>BTHU01000015.1:20154822-20479822 GCA_036184795.1 Tokudaia tokunoshimensis
CAGAAAACCATTCCGACACTCAAGAGCTTGAAAACGAGATCGCTCAAACAGTAAGTTTCCCCGACAATGCTCTGCATGCTAATCCTTAGGTTTTTTTTAGACCAGATCTCATTCAGAAGTGCATAGTACTTAGGGTCTTCTATATCCCCAAGACTTGCTTCTGTGTTCACAGGGAAAGTTCAAGGTAAAGTAAAAAAAGAAAAAAAAAGTCTTGGAAATCGGAGAAAGGTGTCAGGATCTGAAGACTGCTACTTCAGGCACTCCATGCACAGTCCCGTCTGTCCGCTGGGCAAACACAGAGTCAACGCGCACGGCAGGGCCTGCACCCCTGTGAGCTGCGGGTGGAGAGGAAAGACCAGAAAAGCATAGTGTCCCATCTGCTGTTGATACCTGATGTGACCGCCTGTGTTCTCAAAGCTTGGAGAAAGGCCACTGTCTCATCAAAGGGTGCCAGCATCCTGATCCCGATTCCAATTAGGCTTGGAACTGGGCTTGTGAGCTCACAGTGTGAATTATCTAGAGGCCTTGGATGCTGCTCTTTCCCTCTTTGCTTTTATAGTAGGAAGGAAGAACAGAGAGAAAGAAATGGAACCGAAACGCAGGCAATACATTTTTGTTCTCCACTGCTGCCCAAGTCAAAGATGTGGTGTGTTTGGGAACTGAAATTTGCCATTACACTAAATTAGAGATGAAATTAAATTAGATTTGCTATTACATTGAATTAGAGTTCATTTATTAGCCAGGAATTAAGCGTTCTTATAGGACTGTAGATTTTATTTGTATTTTAATTCCATTTCCATGTCTATTGAGCATTTAACCTGTGATGGGGACTACGCCAGATGCTCAGTCCTATAAGAGGGTTGGTGACACGATTGCAGATGGATAGCTGGGAGGCTCTGGAAGCTGACGGACTTGTCTTGAGGCCACACGAAGCAGCAGCAGTGTTGAAAGAGATCTGAAACATTTGTTTGGATGTTGCCTTATAGACATGGTTGACTACCCATATGGCTAACTTCAGTCCCTAGACCCTCTAGAGGCTGAGATGATGTCATATTACCCAGAGTTCCCTCTATTATTCACACTACTGGTGTGAACACGTGGCTAGTGACAGGGCCTATGCCAAATACTCTGGCACGACCCAGGACTCCCAGCTCAACCAAATTTTTCTTGTCAAGCAGGACACTTTGAATAATAGCTTAGAAACTGCCTTGCATGGGCAGAGGCATGGTATCTCTAGCCAAAAGTAGATTCATTGTTCCTCCTGTTTATTCTGTAGGTAGATACTTTCTGCTTCCTGCTTATTTTCTGTTTCCTGGTTATTCTGTAGGTAGATATTTTCTTCTAACATACTATAGAGTGTTAGAGCCCTGTGCAAAGTGTAGTGCTTCATGTTACACTGGGCTAAGCAATTTGCATAGCTTGGTTGGTTTGATTGTTTCTTTGTTTGGCCAAGTATCATCATATGATACACTGGGCCATGACACACCTGACCTCAACTAGCAGGGAAGAACTAAATGGCCATCAGGGAAAGCATTAGCATGGTCTTTCTTAAGATGGCATTCTGTTCATACCTAGATAAAAGGTTAATAAGGCAATAATAATAAATCATTGCTATAGAACACATATATATGAAGTAATGTGGCAATTCAAACACACAAACCGTTTGACAACATTCCACACCTGACTCCATCTTCCCAAGTCAGAGGGTTCCGAAGGCAGGTGGATTCACCTGGGACGAGATACTGAGGTCCTCTGCTCCATGAAAAGGATCTCCAGCTTCGCTGTTAAGGAGGTGGACACAACACTTCATGTTTCTCAGAGGCTTTCTGCTCTCCACAGGCACAAGGCAAACATGAGGCACACAGCTCTGATTTGTTACCAACAAAAGAGCTCTTGACCCCCATCATGTCATTTCCCAGAGAGTCTTTTTGAGGAAGACCTTTGAGTCAGGTCAACTCATTGTAGATTATGGGGAGCCTGCAGGACCTGTCATACCTGGGGAGCTGAGAGGAGCTGAGCTTTTTCAGCTAGCTCATTCACTATGCAGAGTCCAAATAAACAGTTGCCTGGGTTTTTGTTTTTGAAACCCTGGGTCTTAGAAGGGATCGTCTCCTTTGAAGATGTTTTGTTTTCGAGGATGCTGCAATGAACATTTCCTGCTGAGATTTCCCTACTAATCCACTATCTGCCCTGGGGAGCAACAGAAAGATATTTAGGAGGGGGTGGTGGTTGGGGATGGGGGTGGATACAAAGACCACACTGCTTTGGGTATAGCCGCCTGCTGATAACTTGGTGGCTACAGAAACTACCTATTTCATCCTGAAAATAGGAAATTATTTCTTGGCTCAAGGATTTTGTCTGACAACCCGGTTCTTCATTTCAGTTAAACGTGTGTTTTTCAACATTGCCTGGTTATATCCGAACTACAGTCCGTGTATCTAGGTGAGAAACAGAATTTCTTTTGCTTATGAACTGATCTGTGGAATGGGGAGGTGGGGGTAGGGTGGGTGCTGTTCCCAAATGGGTGATCAAAATAAAGTCAGTCTCTGTTTTACAGCCAATACACCCAGTAACCCAAGGCACGGTCTCTGGGCCTTTATATTCTCCTATTCTTTCCGTGGAGAATGGCAGTAACATTTACTTTGTAAGCTGCCTGGGACCCACATGTCATTCCATGTCAGTTAAGGCCTTGCTAACTTTGCCCACAGAGAGCCCAGTACAGTGGTCATCTCACTGCAAACCACCTTTGCCCTGGCCTCCAATGTGACACTATTTGACCTGGCTGACAGGATCCAGAAATATGTCAACTCCTGCAGGTCCTCTGCTGAAGTCTGCCAGCTCTTGGGGTCTCAGAGGCGGGTCTTTCGAGGTAAGAAGGGAGTCCTCTAGCTCTAACGGGGGGGGGGATTGGGGGAGGAGGAACCTGCCCTTGCACACAGGCATATACTTAGAGATGGGAGATACTCGGGGCTTAAGCCCGGGAAAGCTCTTTCACAAAGCCTGTCTTTAGAATGTACAAGCACAAAACCCTTCACGACACTCAGTGCACACATCTGTCTGCACATGGCCTTTAGAGCATCAGCTCCTTGGCATCCAGCTCCTTCTGGTTCTTCTCTACAGTGCCAGGGTGAGAGGAAGATGTTACAGGAGCTGAAGGAACCAAAAGCTGTTTCTCCCTTTTCCTAGGGAGACAGAGAGTGACATATAGAGTCTGTAAAGTTACCAATGACCCAACAACCTTTATATGGTGATGACTAAGAAAAAACAAAGCACTATGTACATGCAGTATTACCTATCTTTTGTTTGTTTTCTATCATAAAACCATAGAATAGTTGAAAGGGTGCAAGTCAGGATGCTCCCAGGAGTGCCGTAATGATGGGACTCTCCCTTCCTTGATTCTTGTTTGGTCAGAGGCCCTTGCCCTGTGTTGGGGTAAGGCCAATGAGGAAAGTGATTCAGGGCAAGTCTGGAAGACACGCTTGTATCTTTCAGGAACAGTTTTATAACTGGGAGAGGAAAACTTGCTGGAATGAGAAACACCCCTAGGCACAGTGGGTTTAGTCCCTCTTGGTGCTTGTTGTACCAGTGGATGAGGGCTGGCAGAGGAAGGAGAGCTCAGGCTAAGCCTCCCCATCTGGCATCCAGATGTTAGACATAAATTGAAGGTATCAGGTTTTTGGTGCCATATCTGCTGGTTAGTCTAGGCCATTCCCAGTGGGTCGGGATGTTGTAACTGCTGGTCCAGAGCTTTCCTCTCATGAACAATTGCACTGCAGAGCTTGGGAGCTATGACATAGGCTCTGGGGTGCTGGCTACTTAGTAACTTGGGTAAAATGAACTAAACATAACAGAGTTGGAGGGTCTTGTTTGAAAGTTCATGCCCTGTCCTAGGGTGCTGAATACTTTGAGGCTCTCTGGTTGTTTGGGTTTGTTTCTCTTGCCAGGGGCTCCAGGGTACCATGTTCCTCCCAGTGAGGTAGGTGCCCTTCCGTTTGCTAACCGTTTCTAGACTGCATTTGGCATGGTCAGCATTGGACCAGGGTACTTTTCTGCTGCCGGCTTGTGTATCTGTGCTTTACAGATCAAGTTGGCAAGATTGTGTGGATTTGCTAGAGCCCCCTAGGAGTGCCTGCTCACCCAGCTGCCTTGCTTGAACTGCCCCCATGTGGCTTATAGGAAGACTCCCCATGAGGAGGCCATCCTCACTGTGTTCCCTTCCAGTCCCTTGAACATGAAGACAGCCATACGTAGTAGCCAAAATTGGACACATCTGTTTTTCCTCCAGACCTTCTCTAGGTTTTGCAAAGGGATCTGGTTCTGTCTCTTGGTAATTTTTCTGGAGCTAAAGAGGAGGCTAGACCAGCAGGTGCTACACACCTCTGGGTTTCCAGCATCTGGGAAGCACTAGGCCGCTCTGGACATTGTCACCAGCAAGGAGGGCTTTCTCCCCTCAGTTCAGAGAATGTCCACCTCCCTCCTTTCAAAGCCCCTCAGCCCCCATGGTCTCCTGGGATTTAGAGACCTTGGAAATCCCCCTTCACGGCCTCAGCCTTGGCTCACTGAGTGCTCATTGTCTATTTTGACGGATGTTATGCCCAGGAAAGACCATGGGAATTGTGAATGCAGAAGACTCACATCACTAAGGATGGATTTAAGTGAGATTCTGCATGGTTCTGTTGGAGGGCTTTATGAGACATGTTCTTTGAGAAGGCTGAGAGAAAAGCGCTCCTCATTGGAGGGGCAGGGCCTGCCCTCCCTGTTCAAACAGAAATCTGGTGGTGGGCAGGAGCTGGCTGCTTTGTCGTGGCGATTAGCAGCCTAGATCAATGGATATGATGGAAGGAAGACTTAACATTTACTTACAGAAAATACCTACTCAGAGTCAGCATTTCCCAGCCTACGGTGCCCTGGACACTCTATGCTTAGAGTTGTTTCTCTCTGCTAAGTCTCATTGACTGGCAAAGCCTTCAAAGAAGTTAGATATGAGGTCCCAGAGGCTTAGTTCCTCCCTGGTGCCAGCTTTGCAAAGTTTGCCTGGTGATATTTTTCTGTTTAAACATTTCCCCTTAAATACAAACCTTTTTTTTTTTACACAATAAACAAAGGAGCCCAGATTTAACACGTCAGCTTCCACTGATAAAGGCAGGAAATTCAGCACTGGGAACTGAAGCTGTGCCCCAACTCCCCTGGCTGGGAGCAGACAGTCTTGGTTCTCAGGACTCTTAAAAGGGATGGATGCTGGGAATTCCGTGCGGGGACCCGTCAAGTCCTGGTGTCAGCTCCCATCACCAGTACTTGCCCAGCCAAGGGTTAATTTTGCAGAATTAACAGGAACCTTCTGAAGAGCTTTGGGGCCTTTTCCTTGATGATACCTACAAAACTGGGGCCCACTCCTCATCGTACAGTGCTCATCCTTTTCTCACCCCCTGCCGCTCTCCTCCCAGGTTGGACTTGCTGTTGACCCCACAGCAGAAGCACACATCTGCCTCACTTTACCTTGTACACGCTATCAGCCACGGTCACACCGGTCTCATAGTTCTGTTCTCTCTGTGCACCCACTGACATGTGCATCTTTGCCTGTTCTGGATGGTAAAATGTACCCTTTGTTATCTTTGCTATTTAAAACCTCACAGAGGACTATGTGCCCAGCAGTGAATACTTTTTGATACTGATAAACTGATTCTTTTTCAACCATGAGGTGAATAAAGCCTCCTAATGCACAAGAAACCAGCCTTAAAGCTGGGCTCCTTCCTGGTCTGCCTCTCTCCTGGTGATGGTGTAGCCAGTAGGACCCTCACCCCCCACCCCCACTCCCACCCCCAACCCAGCACATTCTCACCTACTGGTCTCTGTGCTGCAAATCCAGTGCTGAATAAACCTTCCTAACACTGTAGTGGGAAGACAGACAGACAGACAGCTTTCTGCCAACCCTGGGGAATCAGATTACCATTCAAACCTTCTCATTCTGTAATAAACCCCCTAAAGGCAACACACTGAGGGCAAAGCAAGCTGCCTTCCCACAAGGAGCCGTCCTGGGCCCCTAGGACACACAGAGCCTGGATCCACTTGAGACTGGTCTGTCTGCATTCATTGGTTGGTTTGGTTCCAACCTCTCAACTCCCTAAGAACATGGTCACATTTTCTGGGTTTGTTCCAGCTCCCCCCACCTCCCTTACACCCAGTCCTTTAACATGAAGGTACAGAATACACCACACTGAGGCTGCATTTGTAGGTTGGGCAGCGCCCTTTCCTTCCTCAGTTTGGTTTCTCCATAGGGAATGCTTGTGAATAGTTATTTACTGGCGGTGACCAGGGAACAAGAGGCAGAGAATGTGCGCGGCCTCTGAGAGGACTGTGGCTCCAAGGAGACTCTGGGAAACTCTCTCCTGAGCCCATTGAAATAGGAAGTTCGTGCGTCATGAGGTGTGGAGAAGAGGTTCGGTTTGGTCTCACTGCCTTGTTTTTCACATCCCAGCGGGCAGCTTGTGTAAGCGGAAGAGTCCGGAATGTGACAAAGAGACCTCCATCTGCACCGACCTGGATGGCGTCGCACTGTGTCAGTGCAAGTCTGGCTACTTTCAGTTCAACAAGATGGATCACTCTTGCCGAGGTAGCGACCGGTCCCCAGCAGTTGCGTGGTGCATGCCTTGCATGCGGTCTCTGCTCTCGGCAGGTGCAGTGCATGCCGCACTGGTGGTCTCTGCTCAGAGTGTGATGCTTCTAAACTGGGGGTAACTGACTCTTGCTATTTGACCCACAGCAAGAATGAATGCAGTGTTTCCTTGCAAGTATCTCCTGGTGCATGGTGGTCCAGCCAATACCATTTTAAAGGAAAGAAAATGGAAGCTATCCCCTCTCTTGCAGTTAGAGGAAGTTAGAAAAAGTAATTCTCTCCCCCAAAGCATTGTCTGTTGCCTGCTTATCACTAAAGGTAGAAATATAGGTACCGAGCCGGGCCTGGGTCTTTCAGGGGACACGGTGGCTTAGTAGTGCATGTACTCACTGATGCCCGGAACACCTGGGACACTTCATTAGATGTCCTGAGAAGGACAGAAAGCTGTGACTCACACTGGGCTTTGTAACCCATGAGAACTTGCTTTTGTGTTTATCTAGGTTGTTGATAATTTGATGGGTTATCATTTTAAAGATTGATATGTTGGAGAATAGAAATTAATTCTGCCAGCCTTTTAGAAGAAGCCAAAATTCACTTCATTTGAGATAGAGAATACCATACTCAATAAAATGTAGTCCAAAAAGTTTGCCCTAAAATCAGTTTTTTTTCAGATCCAGAATGCTGTGTCCCCTGGCTTCAAAGACTGCTGCAGTCTGTGACGGTCAGGGAGGGTAGCATTACAGACTCCTTTTCCTACACAGCACGGTCTCCAGTTGTAATGTGAAAGGCACAGTCAACACCTTGCTGGTGACAAGTCCACACAGGGCAAGGTGACATGCCACTTCAGGCAGGACTTCCCCTCCAAGGACTCATTTCATCAAAAGAATATAAAAATATATCTGGGGGCAGCACTTTCATCCTGTACCTTAGACCCGCTGACAGTGTTGTGTTTAGATAGAAAAATGGGCCTTGTCGGCCCTCCACGTGGGACCGGCAATAGGTTGGGAAGAGCACCTGCTTTCAGAGTTGGGCTTCTGGCCTGGCATGATTGGTCCCCAGCATCCCATTGCTATGCCAAACTGTCACTTTGTCCCAAAAGAAATAAATGTCCCTAGCTCCTTCTTATCTGCTTTCCTGCCCTTCTTACAAATGAGGTCTGGAGCTCAGCTGCGTGTGGGAAAATGACAGCACTGAGGTCCGTGTGTTGTGATATTGTGCTGTGTGCCATGGTGCCTGTGACAGAGGTGAACAGAATTGTGGGCAGGCGGAGGACCTGGCCTCAGAAATAGTCCTTCAAGGATGGCCTTGCCTGCACCCTTGGACCACTTCTTTCTACTTCCAAGTCAGCAATGTCCTAGCCATCTCTTACAGGCAAGCTTTAGTGATAGAGTAGCCAAAGGCTACCTTGGCTACGCCTCTAGAACAGTAGTCCTCAACCTTCCTGATGCTGTGACCCTTTAATACGGTTCCTCATGCTGTGGTGACCCTCAACCATAAAATTAATTTTGGTGCTATTTCATAACTGTAATTTTGTTACTGTTATGAATTGAAATGTAAATGTCTGTTTTCCAATGATCTCAGGTGACCCCTGTGAAAGGGTTGTTTGACCACAGGTTGAGAACTACTGCTCTATAGGAAGGACACCTTTGATTTTATATGTGACTTTGAAAGTGTGGCAAAAACAGTATAGAACTGTCTTGTAGGAGATAGTAAGAGGCATCTGTGTATATATGTGTAAAAGCCATATAAAAACTTGGCGATCTTGAATTGCAGAAATTTAGAAGAAGAAAAAATACACATTTCGCTCCTCTGTCTATGCAGAGATTTGGCCGAATTTGAGATGACTTGACAGGAGAGGTGAAATGGTCACACCTTCTAACCCAAGCTCGCCTAGAATTCAGTATGTAGCCCAGCTAGCCTCAAGTGCATGATCCTCCTATCTCAGCTTCCCAAAAGATTGCAGGCGTGTGTTGCCCCACTCCTTTCCAGGTTACCATTTTCAGGATGTATGCTTTAAGAGTGACACAGGTGCCACCAATCTTATGCTTACCAGGTAATGACCAAGCAGCAGCACAGGGAGACCTTGACTAGCCTTGGGGCTTGTTCCTGAGGCCCACAAGGTGCTTGGCACCTTGCAAGGCCCAGCAGTGGTCAGGGCCGGCAATACTCTGATGATTGGATTCTGGAGGTTTGTGGATTCTAGCCCTGTCCAATGCGTTAGCAGTGACATCTTCTGGCCATTTGTACTGGAGTACAGACATATTGAAAATTAAAACAAGTGTCCTTCCCGTATTTCTTAGCTTCCTCCCACCACATAAGCATCAATTCTAGCAACTGAGTTGTACCCTCTGACCAGGTTGGGATTAGCATTTTTAAAGTTTTGGGTTTTGTTTTTGTTTTTTGTTTTTGTGGGGATGGGGGTGAAGGTTGTTTTGTTTTTTAAAATAGAATCTCACTATTTAGTCCTGGTTGGCCTTCAATAGAGATCCGCCTGCCTCTGACCTCTTAGCGCTGGGATTTAAGGCATGCACCATCACACGTGGCAAATTTTTATTTTAATTTTATATGTTTGTGGGTCTAAGTATTATGTGTGAGTACAAGTACCCTAGAAGTCCAGAAGAGGGCACCATATCCTCCAAAATGGGATTTATAGGGGATTCGGAGGGAACTCCTGTTTCCTGTCTAGCAGTGAGTGTTCTCAACCACTGAACCTTCTCTGCAGCCCGAATTCTAGCAGTCTTCATCTTTCAAGGCAAGTGCCTTAAGACCCAACACTGTATGTAGGAGGGCCTCAAGTGTCTAATGAAGTGGCCGTAGGACAGCATCAGTGAGACCATCAGTGTCCTGCAAAGGAGTTACTAAACTCCGCTGTGTACTTGAAGCTTGGTTTTGCTTTTTCTCTCGGCAGGAGGCGAAGTTCAGTCCCATCATATATGCAAATTCTTGCCACATTCGTTCTGTCTCTAGTGCTCCCTCCGGGTCAGAGTCCCTCTGTGGTGAGGACCTGGAAGAGCCTTTGCCAGACAGGTTCTCTCTGAGAGTCCCAAGAGCACTAGGCACTCAGTCTTTGATAAGTGATGGATACACCTTAAAAAAATAGTTTAGGAAAAAAATCACTCAAGCCAGGCAGTGGTGGCATATGCTTTTAATCCCAACACCCTGAAGGCAAAGGCAGTTGGATATCTGTGAGTTCGAGACCAGTCTGGTCTAGAGAGAGTTCTAGGACAGCCAGGGCTACACAGAGAAACCCTGTCTTTAAAAAAACCAAAAAAAAATCGTTTTACATATATTTATTTGTTTGGTTGTTTTTGTGAGTACGTATATACGTGTGACTGGAGGATAGCCCAATAGAGCTGCTTCTACTTCTACCATGTAGGTCCTGAGGATTGAACTCAGGTCATCAGGCTTGGAGGCAAATGCCTTTACCCACTGAGGCACCTCAACAGCTTGTGTTCTTTTGATTAGAAAAATGTCATTACACTATGGGGGTCAAGATTCTTTTGATGTCAAGTGAAAATAGCCCAAGCGGTCAGCTGGAGCACATAGGCGGGACAACAGATGGACCTTGTGCCTGGTTGGGTGACAGCCAGGAGTAGAGAGCTTCCCCACTCAGCACATGGGGTTGGGTAGGTAGACGGATGTAAAAATGTTTTCAGGAACAAGTGTTCAGAACAGAATGGATTGGTGACATCAGCCTACCTCAGTGCCAAGATGGGTGGAAAGGTGAGCAGTCCCCGGGGAGCACTCCTGTGAGTTTGAGGACAGCCTGGTTTACAGAGTGAGTTCCAGGACAGCCAGGGCTACGCAGAGAAACTCTATCTAAAAATATTTTTAAAATAAAATAACAAACAAAAACAGAGAGAGTGAAGGGAGGAAGGAAGAAAAAAGAAAGAAAGAAAATTCAAGTAATGAATCAAGTCTTTTAAATATTAAAAGGGGGCCAGGAGGATTGGTGGGTAGGAATGTGGGCCTGATGACCTCAGCTCAATTCCCACATCCCATAAGGTGGCAGGAAGAACTGTCTTCTGAGGGTTAACCTCTGACCGCCACGTGCTCCATGACATGCCCAACACACACACACACACAAGTCAAAATAAAATAAATAAACATGAACTTGAAAAGGTACTGACTGGGCAGAGGGAATGAAATGAACAAGCCGCACAAATGTCAGTAACGTTTTTAAAAAGTGTTCAACACCCATAGTCATCGGGAAATGCAAGTTAAAACTACTTTGAGATAGCACCTCACCCCAGTCAAAATGACTGCCATCAACAAATCTGACAGCAATTGTCAGAGGATGTGTGAAAGGAACCCCGTGGGGGTGCTGCTGGGGCGGGGTGTGTGTGTGCACATCAATACATCAGTATGGAAATCAGTTTAGAACTTCCTTAAAAGATTAAAAATAGGAAGGACTACACGAGTCAGCTGTTTCACTCCTGGTATCTATGTGGAGAAGCCCGTGCCCTACCACACAGATGTTCTCACACCCATTTTTATTGTTGCTCTATTCACGATAACAAAGAAACGAAACTAACCTAGGTGTCCATCAACAGGTAAATGGATAATGAAAATGTGTCACATACACAAAGTGAGATGGAATACTACTCAACTGTAAAGAAAATGATGTTATGACATTTGCAGGAAATAGATGGAATTAGAAGGTATAATGTTAAGCAAGGCCACCCAAATTAAGAAAGAAACCAAACCAAACCAAACCACATGTTCTTCTCTCTTATATGCAGATCCTGGTCTGTAGTGTATACATATGCAGACAATGTCCGAGTAGGTGTGGTAAACTATTTAGAAAGGAGACCAAGTAAGGATAGTTGCCGAGTAAGGAGGAAGGTCGGAATAAAGGCAAAAGGACACTGACCGTGAAAGAGAACAGAAAGCTAATTATTTTTCTAGTTTCAACTGTGTCGAACTTTTCTTTTTTGTGGTGGATAAGAACATGAAAGATGTAACTGGTAGTTAAAGTATAAAATCCTAAGTGGGGTTCTACAGCTTCAGCCTAGAAGTTCTAACTGTGTTGAAGTTTACAGAAATGTATAGAATTTGGATCAGATCAAGTATGTATTTCAGTGGGTAGCTTAGCGAGTGATGTTTTTGTTTGTAATTTCATTGCAATAGAGTGATTTTCTTTTTGAGATAGGGTCTTACTCGCTGTGTAGCTCTGGCTGGCCTAGAACTCAATATACAGACCAGGCTACCCTCAAACTCACAAAGACCTGTCTGCCTCTGCCTCTAGACAGCTGGGGTTAAAAGCATGTGCCACCACACTCTGATACATTATTATTATTATTAAAAAATAATCAAAGATTTGGCTGTTTAGGTGTGGTGTGGGAAAAAAGGAGGGGTGGGGGAATAGACATAGTCTCATATACCTGTGTCCTCAGCCTTGGAGCGCTGAAGCAGGAGAATTATGACTTCCAAGCCAGCAAATGTTCATATTTAAGAGGTCAGATTAAGAGAAAACTGGCTACTTTGTTGAGAATGGAGGGACAGGGAACATGCAGAAAGCTAAATAATGTATTTCCCAGGAAGGGCATGCATTTACATGCAAGGTCTATGATCAGAGACTAACCAAAAAGATCATGACTTTGAAAGGAGTCAGAGCCCATGAAGTCCGGAAAGCACACTAGTGTGGACCAGGGGACTCCCTGTCTTTTTAGTCGTTGAGGCCCACGAGAAGCTTCTCTGGGCATGCTCACCTAGAAGTTACTATGGTATTGTAGCAATGTGGTCCTTGGCATCCTGCAGTAGGTGTCACAGGGATTTCTGTGGCTTCTGCTTAAAATAAACAGTCTGCAGGTTGATCTACAGAAAGTTCCAGGGCAATCAGGGCTACACTGGGAAACTCTGTCTTGAAAAACCAAACCAAACCAAAACCTTGGAAGTTCATAGCTGCGTGGTGGTGGCACAGGCCTTTAAACCCAGTACTTGAGAGGCAGAGGTAGGTGCATCTCTGTGAGTTTGAGGCCAGTCTGATCTACAGAGTGAGTTCCACGATAGCCAAAGCTACACAGGTGCTCAGGAAAGGTGAGCCTGCAGAGCCTATTGTGAATCCACAGTGCTTTAAGATCTGCCAGGAGAGCAATTCCAGGTTTTTTGGAATGGTGTTTTCAAAATGGATTCCACAGAACTCTATTGCAGCTAATAGATGATGTGCAACCGTGGAACAGATGCTAGAAACACTCAACTAGCATTAAAAACTTAAATGAAGGAAATATTAAACATGTCTACACAGATAATACAATTATGCACAAATTCGTGGCAGAGCACAGGAAGTCTTGAGAGACCTCCTGTCCCTCCTGCCCGCAGGGTGTCTACCCTTGAATCCCATCCCCGGCCCTTGCTTCCCCTTGTCCCTCTCAGTTCTCCCCTACCGTGTTTCTACCACCTGCTCCCTAGGGGCAGATCTACATTCTGTGCCCTTTTTCCTTTTTCTTTTTGGTCTGATCTCTTACATGATGTGTATCAGACACTAATCATGAATCAGATTTGTATCATTCCTTGCTACAAGGAGTTTGTGTCCTGGGAGGCATCTTCCGTTGTCTGCTTTCACCGGGGCATGGGTTAGCATTCCTGCTGCTTGGTTGAGTTACTGTAATATCGCAAGTGTCCTGTGATAGGCAAGCTCGAGAACTGCTGGTCCAGGAGCAGAGACAGACTTTACCCTATCCAGTAACACAGCTATGTTCTTAGCAAGAAAATTAGGGCACATCTAGATTCATCTAGAATCCCTGAAACAGATAACAGGGCAAGCATTCATTTATGAAAACCTGGGCATTGGCCAGGACTGAGTTTCCAGAGAGCACCACCAACAGTGTGTCTACCTCCTCGTGGAAGAGGGCTAAGAGGGCCAGGTCACAACGAGGGTGTCCAAGTGGTTAAAGATCTGCCTGTGTTATAATGGAAGGCTACTCCACAGGCGATAGTCTTCATCTCTAGAGAACATACTAAAAGACTTGCTAAACAATAGTTACAAAGGGAGACATTTGCCTAGTGATTGCTAGATGCCAGGCCAGGGAGCCATTTTGTGCCTTATTTTATATACTTCTTCAAGAAACCACTGATGTTACTATTCTCTCCTTATCCTCTTTTTATTGATGGGAAACTGAGGCACAATGGGATCTAGAAAAGTTTCTTGATCATGACAGCAGTGTTCAGGGCAGGATATAGATCATTTAAAAATTCCCTGCTTCTAGAATATTCCTGTGGGCTTTTGGGTGGCTGATGTTTAACTAACTGTGATTTCTGGTCCCGTTAACCCTCATGGATTTTTCCTTGTCTCTTTCAGCATGTGAAGATGGATATAGGCTTGAAAATGAAACCTGTATGAGGTAAGCTCCCTAGTCCCTTTTCCTGATGAAGTTGTTACAAATGTCTTTTAAAACAACAACAACAACAAAAAAAAACTACCCTAGGACTGGAGAGATGACTCAGAGGTTAAGGGCACTGACTGTTCTTCAAGAAGTCCTGAGTTCAATTCCCAGCAACCACATGGTGACTCACAACCATCTGTAATGGGATCTGATGCCCCCTGGTGTGTTCTAAAGACAGTGACAGTGTACTCATATACATAAAATAAATAACTCTTAAAAAAAAGATCTGGGGTTTGAGGATATATCAGATGTGAAGTCTTCAGGAATGTTTAACCCATAACAAATAGCTTGTTGATAATCAACAATGTAGAATGAAATATGCTTATTTAAAAAACAAAACGAAAAACTACCCTATCCAGGTGGGGCAGCGTTGGCACACATCTTTAATCCCAGCACTCGGAAGGCAGAGGCAGGTGGATCTCTTGAGTTCCAGGCAGGCCAGGTCTACAGAGTGAGTTCCGGGACAGCCAAAGATACACAAAGAGACCCTGTTTTGAAAAATGCCTCCCTGCCCCCTCCTAAAGGAAAAAAAAAAAAGACAGACCATCCTAATAAAGAACCTATCCTAAGTAGAGAAATTTCTCACATGCGTTGCCTCGTTACAGTTTTTGTGATTTGAGACTGAGTCTTCTCTTGTCTCTCTTGACTTACAGTTGCCCATTCGGCCTCGGTGGTCTCAACTGTGGAAACCGTAAGTATCCCAAAGGAGAGAACTGTGACTGGGTGTGGCCAGGCCTGCTGGCAGGCTCCTCCCCTCTCCACTGTGCACTTAAGTTCTGTGCTAGGTGTGTGGGAAAACAAACACAGAGAATAAACATTGTGTGGTGCTTTCCCAAGCTCAAGGTGTAGGGGAAGAAATAAAGACGGCTGCACCCCTCTGCCTGTGCTGTGAGCATGGCAAGTCAAGCAATGAGGTGGGAGGCATGGAGCGGAGCCCACACCTAAAGGAGACTCCAAGACACTCCCGTTTCCGGGAAGTCATGGAACCCAAGGGAGGTTTAGAAAGACTTTGGGCAGATACATGGGTGGGGTGAGAGTAAAAACGTTCCAAAGGGAAAACCCCATTTAGAGTCTTGGGGCAACCACATAGTGTTTGGGGGACAGTTTCTAAGTGGGCGTGTTGTGCCCAAATTGAGGAAGGGGGAAAAAGACAGGAAGCACAGCATTGGGTTGGCAGGGGAGGGACTGAGGCTGCAGTGGGTGACTACTAGGGACCTATCCGTCCGTCATAGCACAGGGGAGCTGTATGACTGCGCTAAGCAAGTGAGCCTGTACGGTAGAGTCAGGAGACTTCCGGTGCCGCTGGGCAGAAGGTCCAGCCTCGGAAGCCACCCTGAAGGGGAGCACGGAGCACGCACGGGCCAAGCCTGCTTCGGAGCGGTTTGCTGCAGTTTAGATTTGCTTGCGTGGGTATTCTTTTATCTTCAGATGCTTTTGAGATGGAAAGTACCTTCAAAATTATGAAACAAAATTTGTGATATAGGATATAGGAGAGCCTAGTATGAATAATAGGAATCAAGACAGTTTTAGGATGGCTTTGTCTCATACAGGTAAACGCGCGAATGGTAACTATCTAAGGTTGGAAGCAGACATGATTTTATTTCCTGTGTGTTGTGTATTGCCTGCCCCCACCCCACCCCCATCCCATTGCTATTCCTTATTTGTATGCCCCACTTTTTATGTCTTCAGGTTACCATCAAGCTCAGCTTAGACTTTCTCCCCCTACCCTACTTTTGTTCTTTTTGTCTTTCTTTCCTTTTTTTTTTTTTAAAGAAAAAGTCTCTCTTTGTAGCACTGGCTAGCCTGGAACCCACTATATAGACCAGGCTAGCCTTGAACTTTTAGAGATTCACCTGCCTCTGCCTCTCCCTCTCTGCCTCTCTGCCTCTCTGCCTCTCTGCCTCTCTGCCTCTCTGCCTCTCTGCCTCTCTGCCCCTGCCCCTGCTCCTGCCCCTGCCTCCTGAGGGCTGGAGAACTTTCTACTTTTGTGTTCAAGGGAATAGCTATCTTTCTAGAAGATGGTATTGCATGCACTCACGTCCTGGGTTGTGTGCCATTGATGTTATATTGTTTTGGGTTTTTTGTTTGATTGCTGGGTTTTTTGTTTGTTGTTTTTTGTTTTTGCTTTTTCCTATGAACGGTCATTGCTACTATCTGTCTAGGAAATGCACACCCTGCATCCATTTATTTTCTAAGCTCTTATGGTGAGGAAATAGTCGAGTCAACCCATGGTTTGTGGGGCCTATAGCCAGAATTTCTCTCAGGTCCCTGAGACCACTTTTCCTTCCCCATTTATCCAAGTGACCATCATCATGACCAGCAGAGGGCAGACCCCTGCCTGGACTGGTGATGGCCCCAGCCCACTTCAGGAATGAAGCTGGCAGTTGGTCATCAAACTGGGGTAACTTTGAGCAACATCAAGTCAGTATTACAAAACATTTTTTGGTGGCTGATAAAAATGCTATGACTTGTGATAGCATGTGCGGGACACTAACTGCGCATGCTTCCGCAGCTCATGCTGAGACACATTTGCCAGCGAGCGGGCTCCTTGTCTGAGATCTGGGCCCAGCCCTGGGTATTGGTTATGGAGTTGGGGGGACACCTGAATCTCTCCCCGTTGGTGCTGGAAGCACCCGTGAGGTGTTCTGTACCACCT
Source organism: Tokudaia tokunoshimensis (assembly GCA_036184795.1). Taxonomy (NCBI): domain Eukaryota; kingdom Metazoa; phylum Chordata; class Mammalia; order Rodentia; family Muridae; genus Tokudaia; species Tokudaia tokunoshimensis. Next base: position 20,171,477 of record BTHU01000015.1, read on the forward strand.
AGCTAGCCTCAAACTCAACAACCCTCCTCCCTCCATCTCTTGAGTTCTGGGGTTACAGGTCTGCTCTACCAGGTCCAGCCTATCGAGCTGGATTTTCCATAGGTAGGAAATGTCTCTGGATAGATTTCTCCACACATGCTGTTCTCAGGTCCCGTGAGATCAATAGCCAACCTCTTCCAGATACTGCATGACCTTGAAAATCTCTCCTTTCTGTATCCCTGACTGTCACCCAGTTCCAGCATATTGTAGGCACGCGGATAATCTATGTCTGCCTTTTTAAAGTGTTTTTGCTAGCTCTCTAGTTCTGCCCAGGCTCCACACCTTGCTTCTTGTAGAAAATATCCTTCAAAAGGTTAGGATGTCTTTCTTAAGGCTTTAGCTTTCAAGGACATGCAGGTCACCCATACCCAAGGCTGGGGACCCCAACTGGCTTATCCCTTTTCTCCTCTTCTTCTTATGGAATATTTGTCTCTGTACATACCCCACAGTCCAACAATTGTATCTTCTTATTCCTTTGTCCAGAATTCTTTTCTAACCAGATCTGCTTTTTGCCCTCTGCCGTCTCCTTCTGCTGTTCTCTTAGGCTTGCATACTTTCTTAGTTGCTTGAATTTTATGTTGGTTCCCCTGCACAGGTAAATATCTATCGTCACACCTGCTGGTTTGAGTTGCTTCAACTTTTTCCCATCTCATGCATGTGTGTTTGTATACATGTGTGTGTATGTGAGTATTTATGTGTATGTGTGTATATGTGTATGTGCATACATATTTATGCATATTTCCCATCTCATGCATGTGTGTTTGTATATATGTGTGTGTATGTGTGTATTTATGTGTATGTATGTGTATATGTGTATGTATATGTATGATTGTGTGTGTTTATTTGTTGAATTGGGACCTAACCTATCTCCCATACTAGCCTAAAACTTACTTTGTAACCTAAGATGACCTCAAACTCACAATCCTCCTGTCTCAGCCCTCCAAGTGCTGAAGTTATAGGCATGCACTACCATGCCTATAATCTTTTTCAAATTAACTGTACTTTGCTATAGCATAGAACAATGTAAAATCAATTAGAGTAGAGGTGTAAGGTAAGGAAAGGGGAGCCTGCACACCATCTGTCACCCATTGTACACTACACACCGTCTGCATGAGGACCAGCAGACATCTGCTAGACAGAGTTCCAGACCTCCTCACTCCATGCCCACAGAATCAGAATCTGGAAACTTACCAAACTCAGCAACGTGCATATATGCTGCGTTGTGTGCATCCTGCAGCTTGAAGAGCAAATGTGTCACCCGTGCGAATGTGTGTCTCTTTTTTTAAATAGTCAGACCTCACAGGATATACCATTTTTTAACCTATTTTTAAAAAAAAGAAACGTTTAAAGTTAAGATTTAATTTTATGTGAATGAGTATTTTGCCCACATGTATATATCTGCACAGTGTATATACCGAATGTCCACAGAGGCCAGAAGAGGGCAGTGGAACCTCTGGAACTGGAGTCACAGATGGCTGTGAGCCACTGTGTGGGTGCCGGCAATCAAACCCGGGTCCTCTGGAAGAGCAGCCAGTGCTCAGCCATCTCTCCGGCCCTGTCACCTGGCTAACTGTGCGGTGATTTAATTTCTACACTCTTACTATGTTAACTTTGATACTGGCATACTATTCTATACTATAATTTCCTTCTGGTTACCTTTTACGTCTCCTTTTTGCGGGCTTGTCCTCAAAGCCATTTCTCTAATTTATGGTTACTGTCCTTTCATGGCTGCAGAGCTCGCACCATTGCTCCTCGTTAGTTTCTTCCTACCACAGACATTTCGTCCATCCATCTTTCACGCCCATTCCCCATGCCCTTTGCTTCAAAGGCTCTGGCTCTCGCAGATGCGGTTCCTTCCATAACGGCTCTGCAGCGACTTTTTACAGCTGTCTTTTTGGTTTACAATCTCTTCCAACGAACTAGAACATCCCACTTAAGGATATTCCCGATTGTCTTCCACCTACCCAAAACCTGGTATAGAAAGAACTTCTCACTTTGCTCTCCCTGCCATCGCATGCGGCCACAGGGAGATTCAGATCAGAGGGAGGGAGTGCTGTGTGACAGCAAGAATAGCTCAACGCATGTCCGCTAAGCCAGAGACAAAACAGGAGGAAAGCCAATCACTGACCACCTGTATGTCAATGCTAGCTGCCCATCCACTGGCCTCAGCTAGCGTCCGTCCTTTCCCAGTGGAACCGGAGGGAAGCAGGGCGTGGGAAGAGAGGAATACTATTCCGTAGGTGATATCCCCATAGCTTGATGAGATGGAAGGGACAGAAACCCCAGCAGAGAGTGAGTCACATGGAAAATTCTCCTAATGGAGGGGAGTAGGCACTGGACAGTGGAGGGAGCAGCCCCTGCTATTCACACATAGCCTGGAGACTCGAGGAAGGGAAACTTCAGAGGAAGAAAAGGCCTTGCGTTGAGTTGGAAGAGGATGGGAAGGCTTCAGAGGCCAAACCCTGACCTTATGTGGTTAAGTCTGAATGAATTTTAAATGAAAACCAAGCCGGCTTCCTAGGAAGCCGTTATGCAGTTGAAAGAGTGTTTATCAATTAACATTCTGGAGTAAGATTGGTGAGCTTAAGCAAAGTTTATTGGAAGGACGTGTCCTGGAATCTGGCAGGAATCTGACATGGCAGGAATCGCTAGAGTGGGCAGCTGAGGTCAGAACGTACAGAGCACACCCAATCGAGACTGCGCCTCCTCTCTGCTTTTGCTTCACGAGGCTGTACACAGGCTTCCTACCCTTCCCAGACCAACCGTGTGGTGGAACACTGAGTTCCCTTACAGCTCTGGAGTGTCTGTGTTTAGTCGTTTTGAAAGACAAAGTTTTCTCTGCTTTCCACATTGAGTCTGGGCGATGTGTTCATTCCTCATCAGCTGTGACCCAGAATGTCAACAGAAGTGATCCCCACACGCACACCCACACCCTGGACACGGATGGAGGGATTAAACAGTTCCGAGAAGGAGTGGTGTATACAGACAATGGGTTTCTCCCAAATAACCGTGTAAACAAAGCTAAGCGCTCTGGAGGGAGGTATCCAAGGTTGGTTTGGTGAAAAATGCAGGCAAAGATCACAGCCTCAAGCTGAGCGGATGGTACTGATCAGCACTGAACTATTAACAGGCATTCATGGGGTAGGAGGCCCGAGGACCCCAGCTCACTCTGCAGCATCTCCTCACACTAGGAAGCATAGCGTCCCTGACTCCAGCCGGCTGAAACACTCACAGTGCTCCACTACAGCCAGAAGCGAACATGACAGCTGGCATTGGGGAAGACCCCATGAAGCCCTGTGTCCCAGAAAGCGGAAGTCACCACTTGTACTACAAGATCAGTTAAAATGATTCTGTAAGACATTGCCCTTGGTAGAGATGGGAAAGGATCTATGACATCTCTTCTTCCTGTTCCCTTTTATTATTATTTCTCTTATTTAAATTTTTTATTTGCATACACTTTCAAGTTTCGAGTTGTCCATTCCTGTCCCCACATATGAACATTACACACTGGAATCACTTAGTATATTTTCCAGCTCCATCCATGTTACTGCAAGTCTCATGCCGCCATAGCAACACGCTTAGAAGTGTTCACATTACTGTGACATCCAAGCATGGGGCCTTTAACAACAGAGTGATGCTGTGCTTTGCCAACATATGGGTCCTCAGTGAATGCCAGTAGATGGAGAAGAAAGGGCAGTGTATGGTAGTTGGTACCTAAAGGGAGAAATGGGGAAATGAGTAAGATTTTATTTTGTTTATTTAAAAAGCTATCCGGCCAGGTATGGTGGTACACACTTGTAAGTCTAGTATTTGGAAGGTTAAAGTAAGAGGATCACGAGTTTGAGGACAGCCTTGGCTACATGCTGCGTTCCAGGCTACCCTTGCCTATATAGCCAGAGTTATTCCTCCCTGCTCATTGTACTCCTTCTACTTCCATGCCATTCTTGTGTGTGTGTGTGTGTGTGTGTGTATACACATATATATTAAATTTAGGTTTCTCATATGAGAGAAAGCAGACAATATTCATATTTCTGAGTCTGGCTTATCTTATGCTATACAGTTCCATCTATTTTCCTGCAAAGTATATTGGTTTGTAGGTTTGTCTTTTTTTCAGACAAAACTATTTCAAAGAGGAAGATAACCTGCAGCCACTTGCAAGGGTCACTGCTATAGTAGATATTTGGTTGTTTTGCTCTAAGTGAGAAAATTTAGTTTGAGGTGTAGGATAAAAATTAAACTTTTTTTTTTGAGATAGGATCTTTCTGTGTTGCCCTGGCTGTCCTGAAACTCGCTCTGTAGCTCAGGCTGGTCTTTACAGAAATCTGCCTGCCTCTGCCTCTGAGTGCTGGGATTAAAGGCGTGCGCCACCACTCAGTGTAGACTTTGGTTTTTAAGAGAAGGAGCAGCTGGGCATGGTAGCACATGACTGTAATCCCAGGCTCAAACAGGAGGATTATTTCAATTAGAGACCAGCCTGGGCTACAGAGAGAGTTCCCTGACAACACACACACAAACACACAAACAACAAAACAAACAAAAAACAAAAACAAAAATTAAAACACCAGGAGAGTCAAGCATGGGGACTTAGGCCTATAATCCCAGCACTTGAGAGATGGAGAGGCAGGAAGCAGAAGTTCAAGGCCAGCCTTGGCTATATGAAACCCTGTCCGAAAAGGGGGTACAGGGCATAGAGAAACCAGATGTGACTGCCTGTCATCCCAGCACTCTGAATGTAGAGGCTAGCAGGGGTTCAAGGGCATCCTTGGCTACATAACCAGTTAGAAGGCCACCTGGGCTACATGACACTTTGTTTCAAAAATGAAAGTAAATAAATAAATAAATAAAGCGAGCAAGCACTGGGAGTCACCAAAGTCTCTTAAAACAGGGAAGAGCAAGATTAGACTTGCTGTCCAGTGAAGACATGACAGGAGCTCAGGGTAGAGCCAGTAGAGATGAAGAGCAGGGATGGGGCTGGAAAGATGCTGTGTGGTAAGAACACTAGAGGCTTTTTCAGAAGACTAGGGTTCAGGCCCCAACACCCTCCCTGGATTGTTCACAACTCCCTGGAGCTCTAGCTCCATGGCATCTGCCACCCTCTTCTGGCACACACACACACACAAGGCACACACACACACATGACGCGCACACACACACACACACACGGCACACACACACAGATACACACACACACACACACACACACACACACGGCACACACACACAGATACACACACACACACACACACACACACGGCACACATAGACACACACACGCACACACACAAATACACAAATGATTAAAAAAAATAATTCTTAAAAAGGGATGGGGGTGGGGAGTGAGAGATGGCTTAGTGGTTAAGAGCCCTTGTTGCTCTTCCAGAGGACCGAGGTTCTATTCCCAGCAAACGTGGTGGCTCACAACCATCTGTAACTCCCATTCCAAGAAATTCAATGCCCATTTTTGATCTCCATGGTCAGTGATGCACAAAATAGATATATACTAAATAAATGCATAAAACAAATATTTAAGAAATGAACAGTGACTGCATCAAAGAGGTTTGTCTTTCCACTCACACGTGCATGCACACCAATATATGAAATTAAATTTAATTATGTAAAAGTAATAATGCAGCAGAAGGTGACACATACAAGAGATATCTGGATGTGTATAGCAGAGGCGAAGGAGGAGAGGGACACATTCTGTAACTTGGCCTTGTTTCTTCTATATTGCAGAGCTAATCTTTTCCATAATAATCTGACCTCTTTGCTGCTCATTTAAATAAAAGGATAGATAAGGGTGCATAGCTAACTGTTTACCTGCTCTGCTCATAGCCCCTGATTTGGAGTCCATCCAGATGGGCTGAGCGCTGTGTGTAGTTCTGTACCATAGCCTTGATTTTCCGTCTTAGAATACTTTAAAGAGTCTGGTCATTTGGGGCTAGATAGATGGCTCAGTGGTTAAGAGCACAGTCTGCTCTTACAGAGCTCCTGGGTTCGACTCCCAGAACCTACATGATGACTCACAACCCCCTGGAACTGCTCCAGGGTATCTGATGATATCTTCACCTGGTCTCTTCGGTCATGTCACAGACAAATAGTTGAATAAAACACTGGTAATGAAATATAAAATAAATATTTTTTTAAAAAGAAAGAAAATCTAGTTATTGACCTTTCATACTAGATCTTCCAACCTTAGAAACCAATTTTAATTTTATTTCCATAGGAAAAAATGGAGAATTTAATATATCATAAATTTTGCTACAAATATGCAAATGTAAAACCCAACTAATTAGATATGTTAGCATTATTATATGTGATATGTGCTTCTATCAGAGCTAATTTCTGGTAATCAATGTATAAGGAGACTTCTGGGTCTCTGGCATGGTTTAGATAGTGACCTCAGACTCTGGACTTAGCAGATTGTTAACATTTCTTCTGAAACTGAAGAGTTTAACCTGTCTCCGTTCTGTTTTACTAGTGAGGCAGGGTCTCACTGCTGCCTTGGCTTGGCTCACGACGTAGACCAGGCTGCCTCTGCCTCTTTTATCTTTTATCTTCACTATTACCATTAAGATAAAAAGTTAAATCTCCTGATGTCTAATTTTCAGATAATAAAAGGCACTCAAGTGAGAGAGGAAATATGAATAAAATCTTTCAGAACAGTTTGGGGAAACTTGGTGGTGGCCTGTCTCTCTTTTGTGGTTTAGTGACATCATCAGGACTGCTCTAGGGAAGGACATTTGGGGCTGAAAGGGGGAATCCTCTCTACACAAAGGAAGCAGAACTCTAACCTTTGAGGATCTCTGGGCCGGAGAGCGGGGTGGTGGGAGAGAGCTGCTCGGGCATGCTGCGGGGGTGGGGTAGGGTGCAGGCTATGAGTGCGGACTTCCTGCCAATCGGCCCTGTTTGTTTATTCTTTTGTCTGCTGTGTTTTAGCCTATCAGCTCATCACTGTGGTGATCGCGGCGGCAGGGGGTGGCCTACTGCTCATCCTGGGCGTCGCCCTCATTGTTACCTGCTGCAGGTGAGTGGCGAGACCTCTCATTTGGGTCCCGATTCATCTATTCATCGCCTGTGCTATGTGAAGGTTGATTCTTTTTTTTTTTTAATTTACATTCCAAATCACTTCCCCTTTCCCGTTTCCTCCCTCCCCGAAAGTCCCATAAGCCCCCTTCCCTCCCTCTTTTCTCCATTCAACCCCCTCTCGTTACTCTGTCCTGGCGTTCCCCTACATCCAGTCTTTCCAGGACCAGGGGTCTCTCCTTCCATCTTTTTAGAAATCTATTGATATGCGGATTGTGTCTAGGGTATTCCGAGATTCATCGCCTGTGCTATGTGAAGGTTGATTCTTAACCTAGCACTAGGGAGACTGATGGCTCTGAGGACAGCCTGGGTTTATAGCAAGTTGTAGGCAAGCCTGGGCTACATAGTAAGACCCTGTCACCAAAGGACCAAAACTAAATAAATAACACAATCAACAGAATAAGAAGGTGAATTTTACTTTATCAAAAACTTACGAACTCTGGGGCTGAGGACGTAGCTGTTTTTAAAAATACAGCCAAACTTGTTCACACACATCTTTAATCCCAGCACTCAGGAGGCAGAGACACTTGGATCTCCCAAGCCAACGTAGTCTACATAGTGGGTTCCAGTTTCCAGGACAGCCAGGGCTATGCAGCAAGTGTCTTAAAAATAAATAAATAACGAAAATAAGAAATGTCGATGAGAATGTGGCAGATTTAGAGTCCTTGTGCATGCATGCATGGCAGGCAGGGACAGAAGAAGGTAAAGTGGCCTTGAATGTCTGGTAAGCCTGGGACTCCCGGTCCCAGGGGATGCCTAAGAGCGATACAACACATCCGCACAAGAGCTTGGGCTGGTATTCACAGCAGCCCTATTCCTGAGAGCCAAAGGGGGAGCAGCCCTAGTGCCTATGGGCACAAAACCCAGATGTGACAGCCACAGTCTGTCAGCCACTGACTGACACACAGGTGAACCCTCAAAACCTTCATGTTCTCAGTGAAATGAGGCATCTCAACGATCATCTGGAGTATGATAGGGATATGAGTTATTAGAGTTTCTGCATCTAATAGAGACAGAAAGTAGACCAGTTGGAGTCTAGGGCCAAGGTCAGGGTGGAGAAGTTGGGCAACCAGGGATGATCGCTAAGGGGTCTGAGACTTCTGGGGGTGACGAGGTCATCTTAAAATTGAGATGTTGGTCACACCACTGTGAATGTGTTAAGAACCATTATATGAGTAAATTGTATGGTTTCATCAGTCGTCTCTCAGAGCTGTGCATATATAGAGAGAAGCAGACAAAGACAGTGGAAGGGAAGGAGCTGCCTGAACTATTTTAGCAGTAGAGAAGCAGGAGCCATGGTTTGGATGAACCTAGGCTCCAGGCTTCCTGCAATGGAGTTTCCATGAGAAGGAAGAGAAAGAGAGAATGAATCCCCCTTGTCTACAATTGCCTGTCCAAGTAAAGGGAAATTACAATCATTGATTTAGATGATATCAAACGGAAAGAATTATTTGTACGTGACAGATGGAGGAACCTTTCCAAAATTGCTAATTATCTTTTCGTGCCAGTGTTAAAGGGACATTTTAAGGCATCCTCTGCCTCCAGGAAGGCCACCAGGAATAATCTACTGTAAGCACCCACTCAAAGGTACAGCCTTTAAGTAGCCCTTCTTAGATTACCACTAAAGATAAGCATGAACCGGTTGAGGGCAGTTCCCCAGAGAAACAGAGCCTGGCAGCTAGGGGAACATGGGCCTTGTATTGGCAACATTTTCTACCACAGCATTTTAGGAGGGAACCTGGACTCTTGGTTACTGAATGGGAAGGGGTGGCAGCCGGCTCTGAGCCTGGAGGAAGACTACACTGAAGGCCGAGTCATTTCTGTGCCTTTCCCAGGAACGTAAAATGCCGGAACAACCGGCTTCAGAGTCTCTTACTCCGAGCAAATAATACAATTAAGCGTTTCTGATCCTTGGTCCACAACACGGTTTTAAGACAGTTATCTTAACCGTATCTAGGCCGTAAAACCTCAGAGTTTCCGAGCTTCTGAAATGACAATGTGGAGAGTCTGTAAGCAGGCGGCCCCACTGAGGTTTTTGTGGTTTGTAAAGTTGTAAATAAAACATTGGCTGGGGAGAGGAAAGGCCAGCTTCACCCCAGGTCTCTAGTGACCGCAGGTGAGCCAGGGGTTAAGTCTTCCTAAGCCAGAGCCACCCCGAAGTCTGGCTCCCCATTCTGGAAACCCAAGAACAGCACTGACACTTCACCTATGACTTCTGATATTTAACCAGCACAGTTCCTTTCCCTCCATAGTTTTGTGAATGCTGATTCCTGTTTCCCCGGCTACCCTAAGGGCACAGAGCCCTCTTCTCCCAGAGGGCAGTACACTAACAGCTCCTCCGGGGTCCTCTTCATGCCCCTTTTAGGCCCTTTATGTTGGGAAATCTTTTTTGCATCTTTTTTTGAATGGGAGAGGAGACTCCTAATGGCAGTTTTAGTTTTTTAGTCAAATACTAAATTATACTGGGTTCCCAGTCTCATTTACATTGCAAAACACACTTGGTCTGGTCAAAGATGTCATTTCCTGACACAACATATTGATAGAATTTGTTGCACATTTTTTTTAATTCTCACAGAAAGAGTAAAAATGACATAAGTAAACTCATCTTCAAAAGTGGGGACTTCCAAATGTCCCCATACGCCGAGTACCCCAAGAATCCTCGATCACAAGAGTGGGGCCGAGAAGCCATTGAAATGCAGGAGAATGGGAGCACCAAAAACCTCCTGCAGATGACAGACGTGTACTACTCGGTAGGTGTCTGTGGCAGTGGGCCTCAGGGCCCCCAGCTCAGGGATCACAGCTTCATGGGAATAGTGACATAAACCTCTAAGACACCCAGCTAGTTACCGTTCGGTTTAGCAGTGGCCTAGCTGCATGGAGTTTTTCATGAGTGAGTATGAGGGACACTTCCACAGAGTAAGTTCTTTTTGGCGAATGGGAGTCTTAGTTCCCAAACTTGCCTTTAAGAATAGAAACAGAAACTTCAAAAGGAGAATGTGGTTTCAGCCCTTAGCCCTCTCCCTGTTATCTCCTCTGCTATCTCATATCTCACCGTGCTTTGTCAGTCAAAACTGAGGACTGGGAAAGCCAGGCAAGAGTGACTCAAGGTCATCTTCACATCTTCACCCGTGGAGGTTTGAGAAACTCAGTAGGTCTTTAATAATGGGCTCCTCAGAGCCCAGGGCTCCATCACTGTGAAAGCTGAAAGCTTACCTTAAGCCAGCAATTCTCAGCCTTCCTAATACTTCAAGACCCTTTAAGACAGTTCCTCATGCTGTGGTGACCCCTCCAATCATAAAATTATTTCTGTTGTTACTTCATAGCTGTAATTTTCCTACTGTTATGAATTGTAATTTAAGTATGTGCTTTCTGATGGTCTGAGGCAATCCCTCTGAAAGGGTCATTTGAGAACCACTGCTTTAAGCTTCTCCGGCCCCACACTGAAGACAACACAGCTCTTATTTCTATTCCATTAGATTCAGCTTTAATTACACCGTGTCAGTCATAAATGGGGCTATCTGAACCGAAAAATAAACAGACGTCAGGTGACCACTAATCAGTTTGCTGTATGGCAATAAACAGGAGACCTTGTGCTGTGAAGACTTAATAGCACTAGACATTTCTCTATAGAAACCATAATCCCTCTGGTTGCTATGGAGATTAACCAGGAGGATCAGACTTTGGATGGGAGGGGCAGGTTTGTTCCAGTGTGCTCTTTGAAATTTTTCAACCAAGAGGAAGAACAAGAAAGGTGGAGAAAATAAAGATGAAACACACCTCTCTATTTAAACTCTAGTTAAACGTCCAGTTTCTGAACAGGCATTGACTTTTCCTTTCTGTCAGGGACACATTTTCCCTTCCCTAACTGAAGCTGTAATAAGTGTGTCCGAGTCCCACATGCTTTGCTAGGGACTCCTCAGCCCTGGTGTGGTGTGATAATTATAACAACAAAGCAGGCTATCTCCCATGACCAAAAAGAAAGTTGGGGAGGAAAGGGTTTATTTGATTTACACTTCCCGATAACTGTTCATTACCAAAGGAAGTCAGGACAGGAGCTCAAACAAGGCTGGAACCTGGAGGCAGGAGCCGATGCAGAGGTTGTAGAGGAGTGCTGCTTACTGGCTTGCTCCCCCTGGCCTGACCAGCCTGCTTTCTTATAGAACCCAGGACCACCAGCTTAGGGGATAGAATCACCCACAGTGGGCTGAGTCCTTCCCCATCAATCACTAATTAAGAAAATTCCTTACGGTTGGAGCTCATGGAGGCATTTCCTCAGTTGAGGGTCCCTCTTTTCAGATGACTCTAGCTTGTGTCAAGTTGACCTAAATCTAGCCAGGACAAGTCCCATCTTCCCTTTGTAGAAACAGAACCTGAGTTTAGAGCATGATGCTGTCACCTGAGTGCCACTCTCCCTCACAGTGGGCACAAAGTGGTCAGGCAGCACCACACTGGCTCTCATAGGTATCGTGTTTATAGTGCACGATCTCCAGTATTTTACCTCGACCAAAAAAAAAATCATTTATCTCTGATGTTGCATGAGAACTTTCCAGTGCTTCAGATACCTGGCCTGACTAATATTGTTATTTAACTTCCTTTTAAAATAAAGTTAAAATCCCTGCTGGGTGTAGTGGTTCATGCCTATAATCCCAGCATACGGTAGAAAGAAGTAAGATTGTGGGAGCAGCTGGAGAGATGGCTCTGCAGTTAAGAGTACTGGCTGTTCTTCCAGAGGTCCTGGGTAGGAGCTCATAACTGTCTAACTCCAATTCCAGGGGATCTAATGCCCGCTTCAGGCCTCTGTGAGAACCAGGCAAATGTGTGGTGTACAGACATACATGCAGGCAAAACACTCATATACATAAAATAAAATTCAGAAAAAAATAATTAAATTTTTTTTTTAAAAGGAGATTGTGGGACTGGAGAGATGACTCGGCAGTTAAAGAGCATTGGCTGCTCGTCTTGAAGACCCAGGTTCAATTCCCAGCACCCACACAGCAACTCAATCCAGTTCTAGAGGATCTGACATCCTCTTCTAGCTTCCCAGACACTGAATACATGTGTTACATACACATACATGCAGACTAAACGCCCATATACAAAGAAAAAAAGAAGATCGAGACTTTGCGTTCCAGGTCACCAGGAACAGAGAGCATGCCTACCGGCCCTCCCCTCCTCCCCCACCCCACCTTATCTGATTACCTAAATTGACCTGTGTGAGTTGTGCTTCCCGGTGAGACAGTACTTTGCTAATAGTGGATCGCCCCATTTACATTAATTAAAATGTAAAACATTTTACACTTATTTAAGTCCAGGAATAATTGACTTCTCTCCTTTTCCCATTGGCATCCAGCCCACAAACGTAAGGAACCCTGAACTTGAACGCAACGGATTGTACCCAGCCTACACTGGACTGCCCGGATCGAGGCACTCTTGCATTTTCCCAGGGCAGTATAACCCATCTTTCATCAGCGATGAGAGCAGGAGGAGAGACTACTTCTGAGTCCAGGAGACGGAGGGGCCCCGTTTCTCTGAGTCATTTCCCAGGATATCTGGCTCAGAGGACTACACCGAAAGGGAGCACCATGCACTAGCTGCTCCTGGGGACTCAACAGAGCCATGCTTGAGGGGCGTGACCACCGTGGAAGGCACAGATGGATGCAGAACTGCAGGCCACTCATTCTGCTATGTTGCTACTGTGAACATGGTCGTGGGCCAGTACCGAGTCCCTGAATCCTGGCACGTAGAACTGGACGTCTTCCACAGCAGACCACGAGGCTTCATTTCCAGGACGCAGTTTCCCCTTAATTTGCACTTTAATAGATTGGGCAGGGACGCTTCGTTTTTTGGACCCCTTTCCAGACTATTCCAGAAAACCTTTCTTTCCTAGAACACTTCCACAGGCCTCAGTTTGGTGATTGATTGGCAGCCAGGTGCTGGCCCTTTTGTTTTCTTGCCTGGTGCCTTGTGCTAAATGCACTGTGATGTAGCGGCCAGCGGCGCTGCAGTCAGGCACATAGTATTTTAAGGTTTCTAGGTTGTCTGTGCTCATTTCCAAGGCAATGCCATAAATGAGACCTTGACATTTGCAAGGCTCAGCACAAAACTTTTTTAAGTCAAGGTGACACATTTGCTTACAATGTATTAGTTTTACTTTCCCAGGCAAGTATGAATCAGGGCAAAACAACATTCCTTTGAATTTCATTAGAAGCCTCCATGTGCCCGTCACAGCACATGTCTCAGCAGGCAATATCAGGCAGGTCCTACGAGTGGTGGGTGTTTTTCCCCCACCACATGGGAGAATTGCACGGGGCCTGGGGCTCTGACCACCAACAGGGAGCCAGAGTCTGCAGGGTATAGTAGAAGGAGGGGAGGCAGTTGCAGGTCTGAGCTAATGTCTCACCTCCAGAGGGAAAGCAGTCTGCTGTAGGCCTCACAGCAGAATATGGCAGAGGAATGAACCCAATAACCCGACACATTCCCCGGACCCCAGTGCAGAAGCTGGAGGCTCCCCCAAGAAGAATGGGGAGCTAGGAAGAAGTCACCAGTAAGGGTACATACCTGCCAATCTTTGAACCCATAATGTTGTCCGCAAACTCAATGGAAACCTTTAACCACTTAAAGCTATTTATTCACGGAAGAGAGAACTTATTTACTGTCACCCAGTCATTGATGCATCTGTGTTCTTGTGCAGTGTCCCCTCAAAACTCTGCTATGGCCCGAGCCAGCTTTGGAGAACTTAAGACTGGCCAGTTAAGGGTCTGAGAGCTTGCTTTGGGGGGAAGGAAGCTCTGTGTTTTGCTTATTGTATTGTGGTATCCTGGGGGGTGGGAGGGATGTGTGGTGTTCGATCCCCTGTGGAACTATCAGCTTGTGAGATGTCCTGGTTTTGGTTGAGGTGAAGATGTCAAAGCATTATCCCCGCCCTGAAGCCTGGGACTCGGCAGCATATATTTCTGGAAATGGGGCAGCTGTTGGAAATGGTTCTGTATGTGTTTCTTTTGCATTCTCTGGTTCCTCCAGAACTTATGAAGGCCCTCATCTTCTTTTAAGTATGCACTGTGTCCCATGGTCTGGTGATATGTGTCACCCCTGAACTGTATCACCACTCACTCTTACCTCCTACAGCAGGACCATTAGTCAGGTGCAGAGGATTTTAATCTTGTTGCATTTAGTACAAAGAGGATTCAGCTACTCTTGGTTGATGCTAACTTAAACTTGCAAAACATTGCCATCTAGAAGTCGTGGGTCTTGTTTGTGTCTCTGTGTGGAACCAATGGCTCCTTGTGTCTTTGTGAGCCCCTGTACTCTGCTTGCCTGAGCCCAGATCCCTTTCGAGGTAGCCAGGTTCTAGCCCTTCTGGCAGTATTCCTGCTTGTCCCAGGCCTCGTTGCTGTGGGAAGAGCCAGTGTGGTGGCTGTTCACAGACACACTTCTAATGCCTTCAGCTGGCAGACTCCCAGCTGGTGAGCACCTGTACAGAGCCAGGAACCTCAAGCCCCAAAGAATGAAGTGCTCTGTTCCTAGGAAGAATTTCAACATCCAGAAAAGTGTCCTGTGAGTTCCAAAAATGCTTGCTGATTCATGAGTTGGGCCTAAATAGAGTGGAGTGAAAGTGTTTTCGTTTTGGTCCTTTTTGTAACTGTGAAAAACATGAGGAGAGTCCCAAACAAGGGTGCATTCACTCTGGGTCTACCGTTTGCAGGTAGGGGAGGAGCTTGCAGTAGAAAGGCCTCTGCCTGCCACTGGGAGGAATGGGGTGTGGGTGCTCTCCTACTCGGGGTTACATCCAGAAGGAGCCCAGAGAAGACACCAGCAACCCATGAGCAGGGCAGACAGGATGAGCCCATGACTGGTCATGCAGAGTCTTTGCTGGACAGAAGTGCTCAGAGTCAGTCCCCACACCTAGAATGGATAATTCGTGTGCTTAGAAGTATCACAGTCCTCAATTGGAGTCCCACAACAAGGGAAGTGGGCAGAAAGGAAAAGCCATACTGCCTAGGAGATGCGTGTATGGGGGCGATCCAGGCCAGGTAGAAACCTGGGGCATTCAGGAACAGGGCTAAGAAAGGGGGTCTTTCTGAATCCAGCCTGAGCTCTGTGTAAACTCCAAGGTTTTTTGGTTTTGTTGTTGTTTGTTTGTTGCCTGTTTTCCTCTTTTAGCTTCATGAGCCAGCTCATGACACTGGGGCCCATTTCTTAGGAGGATAAATGTTCCCACCATGGGCCAGGCTCTATCCAAGGTCTCTGGCCTTCCATCACGTGTGTTAGCCAATGATGAGCACTCAGAGAAGAGGCATGGGAATGTAGCTTCGATGGCAGAGTGCTTGCCTAGCATGTACGAAGTCCTGGTTTATAAACAGGGCGTAGTGGTACACTCTTGTAACCCCAGCCCTCAGAAGGTTGAAGCAGGAGAATCGGGAGTTCAAGGCCTTCCTGAAGAACAGGACAGCCTGTCTTAAAAAAAGGCTGTTTTTATATTGGCTGGTTTGTGGTTGGCAAGAGGCATATTGGTACGTGGCTTGGGCCCTCAGAAGTGAAAGGGGGTGGTCTAGGTGGATTTTTGACAAGCACAACCAGGCTGAGGCACCCATATGACGGCTGCCTGCCTTATTCTCAGAGTGAGGTCATGACTCCCACGTAGTAGAAGTGTGAACCTGTGTGGCCTGGGGACAGAGGTGAGTGTTTGAGGTGCTGAATGATCTTCCTAATTGGGGAGGTTACTTCTAGAAGCATCTAAGTCATGTTGACCCAGAACTACTGTTTGATTGGAGCAGTCAAGCTGCCTGGTGGTATTTGAGGTCAAAGACTAAGAGCTGACTATTAGACTATCATGGTGTAAAGTCATAAAAGTTGGCCCATAGGAGAGTGCAGTGTTGTTGGAAAGAGACGTGAGTAAAGTCTTCCAAGATGCTGTCTGTTCAAGTGTGAAGTTCCAGAGTGGGCACGTTAGCATCGCCCCTGGCGCATGGCTTTTGGATGCCTCCTTAAGCCACTTGGCCCAGTAGTGACGTGTAATACTATAACTGTGGGGCTTTGCCCAAAGCAGTAAAGCTGTACAGCCAAGTTGCCCTTGGCTTAGTGTTTTATAACACTTAGTGTTTTACAACACTCAAAACTAGGGGCTTTACCAATATTCCTAAATTTATATTGATTTTTCTTTTGAAACCAAAGCACTTCTTTGGGAAGAAGGACAATACAAAGTTTAGCATTTCGGTATTTTATTTAAAACAGTCCATAACAGCAGATAGATATGTTTATCTACCTGAAAGTCTTTTTTCTTCTGCTGCTTCTTTGAGAGGGTGAAGTCAGGAATGAACCCCAGGGCCTTTCACATACCAGACAAGTGCCGTCCTGTGGAACTGCCCAGCCAAGCCCCTCATTTCTTCTTTACAGTGTCAGTCCAAGGTTTTCAACATGTTTGGTTATGGAAATGGTTCTGTAGTTTGCCTTTGGGAATGTGTGTTCTTTCTTTTCTTTTCTCAAATCCCCAAAGGGGAAAACACAATAGGAGCACTGAAGTTAAAATAATAACTATAAACCTTTTTAAAATAACTGGTTAAAATAATAGGAACATTAAAGTATTAAATGCCAATCAATTCATTGTACTTCAGTGTCTCCATGAGGTCACACTCCTTTATGTCTGGTGTAAACTTTAGCCTGTAAGATAGCTTGTGAAACCAAAGGGGGGTTGTTTAGGTCTGAAAGGAGGCAGGTCCTGGCCTGCCTCTGTCACATGGGCATCTTCAAAGAGAACATTTCCTGTGGGGCCGCCTGGTAGATTCTGCTATAATTTTAAATGATGGGGTCAATGTCCTTGTCCTTGAGGACAGGGTAAAAATAGTGGTGGGATGGAGCCAGTTTGTCAGGGGAACTGAACCAACTCCCTTAACTTTGGGCATTACCTAGGCCTGCTCTACAGAGAAAAGGATGGTTCGCCATGAATTGCTGTGAGTTTTGGTGACGTATGTGTGTTGCTGGTGTTACAGTTAAATGGAGATGAGGCTGCGGTACAAACTCCGTTCCGTTTGTCCTGGATTTTGTTCTGTACACCTTTAATTCGGACACCCAGGTTGACTGTGTGAGAGCCATCAATGAGAATGTTATTTAAAGTTGTATTATAATGTCACCACCACTAATTATTCAGTACTGTAGTAGCAATGTATTATTTGTAAGAATTTGGTTATTTTTATACTTATATCCACCCTAAGTCTGGCGTTCTAGTCAGCAAACAATGATGCAATAAAATTAGTAAGATTCCCATTGGTTTTCTCTTAAAACAAGCAGATGAGTGTGTAAGTGGTTTTTTGTTTGTTTGTTTTACCAGCATGCCATTTAAGTAGATGAAGTAAATAGTGGACTTTGAATGGCAAATGGAGGCAATGAGTCACCTCTCTGTCTTCAGTATCCCAAAGCGAAGAAACATACTGTTGATGAGTGGGTGGATGGATGGATGGGTGGGTGGATGGATGGGGTGGATGGGTGGATGGGTGGGTGGATGGGTGGATAGATGGATGGATGGATGAATGGATAGATGGATGGGCAGGTGGATGGATAGATGGATGGATGGGTGGGTGGATGGGTGGGTGAGCAGGTGGATGGATGGGTGGATGGGTGGGTGAGCAGGTGGATGGATGGATGGATGGGTGGATGGGTGGATGGATGGATGGATGGATGGATGGATGGATGGATGGGTGGGTGGATGGATGGGCAGGTGGATGGATGGATGGATGGATGGATGGATGGATGGATGGATGAGTGGGTAGGATGTACCTACCTAAGTGATAAAGACCTAACTCAGCTGTAACCCATCTTCTCTCTAGATTGGAGACCTAGGTCAGGTACTGACTGCTGCCTGTGCCCACTCCATGCCAGCTCCTCTTGTCTTGGAGATGGGACAGTAAATAAGCATGTCTGAGAACCCATGGAACTTTAAAACCAGTTCACATATGGCGGCCAAGGATGTGACTGTATAGCTAGATAAATGTTCACCAATTTATACATTAATTGCTTCCTTGGAAGCCTCTCATGTACTTTTTTTAAAAAGATTTATTTATTATGTATACAATGTTCTGCCTACATGTATGCCTGCACACCAGAAGGGGGCTCCAGATCTCATTACAGATGGTTGTGAGCCACCATGTGGTTGCTGGGAATTGAACTCAGGGAAGAGCAGACAATGCTCTTAACCTCTGAGCCATCTCTCCAGCCTGCCTCTCATATACTTTATGAGGGAAAAGCCTTCGTACTAGTAGAAGCCAATAACCACAGCTTAAGGCATGTGAGCATCTTGTCAACAGACTCAATCAGGCTGTAGTTCATCAAACAGTTCTGGATGGCCCATGCCTTCTCTCCCTCTTACCCTCCCTCCACTAACAGGCCCCAAGAAATCTCTCTCTCCCTCTCCCTCTCCCTCTCCCTCTCCCTCTCCCTCTACCCCCTCCTCCTCCTCTCCCTCTCCTTCCTCCTCCCTCTCCCTTTCCCTTTTTCTCCCCTTCCCCCCTCCCCTCCCCCTCCCCCCTTCCCCCCCCTTCTCTCTGCTTTTTTGGGACAGGGTATATCACTGTGTAGCCCTGGCTGTCCTGGAACTCACTCTGTAGACCAGGTTGGCCTTGAACTCAAAGATCTGCCTCCCTCTGCCTCCTGAATGCTGGGATTAAAGACATTTACCACCACGTTCCAGCCCTTCTCCCCTTTTTCAATGCTAAATAATATTCATTATATACCTCCATACCGATTGTCTAGCCATTGGTTAGTGGACACTTAGTTTATTTCTACATCTTGTCTGAGACTAGTGCTACATTTTGATAACTATTTCAAAGTCAAGGTGGAAGCCTTACGTTTCATCAGGTGGGCCTGCAATTCAGCCAACCTGGGCCTCCAGCCTGGCTGAGCCTCTGCCCCAGGGTCTGGTTTTCTGGGAAGGAAAGTTCTTCAAGCATTCTAAGACTCAGCCTGAAGACTTCTGTACTTGCAGTCACCCATTTTCCAGTCTTTTGGGGAGCAAAGGTCAGATTGCGTAGTATAGTGATTATCCTTGGGCAGAGTCCTTCTGTGTTGGTAGGTAATGGCTGTGGCACTTGTGGCTCTGATAACAGCATTGTGACATCATGCAGCTCTTGGCATAGTAAACAGAAACTTCAGATTAGAAAGATGGAGCGATAGTGAGTGTCTGTGCTGACTTTTAGACTTTATATAAACTTTCCACACTGACATTTGGTATAAGGCTTTCTTCTATACTTCTCTGCTGTTTCCTCCCAAATTACCATGACAGGCCGGAGTCTAACCCACTGTCTGAACCTGCTTCCCTCAACATAGGGGACCATTTAGCTCAGACTTATATAACTGGGAACAGACAGCAGAACAGTCTTGTCAGATATTCTATGCTAAGGGCTCACCCCACAGCTAGGAAGCAATTACTAAAGCAAATATGGATTAATGGGGACATGAGTCATAAAACGTACATTAAAATCAAAAGCCCTGGGCATGGTCACTTGTGCCTATAATCCTAGACATTGAAGCAGAGGGATGACAGCAAGTTTCTTAAGTAGCTAGCCAGGACAAACAGGTGCCTAGCAAGGCTTGGTCTCGGAGAAAGAGAGAGACAACCAGACATGTCTAACCTCTGGTCCATGGAGCTATGAATGCAGTCCAACACAT
The DNA here is from genome assembly GCA_036184795.1 of Tokudaia tokunoshimensis. Taxonomy (NCBI): domain Eukaryota; kingdom Metazoa; phylum Chordata; class Mammalia; order Rodentia; family Muridae; genus Tokudaia; species Tokudaia tokunoshimensis. The sequence goes on from BTHU01000015.1 coordinate 20,191,256, forward strand.
TTGTAGATGAAGCATTGTATTCCAGTGTAGAATAATGTGTGGAGTGTAGAATAATTATGCAATTGAGTATCACCAAAAACATTAAAAGGAACAGACTACTAAAATAGAGAGAGATGAAGCCACAAGGTTGAGTCTCAAAAGCCTTGTACTATGTGAAAAAAGAAAAAGAAAAGGCAGTTGGATGGGCTGGGGCCATAGCTTAGCAGACACTCACTACTCTCAGACCTGGACTCTATTCTCAGCACCCACATGGCCGCTCACAACTTCCTGTCACTTCAGTTCTAAGGGATTTGATGCCCTTTTCAGACCTATTTGGGCTCCTGCATGCATGTGGAACACAGACATACACAGATACAAAACTGCACAAATATATTTTTATGCCGAACATAAAAGCCTGCACACCGAATGCATTTATAGTGCATTCTGGAAAGGATAAAACCATAGAAAGTAGAAGAATGATTGACAGAAGGTTGAAAACAGACTCTCCAGTCACCAAACCTCTCCAGTACTTCCTTCCAGTCATGGGGTAGCATGCCTCTCCCCAATCCTTGATGGGGCCTGCTTTGGCTAAAGAAGTGAATTAAGGTGAAATGTGTCACTTCTGTGGTAACACTTTAGGAATTAATATGTGAGCTAGGTGCAGGAGGCAGAGGCAGGTGGATCTCATGGGTTCAAGGTCAGGCTGAACTACATAATACCATGAAACCACTTAAGAAACACAGGATTGCTTCATGTCAGAAGCACATTGCAAACTGGTAGAGTCTCAACAAAAACTTCCAAGAACAAAAACAAAAGAATTCAAATTAAAAAAAAAAAAGCCAGGCCTGGTAGCATAAACCTGTAAACCCTCTACTCAGGAGTCTGAGGCAGGAGGACCACAGGTTCAAAGTCTGTCTGGACTCTGCAGTGAATTCCAAGGCTAGCTAAGGAATTTAAAAAGTCAAAAAGAGCTAGAGATACTAGTGGCTGTGTGCCTAATGTGCACAACTACCTGGGTTCAAACCCCAGCCCCAGGCTCAAAAGAGCAAATCCGAAACCTGCACTTGGTGGATAGTGTTTGCTCCTATGTGCGGAGCTTTGGATGCTTTTGAGTAAAAACCTCAGTTTGAAACTCACCTATATTGTTTATATTGCATTGGGGCCTTAATGAATTTCTTAGCTTTCCTGTGTTAATCTTACCAAGAGAGAATAAGATCACGACCAAAATTTTTGAGCCAAATTTGAATCAAATTATTTTATTAAATCCTGGTCGTGGTGATGGACACTGGCCAACTCTGTACCCCTGATTCCCAGAGAATGGCCTTGAATTACATTAGTCAGGTGCTTATAAAGGCAAAATCCACGAGGCTATGTACTTCCCACCTTTGTCCAATGAGGGGCAAGCATACATCCTGACATACTTCCTGCCTACATACCTCCCACCTACATGTGATCAAGCACATCCTGTGTAGTTGGGGCAACCAACCTTGTTTACAGAAGTGAGAACGTGTGGCTTGTATCTTATATGAGCAACAGACCCCAGCATCCCAGGAAGTTATCTGTTCTTGGCCAAATGGGGCTTATGGGTTAGAAGCATTTTTATAGATCTCTTAAACTCAGTCATTTTAACTTAAAACATAACTTTAGCCCTCACACCCAATGTATCATAGAAGAAATGATTCAACCTAGTTCAGAGGTAAATTAAAGGATTACATTAAGATGTACTGCAGAGGCAGGAGGATCTTTGTGAGTTTGAGCCAACCTGGTCTTCATAGAGAAACACTCTCCCCAAAAACAAACAAAACATTTTAAAGAGAATCTAAATGACAGAATGCATTTGAGAAGACTCTGGATCTGGGATGGGGATGATGCAAACAGTGAATAAATGTGTGTAAGACTTCCTAGCAGATGTACTCGAAGCAGCTGTCTTATAATAGAAAAATCCAGAATGTTGATTCTTCTGGTGTTCCCTCCTACTTACTTCACAGCTGAGCAAACCCCACAGTAATGTGCTGTTACTCTGATACAGTGACCATCCTCAATAAAGTAGGAGTTGCACTGGATGATACATCACTATTTAATAATCTACATGGGACTCAGTCTTTATTTAGCCTGCTGATAAGAAATCAGGAAACAAAGTCCTTGCTGTCCCTCTGTATGCTCACTCCAGGGCTGGGTATCTTGTTCCTCACACTGTGAGTGGTTGGTTCATATCTTGTCCTTGCCAAATCCTTTCTAGATCTCTCAGGACCTGGTGTGGTCTCTGTAACCCCTGTAACACACACCACCACCTCCACCATAACACACACACATACACACACATACACACACACACATACACACACACACATACACACACATACACACACACACACACACACACACACACACACACACCCTTCCCACAAACCTCAGGGTGCAGCTCCCACCTGCCACAGTACCAGAGAGACCAGCTAGCTCAGACTTTGTGATCCTGCCGAGAGGGGGTTGAGGGGAATAAACAGGTAGAAGTTATGGTGAGACAGAGAGCGAACATATAAAATTGATGAGAAATTTGCTGTTTTTTTCCAAAGCGAAATTTGTGCTCCGTTTCAATGTTGTGTTATTGTTAAGGAGATAATCTCCCTTCTCCTCGTTTGGTTATGTAAGTGCCTGTATTTTATACAGTGATTCTGTCCCTGGGTTTCCACATGATAGAGAATAGAGGTGTCCTTTGACCTCTGCTTTTGAGTGATGGCATTTTTACCTCGTCACAGGCAGAAATAAACAAATAAATGCAGTAAAAAAAAAACATGTTACATGTATAACTGCTACACAGTATTTGCTAAATGAAGACATCCTGATGTTCAACCATGGATGAAACCATTACAATAGCTCTCTGCTTCTACGAACTGCCAGTCTTTTTCAATCACATTCCGGCCACCCTCCTATACCATGAAACAAGTGCAGAGTCACATCAGAATGAGAAGAACATACTAGCAGCGTAGCTCAGGCAAGAGTGATTGCCTAGGTCCAATCTCCAGTACCAAAAAATAAATAAAAAAAAGCTGTGTCAATAATTCCTGACACAATTAAGCTCTGTCCATGACTGAAGGGTAACCTGGCAGTTCCTTGGACAGTGTGACAACAGAGAAAGAAGGCCATTCTTCTCATTCTCTGTGTCTTTACCCAACTGTTGCCACACCCCTTAGTTCTCAAGAGCAATGGGAAGCGGCTTGTGGTGTCTTATAGTAGCATTCAAAATGCCCCTGAATGAACACACGCAGTGGGCCTCTGCTTGTTAATATATTCTCAAGACTGATATGGAGGTGAATGCTGGTAGCCACAGTACTTGAGAAACTGAAACAGAAAGATCATGTGTTCAAGTCCAGCCCAGACTCCATATGAAGATGTCTCAAAAGAAGAAGATGAAAACAACCACAAATTATCCTCAGATAGCCTTGCGAATATGTCAGCAGGTTGATATTCCTGGGTTTTATTTCTATTAATAGAAAATGTGTATGCCTCGTAACAAGGTTCAGGGTCCAGGCCTTTCCGATCCTACATGCAATTTCCTGTTGGTTGTGTGAATAAAGGGATGTGGCAATCCAAAAGTAATAGAGCATACTTGGAATCGGGTGACTCGCGGAGGCTAAAGCTGGAAATGATGCATCATTTGGCCCCCACTCCTTTTTACTAATAAGGAAACTGAACACCAGAGGGGGAGACTTCCCGAGGTTAAATAGCTTGTTTGTAGGAAGCAGTTTTAAGAGAACCTAGAGTGTAAATATCCAGTCTATTATACCTTCCAGGGCATGTATCATTTCTGAAGGAATGTGCCAGAAGAGCATGAAGTTGCAGAGTTCAGGAGAAAGGTGACAGTAGAGACTGAACTCCACGGTAGTCCTTGGCGATTCTTGAAAAAGTCTGGTTAGAGACTAGGCAGACGTCTGGATAAAATAAAAATGGTGTGGCATGTCCAATATGGAAAGCACAGCCCTTGCAACCTGGGTTTGCTGCCAGTTATGTCACACTTCATGCTGTTAGTTAAAGCCCCACGACCCAATGCCTGTCCCCAGAACTGACTTCCCAGAGTTGATTCACATGATAGACATCTTGATATTCACCCCAGCACTAGACGAGCACTCTGGGAAGCCAGTTACTTGGTTCGTTCTAGAAGATACAGTAACCACTCTTCTACCAGTCTCCCTGATGCTTTTGAGCTGTGATGGGCTCACACTAGAGCAGCGGTTCTCAACCATCCTAACACTGCGAACCTCTAATACAGTTCCTCATGCTGTGGTGATCTCCAACCATAAATTTATTTTTGTTGCTACTTCATGGCTGTAGTTCTGCTCCTGCTATGAATCATTATGTAAATATCTCATATGTGGGATGTCTGATATGGGGTTGTGACTCAGAGGTTGATTGCAGCAGGAAAAAAGAAATGTGTCCAGTGGAAAAAGATTTGTTCAAAACTTGACCATGATTGTTAAGGCAAAAATGGCTCCTACGGACCCGAGGGCTTTAGGAACGGTGTCGACAATAAATTTTAACACAAGACAATGATTTCAAAGAGTTTTCTTTGAATTTAGACAAGTTGACATTAAATTAACACAATTTATAATGACAAGACAAAATAATGCTTACATACAGATTTTATACTATGTAAAGGCGTTTGATCAATTATTGTTTATGGTTCACAATGATATTTTTGGACCTCAATGAAAACGAATAGTTTCTCCTTTCCTTTCCTTTCCTTTCCTTTCCTTTCCTTTCCTTTCCTTTCCTTTCCTTTCTTTTTCTTTCTTTTTCTCTCTGAGATAGGGTTTCTCTGCATAACAGAGCCCTGGCTGTCCTGGAACTAGCTCTGTAGACCAGGATGGCCTCGAACTCACAGAGATCCTCCTGCCTCTACCTCCCAAGTGCTGGGATCAAAAGCATGCACCACCATGCCTGGCCCTGTTTTTCATTTCTATGTTTCGAAGTGCATAACATCGGGGAGTTACAAGAGCCCAGGAGGCTGCTCTGAGCATCAGTTGCCTAAGTCAATATACTCTGAAATTAACATTTTCCTCTCTTCTCTCTCCTTCCCTTTCTTTCCTTCCTTTCTTTCTCCCCCCCCCATTTTCTCCTGTCCTCCCTTCTGTACCTTTACTGAGATATGATTCTAACTCAGTCACTGGGGCTCACTACACCACTACAATCAAGTCCATGCTCATTATTCCAACAAGAAACCTGTGCTTCTTTCTGACCCACCTCTTCCCACCCTAGCTACCAGTTGGCCCTCTTTTCATCTCTACATCTGTGTCTATTTGTATATTTATTATAAACAAAATCCTGCCATATATATCATGGGGTAGCCACCAAAGAAGACTGCATGGGTTTAAGCCAATAGAAAACCTTTATTACCTGGTGGATGACTCCCCTGGGTGTTCAGGATCCCTGTGTAGCCCTGAGCCTTTCTCAGGGTGAGCTTTGAAATGCAAAAGCATGTTCTAGGTTGACATATTTCAGTTAGCAAGAACAGTTAACCAGAAGCATAACTACAGAAGCCAAAAAGCAAAGATAGCACATGTAGGGGCTTTCCCAGAGCTGTGACTTTAATGGATTAGGTCTTTGTTATTTTTTTTTTTTGTCAGACACTACTGTCTACATGCTGAGTTTTACAGCCCAAATGGCACTTCCATCATGGAGTCAGTTGTGCTAAGGTCTGGGACCCTGTTACAATATCAACATTTTTGACTGTGCTCTCTTCCCTAGCTGTTATTTCCAAGTTTATTAGTGCCGTGTTCTGCTTTCTCTCTGTGGCTATGGTGAAACAATCTGACCAAACCAAGCATGATGGGCAGGCACACACCTTTAACCAGCATTTGAGGCAGAAACAAGCAGATCTCTAAGTTTGAGGCCAGCCTGGTCTAAAAGTGAGTTCTGAGTCAGGTAATGCTGTACAAGACCTTATCTCAAAACTAAACTAAAATCAACACACTCTGACAAAAAGTAACTTAGGGGAAGAAAATATGCTTACATTTCTGAGTTACAGTCTGTCATCGAGGGATGCCAAGGCAGGAACTCACAGTCTAAGTAGAAATCATGGAGGACTACTGGATTCTGGCTCACTCATAGTTCATGTTTAACTAGCTTGCTTGCTTGCTTTAAAAGATTTTATTCTCAATTGCACATATGTGTACGTGGATATGAGCCTCCTGTGAGCTGTCTGATGAGTATGTTGGGAATTGAACCAGGGTCCTCTGGAAGCCAATGCCCTTAACCACTGAGCCATCTCTCCAGCCAATGTTCTTAACCACTGAGCCATCTCTCCAGCCCTGAGCTGAGCTTTCTTACATGACCCAGGACCATCTTCCTATGGAAGCACTTCCCACAGTGGGCTGTGCCCTCCCTCCTGCATTAAATAATTATCACAACTGGCATTAAGGAAAAGGCAAAACACTGACTGAGGCCCCAGTGGGCAACCAGAACAGAGAAGGGCCACCAGGAAGGAGGAACTCTGCACGGGAGTCAGGCCCAACTTCAGAGCAGGAGCTTGGTTGGGGTGGGGATCTTTTGGTCCTGACCTGCCTGGCAGCTGATGACCAGGGTGTAGCATTAAAAGGCCAAAGTTTAAGAAAAAAAAAGTTAGGTGCCCCATTCTGTAGCACACAGACTTTCCACTTGGTCCCACCGAGTGGTTCAGGATAACTTAGAGCAGTGGCTCTCAACCTTCCTAAGACTGTGACCCTTCAATACAGTTCCTCAGGTTGTGGTGACCCCCAACCTTAAAATTGTTTGCATTGCTACTTCATAACTGCAATCTTGCTGTAACGAATTATAACGTAAATATCTGTGTTTTCCAATGGTCTTAGGCAACTCCTATGAAAGAGTTGTTTGACCTAAAGGGACCCACAAATGGAATACACAGAACCTGACTCCTGATGTCCCCTGGAGTCTCACCCCAAAAGACTATTCTCAGAAGAGACAAATGGGACAGTAAACTATGCTGCCTAGCCACATAGTGAGCTGCTCCCCTCTTATCTAGTCAGTTAGATCCCCATCACAAGAAGCAAGGCCAAGCAACACCTCTTAACTGCCATACAAGGACCTACTTCCCATAAGGGGAATTCTGAGGGCTCACCTGCTGCATTTCTGTCCACAGTCTATTCTCTATTAAAACTTTATATCAGGGGCCTGGATCAGTGGCTCAGTAGCTCATAACCACTCACAACTCCAGTGCCAGGAACCCAACACCCTTTTCTGAACTCCTGAGGCACCAGGCACATGGTACACAACTACATAGGAAGGCAAAATGCTCATGTGCACACATAAAATAAATCAATCTAAAAGGAAAAATGTCTATATCACTTCTCATCTGGCTACTATTTTATTGGAATATTTGAGCCCCCCACAAAAGTCAGTTATGCGCTATGTGTTGTCTATTCTGAACCCACTCTGCAGACACCATGCTTAATGGTGGAGGGTTCCACGGTGAGGTTTTTCTGATTATGGGTAGCCTTGCTATGACAGGAATGCTATCTTTAGGTTCTTGCCGTGTCCCCCTCACCTAGAAGAGTGTATTCCATTCCTTGGTAAGGAGGGAGTCTAAACCAGTTAGTTGCTGGATGGCATAAAATTTTCTTCAGTGTAATTGCTGGGTCAAATGACATTCCTATTTGGGGGTAGTGACAGGGGATAGTGTGTGTGTGTGTGTGTGTGTGTGTGTGTGTGTGTGTGTGTGTGTACATGCCCTAGTACATGTATAGAGGTCAGAGAACAACCTGTGGAAGTCCATTGTCCTCTTCCTGGATTTTGAATTTAGGTTGTCATCTTTCCCTGCTAAGCCACCTGGCCAGCATCAACATTTAGTTCAAATTGCCCATAAAGAATAAGGTTCCCAAGAAAGTTACCTCAAAGACTTCACTTGGAAGAGACTTTTCCTAGGTGACTTGGAATAACAGTATAGAGGTCTAGCTAAGGATTAGTGAGAGCTGGCTCCATGGTACAGAGCACTGGCTGCCCTTCCAGAGGCCCTGGGGTCATTTCCTAGCACCCACATGGGTGTTCACAGCAACATATAACTACTCCCATAAGATCTGAGACCAAACACCTATATATTTTAAAGGTGGGGAGGGAAAGATTAGTGGGACAGTTGTCAACTGAATTCAAGCTTTGAGTTGTCTTATCACGTATCATTTTGTTCTCCCAGGACACACGGCTGCCAGTAGATGGGGTTCCTGTGAGCTGGGTCTTAGGTATGGAAACCAGCAAGAGAGAAGAGTCCAGGTCATTTCAGCCTTTGCACAGTTGCTTCTTTTGCTGGTGCGAGGGAACGGGTTTTTTTGGTTTTTGTTTTATTTCATTTATTTATTTTTTCACAATTTAATGTGCTTCTCTTTGGTTGTTTCCCTGTAGAATAGAAGGTTCCTTCCCCACCATCCACCCACCAAAGTGCCCTGGATCAGAGCTTCCCAACCTTTAGGTGACTTTGTTGTACCATTGAGGTTCTTTATTTGGTTTTGAGGTTCTTTATTTGGTTTTGGGGTTTGGGTTTTTTGCTGGTGGTGGTTTGTTGTTGTTGTTTAATCTTTTTTTTTTAACTTTTGTCTTTCTTTTATGTGAATTGGCATTTTGCTAGCCTTTTTGTCTTTGTGTAAAGGTGGCAAATCATTTGGGACTGGATTACAGACAGTTGTGAACTGCTATATGGATGCTGGGATTTGAACCTGGGTCCTCTGGAAGAGCAAGACAATGCTCTTATCCATTGAGCCATCTCTCTGGCCCCTGGTTTTGATTTTTTGAGATAGGATCTCACTGCATGGCCCTGATTGGACTTGAACTCTGCCCCTGCTTCTGCTTCTGGGAATAATGGCATGCGCCACCACATCTGGCTAACCTCAGGATTCTTGACAAACCACATCATCTCTTCACTGTGTTATATAATATTTTACTTAAAATTCATTTGTAGTTTTAAAGATCTAAATAAATTTCCTTGAGATTTTTAATATTTATTTTTGTGTGAGTATGCATGTATGTATGTATGTGTGCATGTGTATTACAGCACATGTGTGGGGGTCAGAAGTCAACTTGCAGGAGTCAGTTCTCTCACCGTGTGGGTTCCAGAAATGAACTCCAACTTATCAAGCTGGGCCGCAAGCTCTTTTCCTGGCTAAACCATCTCGCTGGTCCCTTGAATTGCTTTTAAAGTTGACCTCACAACCACAGATAGAAAAAAACAAAAAAAAAAAAACAAAAAAACCCTAATTTTTTTTCTTGGCCATAAATAGGAAGTAATTATTAAAAAAAATAATGAAAAGAATATCTTGATTTTAGGTGGACATCTTTGACTGCCAAAGGGTCTACCTGAGGCTAGATCTCTCTCTTTTGAAGGGAGATGTGTTTGCATTCAAAAACAGCTGGAGATAAACTTAATGAGCCACAGATTTTTCTCCTTGTATAATCAGAAAAACAAATTCAGAGGCACACACACACACACACACACACACACACAATCACACACAATCTATGTGACCTACTGCTGTGTACAGAGACACCTGAAAGTCACCGGGCCTGCAGTGCATGAGTCTCAGTCCTGGTCATCACACCTGTTTAGGGTCTGAAACACAGACCAAGCCCCCTGGTCGGCATGGCTAGACTGCGGAAATGGACAAGAGCAAACCAGAATTCCTTTGAACCCTAGAAAGTACAACCAGACTTCCATCTGTGGTTTTCAATTTTCCTCTAGGGCCAAGCTGCACTGGAGGTCAGATTTCATCTTAGAACCATGTCCTATATCCTCTGGCCCCAGGAGCTAGGGTATTTTATTTTAATCTTAGCCAAGCTTCTCATAATTCCAGTTGGCAGTTTGAAGAGGAAGTAGTGAAAAGTCAAACAGCTTCCTGGGGGGAGCCCCTTTATGGAACTTCTAGAAAGTTCCATACCGGAAGATAGATAATGCAATGCAACTAAGCAATGCATTAAATTGTTCATGATCTGATAAAAAAAAAATTAAGAGGTGTGGGACAAATAGGTAAAATTTACAGGCCAAAGTCCTGCCCCTCTAGAAGGCTGAGGAATTTGGGAACACTTAGCCAGTGAGTAAACCCAGTATGTGGAACCAGGTATGGTAGATCACTCCTATAATACACACAACTTTGGGGCTAGCCTGGGCTACATAATGAGTTTCAGGCTGACCTGGGCTACAGAGTAAGCTCCTGTCTTAAGACAAAGCAAAGCAAAGCAAAACAAAACCCTCATAGACTGGTATTTGAATCTCCCTCTAAACCTGTTAATCCTTTGTAAGAAGACAAAGCCACCACAAGCAAGTTTAACTCCTCTCAGGGCTCCAGTATTTATGTACCCTCTGAAAAGTCCCCAGAATTCCAAAGGTCACACAATCGCAGAAACTGTCTACCGCTGGCAAAATCACACCCCTGCTAGAGCACAAGGCAAGATATAGTCAGCTGCTGTGGACAGTGTGAAGCAGCCCACGTCCCACAGCTGGGATTAAAACAAGAACATATTCTTATAACAAATCTGGTATTTTTTAAAGTATATTATATATATATGTATTTATATATATATATATATGAATGAGTACACTGCCTCTGTCTTCAGACACACCAGAAGAGAGCATCAGGTCACATTACGGATGGTTGTGAGCCACCATGTGGTTGCTGAGAATCGAACTCAGGACCTTCGGAAGAGCAGTCAGTGTTCTTAACCACTGAGCCATCTCTCCAGCCCCATTACTGTGTTTTTTTAAAGGAACCCAAATACCCAAATTGTCGATACATTGATGAGCTCCAGGTTCAGGGAGAGATTCTGTCTCAAAAAATAGAGAGAGGAGCTGTTGAGAAAAATACCCAGTGTCAACTTCTGTCTTCCACATGCACCAGTCCACACACCTGTGCACACACACCTGTGCACACACACATGCACACACATGTGCACACACATGTGTACACACACACACACACACACACACACACACACACACACAGGTTAAGGGCATTTCCCTTTATAGCTAGTAGAATCTTTGCTGGTCACCCCTGAAGAACAGTTGTGTTTTGCAGGCAGCTATAGATACACCTTCTTATTAGTTGACTCTGGGACCAAGTCACCTACATATAACATCTTTTCTATGGGCAGCTTAACTGTACTCTTGGTTTATAGATAAATAATTAGGATATTGAAAGGTCATGCTAATAAATATCTGTTTTTCCTGTCTGGGTTTTAATTATGTGAGAAGACAAAGCATGACAGATAGAGTAAAATATCATTTTTATTTAGTTGCTTCTTTGAGCCAAGTGTAATGGTACAGCATACCTATAATCCCAGCAATCAGGAGATTGGGCAGAGGGATCAAGGTTCAAGGCCAGCCTGGACTACATAGCAAAAACAACACATAGAAAATAAATAAGTAGATAAAAACATAAAGGGGACTGGAGAGATGGCTTAGTGGTTAAGAGCACCGACTTCTCTTCTAAAGGTTCTGAGTTCAAATCCCAGCAACCACATGGTGGCTCACAACCATCTGTAAAGACATCTGATGCCCTCTTCTGGGGTGTCTGAAGAGAGTTACAGTGTACTTACATATAATAAATAAATAAATAATAAATAAATAAATTTTTAAAAACTACATAAAGAAGAGGTTGGGGAGATAGAAGATGATTCGATGAGCAAAACCCTTGCGCCATGTAAAAGGCAGTAGGCATAGCAGCCGCCTATAATCCCAGCACTAAGGAGAGACAGGGATCCCCCTCTACCCAAGAATCTGTGAAACTAGACTAACCAGAATTGGCAAACTCTGGGTTCATGGAGAGAAATTGCCTCAATAAATAACGTGGAGAGTGATCGAGGACAATGTCTAATGTTAACGGCATGCCTCTACACAGACCAGGGCACTCGAGTACGCATGCGCGTAGCACCCTTGCACGTACACCTGCCGGTGAGCCTCTTCTTTCCCTCTCCCCTTTCTTCTTTTGACACACTCTCTGTGTAGGTCAGGCTGGCCTTCAACTCATAGTCCTGGGCTAGGACTTCCCTTTACCGAATCTTTACCTTTCCAGATCCATAGTCCAGAACCCAGGTTCTTTCCCCATAGGGGAGGTGCAGGATATGAGGTGAGTTTGGTCTTTTGAAATGACTCCCTGGCACTCCCTTAGGGTAAAATTAATAAAGAAATGCAAGGAGCTGTGAGCCTGGCAGGAAGTGAGGCTCCTCCACACGGAAGGAGCAGTAAAGACGGGATTTCTCCCAGGGATGTGTTCTGTTATCCTAGGATGGGTCTCACTATCATAGCCCTGGCTGGCCTGGAACTCAGTATGTAGACCAGGCTGGCCATGAAGATCCGTTTGCCTCTGCCTCCTGAGTGCTCAGGCTTCAAGGCCTGTACTGCCATGCCCAGCCTCCCTGATTGTCTTGTTGCCTATATTTTTCCAGATAAAGTCAGGGAAGAGCCAGGGGTCAGGTGCTTGGCAGGCCCCCATCCCTTCCTGGTCAGTGCCACAGAAGTGGTCCAGAGGGTTCTAATAAGCATTCCCACCGAGCAATGTGGCAGCAGCAGCAGACTCTGCTGGAGTACTTCAGGCGACACTCAGTGCCACCTTTTTTTCTTGTTAGATTTAGAATTTTATTTGACGTGTATAAGCGTTTGTCTGCATACATGTATGTGTATCACATGTGTGTTCTTTTTAAGAGCCGGTCTTTAATTTTTAGTTTCATTATTTTTTAGGTGTGTGTGTTATGTGTATGTGTTTTATTATGTGATTTATATATGTATGTATGTATGTGTGTGTATTACATGCATGTGAGTTTGTGGGTACCTGGCCATGTGGGCACAGGCAGAGTTCAAAGGAGAATGTTGGCTGGGTCTCTTTCTCTATCGTTCTCTGCCTTATTCCCTGACACAGGGTCTCTCACTGAACCAGAGGCTTACGGCTTTGGTTAAGCTGCCTGGGTAACAAGTTCTTGTCTCTGGCTTCCAAAGCTGGGGATGTGGGCATATGTGGCCATGCTCAGACTTTTCCATGCATGTTGATAAGATTCTTATGCTTGCTACCTACCTACATACATACATACATACATACATACATACATACATACATACAGATGGATGGATGAAGAGATAGATGAGGTGGGAGTGGTAATGGGCTCTTGGGTCTCCAAAACAGGAAGATACCAACTTAAGTTATAATAGAAAAAACTTGAACTGTGATGTACCTGAGTTGGCGGAGCTCTTGGCTAGCACACATGAAACCCTAGGTTCAGTGCTAGACACTGATGAACCAGACACGATGGCAGAATGATACAGGTCTGTGTTCCTGGCAATGGGAGATAGAGGTAGGAAGATCAGAAGTTCAAGGTCATCCTAAGTCAACATAGACAATTCCAGGCCAGCCTGGGCTACATGAGATCATACCTCAAGTGAGTGTGTGTCTGTGTGTGTGTGTGTAATACATAAATAAAATACACAAATAATTTAAACAGATAACTTAGAGAGGGAGACACAAATGCCTAACAAGCACATGAAAAAATTTTCATCATCCTTTGTCATCAGGAGATGTAAACTAAAACTAGAGTGAGAAGCTATTACCTAACATGAGCCTCTGTGCCCAAGCTGGTGGCTCCAGAGGTCCTACACGTTGCTGGCAGAGATGGGTAGGAGTGCTGGGGTGGCTCCTGCCTTCCTCTCTGTCACGTGGCTTTTTCACATGCTCATTCTGCAAGGCCTTCTGGGCTTCATTCTCTACCCTACGGCTTTACATCACCCTGAGTGTAGAAAAACATTCCAAGGAATCGAGAGATGGCTGAGCAGCTCAGAGAACTTCCTGCTCTTCCAGAGCTCTGGTTCCCAGGATCCAAATCAGGCAGCTAGCCACCTGTAAGTCTAGCACCAGGGGCTCCTCTAGGGTCGCCTGCTTATTTTTTGAGACAGAGTCTCTCACTAAACCTGGACTCACATTTGTGGCCAAGCCAGTCAGTCCTTAGCAGCCCTAGTAAGCTCCAGCATCTGCCACCCCACCCACACTGGGGTTAAACCCACACCATGGTGTCCATCTTTTAACAAGGATGCCTGCCGGGGTCTTGACTCAGGAGCTGACTTACTCACACCGCTCTCCCCAGCCTCTTTATCATACGTCTTTTATCTTTTTTAATAAGTATTTTTATTATCTTTAAGACTGTGTGTGCATGCCTGCACATGAGTGCAGGTGCCCACAGAGACCAGAGGCATGGATTCCCCTGGAATCTGAGTTACAGGATCAGCAGTGAACCACCTGACCTGCACGTTGAGAGTAGAACACCAGTCATCTGCAAAAACAGGAAGCACTTTTAAGCTCTAAGCCTTGTGTTGAGGCCCCTATCATAGTCTTGAGTGGAGACTTTGAGGAAAATAGGAGCTTGTGAGCATTAATATAATTTTTAAATTGAGAACAGAGTTAAGAGTCAGGTTAAAGGATATGAGGATTGTTGCTGTATCTTCCTCTGGGTGGGGCTGGATCTTAGGAAAGGTCTGGATTAAGCAAGCCTTATCAGGCAGAGCTCTAGGGTGGGAGAGCAAAGGGCTGAGGAAGCTCATGGGGTGACACACATTGATTCCCCCAGTGACAGGGGTAATGGCTAAAGGACACATTGTGCCAACTCTCCTTGAGAAGGACTTCATTCCATTTCCCCAACCTTTTTTAGACAGACAGCTTTTCTGAGGTCAGTGTCCTACTCCGGTGATTGACAGGCCCCTCTGGATAAAGTCTTAGGAGGAGGGACACTGGTATGCCTTCTTTCTTCTCCTGAAAGCCCTGTCTCTACTCAGGGACATGGACAGAAGGCAGAGCTGAGCACCTAAGAATGATCAGCCAGTAACACCGGCCATGCCTGTCAGGAGGAGGCAGCCTTCCTTCCCTTCCTGGGTCTCCACAAAGCTGTCACCCCCACCTTCCTTCTTCACTTCCTTTTTTTAAGAGCGAGGAACGAATGTTTTTACTTGCTTAGTTTCGTGCTATAGTGTTGTGTGTGTGAGAGGAACAGAGCCTTGAACATCCATGACAGGCCTCTGCCATCACGCCTAGTTCACGGTGCATGCCAGGAAAACCCTCTATCAGCTGAGCCACACGTCCAGCTCCTCTCTTCCATATCATCCTTTAAATATTAAGGAAGAGTAACTACAATGTTTTCCCCCATTCACATGGTGACAGCTCTGTTGCTGTTTGGTTTTGTTGTAGTTGCTTTTGAAGATAGTCTTACTATGCAACCCTGGCTGGCCTGGAACTCTCTCTGTAGAGCAGGCTGGCCGTGAACTCACAGAGATCTGTCTGCCTCTTCTGACTCTCAAATTTTCTCTTTACTTGTGGAATTTCAAATTCTAAGGAGAGGCAATTTTTATAGGTAGCCCTCATTTAAATTGGATATACCACAGATGGTGGGTCAAGGTGATTATGGGAAAGGAAGTCTACCCTCCATGACCTTCAAGCCTTCTTCTAATAGGAGCATGAAAACTTGGGGTCTAGGTCCAGGTAAAGTGATATGTGAGATTGAGGGAATCTTGGGAATGCTATTTCTAGAAGTTTCTGGAAGTGATCATTAGCAAAAGCCCAGAGTGGGAGTCCACAGCAAGAGATGACAGAAGTCAAGTCATAAATAGTTGGAGAAAACATCAAAGTACTTTTCAGGTATTCTTGGAATTGCAGGTGGAGAAAATGGAATTCCTTGCAGTCAAATGTGGGGAGGGGGAAGTGAGAGGCCTGGAGTTGACTCAGAGGTAAAGGCGTCTGCCACCAAGCCTGATGACCTGAGTTCCAACCAAGGATCCCACATGGAGAAGGGTCATGAATCCACCCTTCCCATCATCCTCCGGCATCCACATGAGCACTGTGGTGTGCACACACAGAATAAGTAAGTTTTCAATTTAAAGAGTTAAGAAGGGGTCGGAGGTAAGACAATCATTAGTCTAGATTACCGAGTGGTTAAAGAGACAGTAGGCTCTAGAGAGGTGATAGGTCTACCATTCCCAAGATACAGAGAGTTTAACTAAATACACTCACCTTTGACCTTGCAAGGATTTCTAAAGAGAACTCAGAATTCTTGAGTTGCCCTGGACTTTGAGTCAAGGTAATAATCCTGAAGCCGGGCTCAAGTGACTTATCTCTAAGGCTAGAAGCAGCTTGTGCTATCCGACCAGATCCTAACAACGAATCGCCTTTGCCTATATCAGTTAATGAGTGGACTTTGGACTTGAAAGACGGTTAAAATCCAAGCAGCTAAGGAGAGGACACATTTCACTCTTGGATTATCAAGCAAGAACAGCCAACATGAAAGGCTTCCTGCTTCTCTCTCTCTGTCTCCTTTTGGTGATATCGGGTAAGAAACTTCTTTTTGTTGTTATGTGGTTGCTTTTGTAACTTGATAACTTGAACTGGCATTGTGGTCTCTGAAACAGAAACAGCAGGTTTGATCCTACAACTTCTTAAAGCTACTGCTAGTCTTGACTTGGGACCATTTCTTGTCTAGCTCAGTTTAGAGACTGACATTTTCGTCTGTAACCCCAAAGACAGCAGAAGCAAATAAAGTCTATGGCTGACATTGGGACGCAGCAGGGCAGAGGTTTGTGTGAAGATGACTCAGTATTTCAAGGATGAGGTACTCTACTGTAGCAAGCTGGATATGTTCTTCTGTTCATCAGAGAGCCAGGCTTGGAGGGGTAGGGGGATATGTCTGTTTTCACTAACACTTGAAACTGGAGATTGCTGGCCTAAAAGAGCAATCCCAGGGTGGGTTAGACTTCATACCGGTGTTCTTCTGGACTAGGGAGAGTTTATTTGGGTTTGAGTAGGTAAGGAATTTGCCCACCAGTCTAAGAGAAATGCAGAACTAGAAGCCAGATGCAAAAAAAAAAGGAATAAGGCAGGCTGGAGAGATGACTTCAGCGGTTAAGAGCACTGTCTATTCTTCCTAAGGTTCTGGGTTCAAATCTCATCAGCCACATAGAGGCTCACAACCATCTGTAATGAGATCTGACACCCTCTCCTGGGGTGTCTGAACACAACTATGGTGAACTTACATATAATAAATAAATAAATCTTTAACAACCACAACAACAAAAGAACTGCTGTTCTAGATGATCCTCCTGCCTCAGTCTCTCAATTGCTAGGATTACAGGTGTGTACCACTATGCCTGACTGATGTCCACAGAATTCTTTACATAAAAACAAACCCTGGTCTGGGCATGGTAGCGCATACATTTAACCCCAGCACTAGAGAAGCAGAGGAGGGCAGATCTCTGAGTTCAAAGCCATCCTGGTCTACAGAATGAGTTTCAGGCTCAGCCAGGGCGACTCGTGAGACCCAGTAACAAAATTACAACAAAAACAAAAAAAAAAGGAATAGTGCATTTGAGGCAGTGGGAAGAAGAGGGAGTGAGTTCAACGTAAAGGACCATTTGTATTGCTCTGTTTGACTGACAGAATCCCGTGCTACCAAGGCTAAACTGAACTCTATGTGAAGTAGATGAACTTCTGATCCAACTGGCTTGGAGTGCTGGGTTATGGGTATGAGCCCACATACGTGGCAAGATATGAGTTTTTGAAAACTCTTGGTACATTTAATTACCACACTTGTGGAGGTCAGAGGACAACTCACAGAAAGTGGCTTCTCTCCTCCCACTCCTTGTGTGGGACTGAACACAGGCGCTCAGCTTTGGCAGCTATTGAGCTATTGCATGGACCAAGATTTTTTTTTTTCCCATCTAGTTTTAAGATTCGGGGGGAGGAGCTGTCCTAACAGGAGGCTGGACCTCACCAGATCTCCCCTGCCAAGGTTGGGTAGGTGTGTGGCCAAGCCTTCAGGGCCCAATAACAACTGATAAGATCCATATGACTTTCAGAAGTCACCGTGAAGAAGAAATGCCTTCTGTAAGACATAAGGGTACTGGGAAGAGAATGCTTTGCTAGGAGAACTTGGGGAAGTGGCTAGAGGTTGGAGGATCCATAGGCGTGGATCTCAAGGTACCTTAGAGGTGTAGAATCTTGGGCTAGAAAATTCTCCAGCAGGGAACAGAAGCAGACTCCACACTTCAGAGCGAGACAGGCAGGGATTCAAATACGGTGTACTCAATTACTTGCTGTGGTTTCTCCCTTCGTGATAATAGAGGAGACAGCCCATGACAGGAAGCCAGTAATGATTCTCCTTGGGCACTTAGTGTTGTATCTGCCATTGGATCCAATATTTAAACATTTGGGTTTGCTCTTGTTTGCCTACGTTCCGTGTTAGTCTTAGCAGTTGAGGACAGGAAGTGGATCTTATACACCCTCCACCTGTCCCACCCAGAAATGTCATAAGTACTTCCTGGACAATGAGGACATGCTCAGATGACATCCTAACCCCCTCATCAGGAACCCTTTGCCAGCGTTTTGCTTCCCCAGAGCACTAGGGCTCCCCTCTCCCATGGTGTCTAGTGGGAACCACATCTCTTACTACTAAGGACTTCTGTCTGTCAGAAGCATTTAATATGGCTCTGAGCTCGCATTGGGTACCATATGCTCTGGACAGATGGTGGTCCTGGAGTGTTCTCCAGAAAAGAGCCCATAGAGGGAACATTTTTTTTTCTCTCAAGTGAGTCAATAGTTGGTGCCCTGTAGGTGCTCTGTAGCTGTAGGGCTGTGGGTTAGAAAGTAGCTCTCAGATCTGAGGGAACAGAAAGATGAAAGCTGGGGCTGGAGTGATGCCTCAGTGGCTAAGAGTGTTTACAGCTCTAGTAGAAGACCTGTGCTCGCCTCCCAACTGGAACTCCAGTTGTAGGGCATCCAATACCCTCTTCTGACCTCCTTAGGCTCAAGCACGCCTCTCTAAAGACTAAAGACTAAAAGGCAGTCTTCCAAGCTTCCTGGGGAGCTGTAGAATAGTGGTAAATGCAGCTTTGAGGTCTGTCATAGTCTTTAGGACAAGGAACAACTATTTATCTTATTCTCTCAAAGTCGATGTATGTAGAGAAATGCTCCAGAAAACAATAACAACAACAACAAAACCCTAAACATTCAAAAACACTGGTCCAGCACTCAAAAGATTGTGAATTTCAGGCCCCCTACACTGCATAGCAAGACTATCGCAAAAACAAAAACAGAAAACAAAACAAAACAAAAAATAAAACAAAACAAAACAAACAACAAAAAAACCCCAAACCAAACCAAAACCAAAACGTGGAAGAGCTATAATCAGCACTCAGTGAGGTGTTTCTACATTATTTCTCTTTTAAGATCATCTTCTCAGGTCCCCTTCGACAGAGAAAACTGCCCCAATATGGATAATCTGGTCTGTTTCCTTAAAATGTAGAAACCCCAAAAAGGCACTTCCTTATGGTAACAGCGCCACCTTGTGGCACTTTCTATTGTTTCCTCTGAATATCCTGAGAATTTATTAAACACAATTTCCCAAATACAGATATAAATTTTGTGATTTCTTGGTACTAATCTCTTTTTTGTAAATTGAGATAGAGTCTCCTGTAGCTCAGGCTAGCTTTGAACTTGATAGGTAGCAAAGGATGTCCTTGAAATCCTGAGCCTCTTGCCTCTGTCTCCAAAGTTCAGGTAGTTATCTCAGCGGTATTTTGTTTTCATTTTTGCCACATGGCCTCATGTAGCCCAGGCTTGCCTCCACAGACTTGATACTCTTCATAAATGTAATCACCACAACTCTATACTCAGCTCTCCACAGGCATTATTACGTTACATTCGGTGTCGTAGTTTTCAATAACATTTTCCATTTTTATCTGGTTTTTTTTTTTTTAATTTTGTTACGCCGAGAAGGAGTCGTGTGTTTCCACTTTTAATATAATCATATATATTCATTTCCCCAGAAAATCCCTAATTGAGTTTTGATTAGAATTGACAGTAATTGCTATTATTTATATAACACACTGTCCTCTGACATTTGGCTTCCTTGTTCCCTTAACCAAAATCACAATGGCCTCTGCCTCAAGTATTGCCAATGATCTGCCTGAGAATTTAGCCAATGAGACCAGAAATAGATCAATTCTGTCCTCTGTGACAACTAAGTCTGATAAGAAGTCTTTGGACAATTCAGACCAAGGGTAAGTCACCTCAGCCACCTGGGACAAATCAGTCTCCCAGTGGATCCAGCTTTTCCACAGTGACAAGCGGCACTAATTCTCCCACTGTGGGACTGACTCTGTCCACAGGTAGCTCATCTCAGAGTTCTACTAGTCCCAGCTCTTCCTCCGTGGGACCATCTCCGTCCACCAGTAGCTCATCTCAGATCACTGTGACATCTCATACATCTGGTGGTCCCAGCATTTCCTCCGTGGGGCCGATTCCGTCCACCAGTAGCTCATCTCAGATCACTGTGACATCTCAGACGTCTGGTGGTCCCGGCTCTTCCTCCGTGGGACCGACTCCGTCCACAGGTAGCTCCTCTCAGATCACTGTGACATCTCAGACGTCTGGTGGTCCCGGCTCTTCCTCCGTGGGACCGACTCCGTCCACAGGTAGCTCATCTCAGATCACTGTGACATCTCAGACGTCTGGTGGTCCCGGCTCTTCCTCCGTGGGACCGACTCCGTCCACAGGTAGCTCATCTCAGACCACTGTGACATCTCAGACGTCTGGTGGTCCCGGCTCTTCCTCCGTGGGACCGACTCCGTCCACAGGTAGCTCATCTCAGACCACTGTGACGTCTCAGACGTCTGGTGGTCCCAGCTCTTCCTCCGTGGGACCGACTCCGTCCACAGGTAGCTCATCTCAGACGTCTGGTGGTCCCGGCTCTTCCTCCGTGGGACCGACTTCGTCCACAGGTAGCTCATCTCAGACGTCTGGTGGTCCCGGCTCTTCCTCCGTGGGACCGACTCCGTCCACAGGTAGCTCATCTCAGACGTCTGGTGGTGCCAGCTCTTCTACGGTGACTAGCACAGGTAATAGTGCTCCCCGAAAGTCTCCCCACTGGGGTGCACAGTACAGAGAGTAGTGATGTGCTCGTGCAATCTGGTGAGGAAAGGGAATGGCTGGCAATAAAAAACAAAAGTTCAGTCATTGCCAGAGGAACCCCAAGTGAGCACTCAGTTATATTCTTTTGTTTCCTGCCGCTTAAGCTACTTACCAACTGTGGAAGATGTTCTTTTAAGCTTGGTCTTTGTGTGAGCTTCTCATAGGAGGGCCTGAAACATACAGGTTAGACTAAGTGCTGGCTTGTCAGCCACACTGGTCCTTAAGGAAGAAATCAGCTCTAACCTGGAATCAGTCAGGATGGTGGCTGATCACAATTTACAAACTAAGTCAAGCCTTTGAAATTGGACCCAAAGGTTAAGAAGCCAAACAGTGACTGTCCTCAAACAGTTGTTGGTTGAACAGGGCCAAAGTGTGATTGGCTAAACCAATGATACTAAACCCCTCGACAAGTTCCTCCAACCTTGATCTAGAATGAGCAGCAGTAAAATTTATCAGAGAAAAACAAATAGTATATATTTGAGACTTTGTGAGAAACACATGGTTTTCTCTATTGAAACTGTTAACTTCTGACATTGTAAAACAAAAGCAGCCATGTCGATGTACAAATGAACGAACTTGGCTATATCCCAATAAAAATGTAAAGGGCCAGTTCGTTAAAGCTCATGGGCCAGAGGACGCCTCAGACTTCAGAATTTTGACGTCAAATATATCATGTCATTCTCAGAAAAAGAAACTGAGGCCCAAAGAGAACAGTGACTTGCCCAAAAAGATAAGTTTGTGTCTCCCTGCACTTTTGACCACTTTCCAAGTTTTCCTTGGCAGATCTAAGAAATCAGTTAGATGAGTAAATAGAACTCAGCCATGCGGACAGTGTGGTGGTCTTAGGAATGAGAGCTTCTCCAGGCCCTTTCTGCCCCCTCCACAGCAGCCCTTCACGGACTCCTCATGCTGGCTGGCATCAGGGAAATTGCTTCTCTCTTGGGTTCACTGAACTCATTTAAGACCTTGAAATTAATGTTGGTGGTGGTGAAGACCAATGCCTTTATTCCCAGCATGAGGGAGGCAGAGGTAGGTGGATCTCTGAGTTCAAGGCTAGCCTGATCTATAGAACAAGTTTCAGGATAGCCAAGGCTTCACAGAGAAACCTTGTCTCAACAAAACAAAGCAAAACAAAACAAAACAAAACAACTCTTTGTAACTAAGGAGTGATGCTCACATCCCTTCCATCTCTAAATCCTGTGAGTTAATCAATCCTCTACCAATCACTCTCCTGAGTTTGCCCTTTATTCTAGGAAGAAAGCATGTCCTGATGTCCTAAGTTGCTTGTTTGCTGTCCCCCAGAGAGAACCTGCAACCTATTTCTCCTTTCTGTGGGGCTGAATCCTTTTTTAAGCCATTTAGTTTACTTAATATACCTGGCTTTGCCCAGTATGGTAGCACACGGGTAGTCCCAGGGCTTGGAAGGTTAAGACAGGAAGATCAAGTGTTCGAGGCTGTCCTTGGCTATGTAACAAGTTTGAGGTCAGCCTGGGCTATAGGTGACATTGCCTGAAAAGTTTAAAAGAGGAGCCAGTGAGATGGCACAGCCAGCTAAAGTTCTGGAGTTCGATCTCCAGAACCTACACATGTGTGCCTATTCATCCATCCCACACAAAACGAATAAATGAAAGAATTCTTTTAATAAAAAAATTCCAATATAGCAAAAACACAGTAGGCTCACGGTCATGTCAGAGAAGCTTAAGCAGAACTGAAGGGTATGCAGTTAAGGTGCATGTCCTTTATGCAGTTAAGGTGAGTGTCCTTTATGCAGTTAAGGTGAGTGTCCTTTATGCAGTTAAGGTGCATGTCCTTTATGTAGTTAAGGTGCATGTCCTTTATCCAGTTAAGGTGCGTGTCCTTTATGCAGTTAAGGTGAGTGTCCTTTATGCAGTTAAGGTGAGTGTCCTTTATGCAGTTAAGGTGAGTGTCCTTTATGCAGTTAAGGTGAATGTCCTTTATGCATTAAGGTGAGTGTCCTTTATGCAGTTAAGGTGAGTGTCCTTTATGCAGTTAAGGTGAGTGTCCTTTATGCAGTTAAGGTGAATGTCCTTTATGCATTAAGGTGAGTGTCCTTTATGCATTAAGGTGAGTGTCCTTTATGCAGTTAAGGTGAGTGTCCTTTATGCAGTTAAGGTGAGTGTCCTTTACCCTGAACCTTAGAAGCAACCTCTACTGCCAGTTCCTTGTGTCCCCCTCCAGAGCAACAACCTAAGCAAATGCGACAAGTACATCTGCTTTCTCATCACATAGGACCGCATCACACATACTGTGTCTTAACATTAGCTTTTTGAACGGGGTGAAGTGGCAGACGCCTTTATTCCCAGCACTCAGGAGACAGAGGTAGGGGGATCTCTGATTCGGGGCCAGCCTGGTCTACAGAGCAAGTTTCAGGACAGCCAGTGCTACACAGAGAAACCCTCTCTTGAAAAACCAAACCACAACAAACAGACAAAAAAAAAAAAACCAAAAATCTTTTTTCAAAAATCTCCAGAATTTGTGGAGATGAAGAAAATGGTGAACCAGTGGCTGAGGCTATGACTAGCATGCATGAGGGCCTGGGTTCAATCCCCAGTCCTGAAAAAAGGAAGGAAGGAAGGAGAGAAGGAAGGAGGTCAACCAATATCACCACATGCTCGCCTATAGAATGTCCCTCCTCAATCTCACCAGTTTCCTGGAAATAGGATCTGAGCCATGTGTGTCCAACCCAGGAGTCTAGGTCAGGGTGCAGGATCCACTGATATATTTCTTTGTTCTGAATCCTCCCTTGTAGAGTCAAGAGTGCAAAATGTCCTTGTCCTTGATGCTCCCCCTAGAAAGGTACTACTGGGTTGCCCAGACCATTCTACCCTGAATGTGCCTGATTTCATGGGAAGCTAAGCAGGATGGACTTGGTCCGTACTTGGATGTGAGGAAGTACACTAGGTCAATCTGCATTCTTCTTAATTGTTACCTTTCTTTCTTGGTTATTTCTTTTGAGACAGAGTCTTCTTCCATAGTCCAGGCTGGCCAGAAACTGACTCTATAGACCAAGCTGGTCTCAAACTCCCAGAGATCCAACAGCATCTACCTCCTGGAGGCTGGGATTAAAGGCATGTGCTACCATGCCTGGCTTTCTCTCACTTTCTTCTTGGATGTGTGACAGCTCTGCTTCTCAGAATATGACCTGCATGGTGATTGCCACACTATTCTGTAAAAAAGCTGCTTTATTTAAAAAGGGTTTAGGGAGCCTTAGTGTTCGGGGGCAGGCACTGATACCCTCGAGATCTGAAGAGCTTCCACTCCTTAAAAATAGAAAGCTACACTTCTTTCTCAAACAGGGATCTAAGAAAGCAAATTGGTGGCAATCTCAGGCTTTCACTGTCAGCAAGCACTCAGCCCTCAAACCATAGCTTTGACCTCCCAGAGACTGAAGCAAACAGACTCTTTCCAGGCCTTCTAAAGATGTACAATGAAGTCATTCAATAAGGGTTTAGAGCCAGGTGTGGTGGTGCACACCTTTGATCCCAACACTTGGGAGGCAGAGGCAGGCAGACCTCTGTGAGTTTGAGGCTAGCCTGGTCTACATAGGAAGTTGCAGGACAGCCAGGGTGAGACTGTGTCTCAAAAGAAAAGCAAGCGTTTCCAGAAGGAGGGCGTGAGGAGTGAACGAGACTCACCAGGAGTCACTTGCTGAGTTTTGTGGATTTATAATATCTTTCTCCTCCATCTAAGGTCCCAGTGATCCCTGCCAACCTAACCCCTGTAAAGGATCTGCTTCTTGTGTTAAGCTGCATAACAGCAGCTTCTGCTTGTGTGTAGAAGGCTATTACTACAACGAGTCTTCATCGCCATCATGTGTGAAAGGTAAGTTCCAAAGGATAACCAAGGCAGAGCCCTGCATCTCATATCTGAAGTGGACTTTACCGGGATCTCAAACAATGGTCCAAGGGGCAGAAGAAAATCTGAAGGCAGGGAACACCAGGGGAGGGTCTGCTTTTGTTCCAGCCAATCCTGTGGAAGTGGGGATAGAGTAATGCAGATGGGTAAGCGAGGCCAAAGGTCTGCTCTGGGCGGAACTTCCCTCTGCTCCTTCAGAAGTGCTAGATACAAAATGAGGTACAGAATGAGTCAGTTTCCCCTGAAAACTGACTACAAAATAAGAACTTGTCTGCAGAGTACATCTGCAACCATGGGGCACTGAGGCAGAAGAAGGTCCGTGACCTGAGCCGTCAGAGGGAGCGTGACCTGAGCCGTCAGAGCTCCAGAAATGGACTTCGAAAGTGGCTCAGCGCAAGCTGGGTTAGGTCACCCCGTGCTACGGAATCCAAAGCCTGCTTGCTTGCCTTCTAAGTCAGTGGTTCTCCTCCTGGGGGTTGACATTCAGGAGTCACCTAAGAACTCCAGAAAATATGGATATTTACATTATAACTTATAACTGTTGCAAAATTAGAGTTATGAAGTAACAACAATAATTTTATGGTTGGAGATCACTACAACATAGGAACTTATTAAAGGGTCACAGCATTACAAAGGTTGAGAACCAATGGGATTTTAGTAGTGATAGTAGTCGTCGTAGTAGTAGTAGTAGTAGCAGCAGTATTTATTTCATGTATGTTAGTACACTGTAGCTATTTTCAGACACACCAGAAGAGGGCATTCAGATCCCATTACAGATGGTTGTGAGTCACCATGTGGTTGCTGGGAATTGAACTCAAGATCTCTGGAAGAACAATCAGTGCTCTTAACTGCTGAGCCATCTCTCCAGCCCAAGAACCAATGGTTTAAATGATATTTTTTGTTCTGCTTTGTAAGTAGAAAATTACTTTTCTTGTTGCAGCAGGCCAATTGTATAGAAAGCAGACCGACTGTGTTGCCCATAATAATTAGAGATATGTTCTCCAAAGTTTGTATTTTTAGCACTAATAATCTGACTTCTGTGTATCTGCTCTATGTAAATGATGCCCCTCAATTCTTTCCATTTTAAGGAGTATGCACTAAGCTCAAGAATACAAAAATAAGCCAGAGACAGGGGCACATGCCTTTAATTCCAGCACTTGGGAGACAGACCAGGCAGTTCTCTGTGAATTTGGAGCTAGCCTGATCTACAAATGGTATTCCAGATCAGCCTGTGGACTGGACTACCCAGTGAGACCATGTTTAAGGCAGGGAAGAAATGCAAAGGAAAAGAAAGAGAGAAAAAAAGAATAAAAGTAGCACACTTTAGACGCAAGATTGCGATGGCCCTATTAACATTAAATAGTTCACAGAGGGTTTGCCTGATTTTCAGGAAAGACATTCCCTGGAGAGATTAGCATGGACGTGTCTGAAACAGATGGCCTGGATGATGAAAACTCTGAGAACTATCAAAATTTGCACAATGATGTTGTCGATTTTGTAAGTATTTCCCCACTTTCTCTATGAAGTGTCTTCCTTCTCAGCTGGAACAGCAAAGCTTGGGTCTGTTCTTCATGTGGCCACATGACAGTTGTGCTTTCTGTTGGCAAAGAGAAATGTACCCCTCCTGGTGGGCAGGTGGCTCCTCAGGGATTCCTGGCCTCCATATGGCTGTGCACCTGAGACCAAGCACCCAGCATAGCCCTGCCATGCCTCCAGAAAGCAGCCTTGTGACACTGCTCCAGGCCTGCCACTTATAGAAGCTTCTGTGTGGTTTTAAGTAAACAGGAGCTCTAACAGTGTCTTTTGAAATAAATTAGTTTGCCGAGTGTGTTAAGGCATGCCTTTAATCCCAGCAGAAGGCAGAGGCAGGTGGATCTCTGAGTTAGAGGTCTACAGAGAAAGTTCCAGGACAGCCAAGGTTACACAGAAAACCCTGTCTAGTAACCACGAGAGAGAGGGAGACAGAGAGAGAGAGAGAGAGAGAGAGAGAGAGAGAGAGAGAGAGAGAGAGAGAGAGAGAGAGAGCTGGGAAACTCTTCCTAGGGTTCAGCCAGCCAGTGTATAGACATCTGAGTTCCATCAGAGGAGTCCAGGAGGTGGTCAAGCATTCTTACAGATTCATAGAATATTTTTCTTTATTTGGTTTTGGAAGACATTTTTGTGTTATTGATCTTTTTCTCTTTTTTTCTAAAAATTATTTATTTATTTTATGTATATGTGTACACTGTTGCTATCTTCAGACACATCAGAAAAGGGCATCAGATCCCATTACAGATGGTTGTGAGCCACCATGTGGTTGCTGGGAATTGAACTCAGGACCTCTGGAAGAGCAGTCAGTGCTCTTAATCACTGAGCCAG
The DNA here is from genome assembly GCA_036184795.1 of Tokudaia tokunoshimensis. Classification (NCBI taxonomy): domain Eukaryota; kingdom Metazoa; phylum Chordata; class Mammalia; order Rodentia; family Muridae; genus Tokudaia; species Tokudaia tokunoshimensis. Next base: position 20,218,429 of record BTHU01000015.1, read on the forward strand.
CACTCCAGCTACCATGTTATTATTCTTTTAAAAATATTTTATTTAATGTTTGTGTGTGTGTGTGTGTGTGTGTGGGCATGTGCATGCACTGGTGTGAGTATGTCATAGTGTTTGTGTCAAAAGACAACATTCAGGAGTGGGCTTTCCTTCCACCTTGCTGGGACACGGTCTTCCATTTCTGCCACACTTCGTATATTCCAAGCTAGCTGGACTTCCAGCTTCTGGATGATTCTCATTTCTCTGCCTCCCATCTTGACATAAGAAGAGAGGGAGGGAGGAAGAAGAAGTGAGGGAGTGGGGAGGGAGGAAAGAGGGAAGGATTGGAGGAAGGGAGAGAAAAAGAAAAGATGAAAAGAAATGTTTAAACCTAGAATATAATTAAATTTGTTCCCCTTGTTACTACATCTGTTTTCCTCCACAGTTTGCAACAGTATTTAGTAAGACTGACTATGGACAGACTGTAATTCTTAAAGTGGGGTAAGTTGGCTTTGGACCAGTGAGGTACTTTGGAGGCAGCATATTGTTGCTTCACTTCTGCTCTTCCTGAGCTCACCATGTCACAAGCCATCTTGTGTTACGTGATGTGTCAAGAAGAAATAGCCTTGGGGCCTGGGGAGGTGACTCAGTTGGTAAAGTGTTTGCCCCACAAGCACAAGGAACTGAGTTTGGGTCCCCAGATCCCATGTAAAAAGCCTCACTCGGTGCATGGGGAATGGAGACAGTGGGATCCCTGGAGCTCACCGGCCAGCCAACCTAGTCAAATCAGTGAGCTCCAGGTTCAGTAAGAACTCAGTCTCCTAAGGTAGACTATCTCTACTCCATCAATGGTGGGTCTGCAGGTGTATGTAGAGCCACAGTGTTCCAGGATGGGGTTTGCTAATGTTATCAAGGTCAACAGGAGAATTTAGGGGACAATGAGAGGACAAAACTGGCTACTAAGCTCAAAAATGCCTAGTGATCCAGGACAAAAGCCAATACAACACACTCAAATATAGGGAGACAGCTCTTGTAGCTGACGGGAACATCATCTTTCAGATTGCTTATGCCGGCTGGAAGGGAGTATATAACAGCCTGTGCTCTTGAACTACTGAGGCACTGTGTGAAAGCCACAGGCTACAACACTTGCCTGCTGCTGGCCATCAGGCTTCTTAGCAGGTTAGGCATGACCAGGAACACAAAGGCAAGTGAAGGTACATGGAGAAGAACACATCATGAAAATCCTGGCGGTCAGCTAAGGCCTTCACTCGCCCTCCATTGGATGCCAGGTGCCAGAATGGCAATTGGTAATAAAGCTCTGGGGCCCAGAAAGGAGCTATGGATAGAGGCTCATCTGTCCACCAATCACAGTTCCAGGTGACTCCTGGTCATGATCCAGGGAAGCGCATAGGAAGTACATCACGGGACAGAATGTTTCAGATTGTGTGAGTTGATCTCCAGAGTTCTAGAAAGTTGTTCTCTGACCTTCATGTGTGTGTGCTGCAGCACTCATGAACTCTCATACCTGCACACACACACACACACACAGAGAGAGAGAGAGAGAGAGAGAGAGAGAGAGAGAGGCATGCACGCACGCATGCACAAACATGGACATGCACAAATAAATAAATAAGTGCAATTTAAAAAATTTTAAAGTTTTCTCAGTACATAAAGAACAATGTAACTCCAGATATGAGAAAGGATATGAATAAGAAAGTTCTGCCGGGCATGGAGGCACTTACTTTTGATTCCAGCACTTGGGACGCAGAAACAGTTGTATGTCTATTAATTAAAAACATTCTCTGATTTATAGACCAGTCTGGTCTATAAAGTGAGTTCCAGGGCTACATAGAGAAACCCTGTCTTGAAAACATTAAAAAGGATAAGAAAAAAAGAAAACACTATGTAAGAGAATCTAGTCTATGAGAAAGAGCCCAAGAGAGAAACTAGAGAGAAGTGTGGGTTGTTTGTCTAAAGCACTGAAACTAGAGAGAAGTGTGGGTTGTTTGTTAAAAGCACTGTCTGTATCTCAAAGTACCCAGGTTGGATTCCCAGCACCCAGTCCTGGGGTCTCTCTCCAACACCCTCTTCTGGACTATGTGGGAACCAGCCATGTAAGCAGCGCCTAGACATACATGGAGGCAAAATTCCCATACACAAAAATAAATAGATTAAATTAAACTTATTTTTAAGAAAATGTAGTGACCCCCCTCCAAAAGAGAAATGTAATGACCCTAAATGTCCCTTGCTCAGAAGAAAGATTGGGCAGGTCAAAATAAAGCAAGCTTCCTCAGACCTTGGAAACAGAGTGCTAAAAGCTACAGTAGTTTTCTATGATGATTTTCCCCCTAAGAAACACAATACACTTATTGACTAAGCAACTAAAAATAATAATATTAAGGCAGAGAGCAACTGACACTCGATGTGAGTCTCTGGCCTCAGTCATGTACATACACACACACACACACACACACACACACACACACACACACACACACTCACACACACTCATGCAAAAGAAGAGGTGGCTAGCCAGAGCACTGCAGAGGGAGTCGTGTGACTCAGTGGTGCCTCTAAAATCCTACTCCAGCCAGGGTAAGCAGGCTGTGGCCTGAGAAGGAAAGCTGTTGATGGCTGCCCAGCGTCTTGTTCACATGGACCAAGTTGTCGTGTGAACCAGTTCAGCGGGATCCTTTGGTTGTAAACCATACCTGGCTTGAGAACTCCAAGAACCTTCCAAAAGAATATTTTGGGGCTGGAGAGATGGCTCAGCAGTTAAGAGCACTGGTTGATCTTTGAGAAGTCCTGAGTTCAATCCCCAGCAACCACATATTGGCCCACAAACATCTGTACTTTTCTGGTGTGTCTGAAGACAGCTACAGCATATTCACATACATAAAATAAATAATTCTTGAAAAAGAAGCGAGAGAGTTTTCATTATAGTTTTCTCTGAGCACATATCAAATAGAAGCCAGCAAGCTAAAAATTTGACACTGTGTTACCCCCGGGCTTCCATATGTGGTCTACAGCTGTGGAGATAGGACAGTGCATCAGGGCTAGAGCGCACGTGGCAGACTTGGGCATCAGTAAGGTTCAGATACTATTTCTTGACTCCTTAGTTTGATTTATCCATTGAGATCTCTATTCTCTTTCAGCACGTCCCCTTCAATGTCAGCAAGATCTGCAACACAGGTCTATGTATCAGTAGTAAATATGTTTAGAGAAGACACAAATGAAGATATAAAGTCTATAAATTTTTCAATCAGTGCTGCAGTTAATAATAGTGACAAAGTGAAAGGCTATAACAGTAAGTACTAAGTGATTTTACTTAAAGTTTGCCTAAAGGTCTAACTTTCAAGTCAGGAGATTGATTGCTATCTCCATACCCTCCCCACTCTCCCCCACAACCTGTGTGTGTGTGTGTGTGTGTGTGTGTGTGTGTGTGTGTGTGTGTGTGTGCGTGCAATCTCTGCAGGTGTTACCCCTCAGGAGCCATCTACCCTGAGTTCTGCCATAGGATCTCCCAAATGCTGACTAGGTGTTCTGCATTGAGCCATCTCCCAGAAGTCTACCTTTTTAAAGCAGGGTCTCATCTCACTTATCCCTGATCTCATTGATTAGGGTAGGCTGTCCGGCCAGAGGACCCCAAGGCCCCCCTATCTCCACTTCTTCAGAGCTGGAGTTACAAGTGGGCACCACCATGCCTGCCTTTTTCCCGTGCTTGATTGAGACTGAACTTGGGTTCTCACACTAGGACAACAGCACTTTATTGACTGAGCCATCCCAACCCCTGAGTTCTGCTTTTCAAACATAAATAAATATGTTCACTTAGAGATTCCCAACTCCTCTTCCCTTTCTTTGGAGCTTTACAAAGATTCTTTTTTATCGTGTATTTTGTGTTAGGACCTAGAACGTGAATATGTTGAGACAAAGCTCTGCTATCCACTGATGTATTTCTTGGGCTCAGAATTTTGTCTAGATTAGCAGTAGTCTCTGTGCCCTGGGCCCTGTGTTGTTTGGGGATAGAGAGAACTTAGCACACACATGAAGAAATTGAGAGTCCTCATCAACATGGGCACTGACCACAGGTACCCATCAGCTAAGAACGACTTATCCATTTTTCAACATAATCTTAAGGACACCCACCCCCACTGCAGTTTTCTCATTTCTATACACCTGAGTAATTGTTTTGATCATAATCACTCATTTTCAGAGCTGCTCTGAAATGTGCCTTTTAGATTACCTCTCTGAAACTGGTCATGTACGATTAAGTAGATTAACCTAGTACCCTAAGCTGACATCTAGAGACAGTCAAAGCAAACTGCCCCAGATGGAAACCAATGCCTCGGTACCCAGAGGAAGTCACCTTTTGCTACTTTGGCCACAAAATATATTCTCTTTCTCTAAATTTTGAATTAAAGGTTGTGCTGGTTAGTTTTATGTCAACTTGATCTGAGCTAGAGTCATCTGAGGGGAGGAAACCTCAACTGAGACAATGTCTCCTTAAGATCAGGCTGTAGGCAAGCTTCAGGGCATTTGCATAATTAGCGATTGATGGGAGAAGGCCCAGACCACTGTGGACAGGGCCATCCCTGGGCTGGTAAAGCAGGCTGAGTAAGCCAGTAAGCAACATTCCATGACCTCCGCATCAGCCCCTGTCTCCAGGTTTCTACTCTGCTTGCATTTCTGTCCTGACTTCCTTTGATGATGAGTTGTGATGTGGAAGTGTAAGCCAAATAAACCCTTTCCTCCTTTGTTGACTTGTTGGTCATGGTGTTTCATCACAGCAATAGAAACCCTGACTAAGACAGAAGTATTTTCAAGCCTCAGTGGGTTAGTTATGGCTTGGGCTCATTATTACAGAGGAATACCACTTTTCTAACTCCTTCTATCCTCTGTCCCAGTCTACTCTCAGACTCAACCTCTTATCCCCAGCACTTACACCCAGACTAGCATTCTTCAAAGGCTGTTCTCTCATGGCAAGTTCCTGCTTAGCATCTTTCAGAGGATTTTCTAGCCTAGGAATCAAAGCCAGGAGCTGGAGAGATGGTCAGTGGTTAAGAACACTTGTTTAATTGTGAAAACTGAAGTGGAGCTTGAATCTCAGCAACTATGTCAGGTGCCTAACAATGCCTTTAACTGCAGCTCCAGAGAATCCAATGCCCTCTTCTGGCCTCTGTGGGAACATGCACACATGGAATAACACACATACACACACACACACACACACTATAAAATTAAAAAGAAATATTAAAACAGTGTCAAAATCTGAGTGTAGTGGCATGTGCCTTTAATCCCAGCACTCCGGAGGAAGATGGATCTCTGAGTTCAAGACCAGCCTGTTCTACAGATCAAATTCCAGGACAGCCAGAGCTACACAGAGAAACCCTGCCTTGAAAAACCAAAACTGAAACAAACAAACAAAAAAACCTTTAGTGTCCTTAGCTTAACTTTTAAATGTCATTGTATCTACAAATGAACAAAATAATGAAGGGTTATTGAGGTCCCCGTGTGGGCGCCATCATTCCATTTACATTAGCTCTTTTTTTTTTTTGGTATTTCGAGACAGGGTTTCTCTGTGTAGCCATGGCTGTCCTGGAACTCGCCCTGTAGACCAGGCTGGCCTCAAACTAAGAAATCCGCCTGCCTCTGCCTCCCAAGTGCTAGGATTAAAGGCGTGCGCCACCACCGCCCGGCACATTAGCTCTTTTTATTCTCATTGTAAACATGGGAGCAAGACTTATGAGTGCCATTTTATAGATGGAGGAAACATGGACCCAGAAAATTCAAATAACTGAATGATTGCTTAGGTTGCGAGGGTGAAATGCTATCACGAGGTATCTATATGGGCTTCCTCAATGTGCTTTTTTAATTTGGTGTTTTGTGTATTTATGCCTCTCACAGGTCAAACTTTGTGTGAATATTATGGTTGTCTAGAGAATTCCACCAATGACTGCCAGGATGGTTTACAATGCACATGTAAACCTGGGCTTGACAGGCTGAATCCGCAGGTTCCTTTTTGTGTTGGTAAGTGTTACAGCTGCTTCCAAACTTCCTTCCCACTCTTATTCCATTCTCTAGTATTTTCAAAAGACAATCATGCCTGCTTTGCGTTTCCATGTGTATTTTGACTTTAGCCTAGGAACTGGGTAAGAGTTGGTGCGGTGCCCATGGTACATCCTTACATTACTTAAAAAAAAACTGCACAGAATTGTAATCTGTTATATGTTGTCTTGGGGTTGAAGAGATCGTCTCTGGGGTGGGAAGATGGCTCAACCTGCAAAGACACTTGCCGAGCGAGCCTGGCGACCTGAGTTTACTCAGTTTACCTGAGAGAACTGACTCTGTCCATAAAGTCATTTGTCCTGTGACTTCCACACGAGTCCTATGACATATGCTCTCCATCACACACAAATACACACCACAATACACACACATAACACACACATAATACAAATCCCACGCACACAACACACATAGACACAACACACAGAACACACACAATATGCACACAGTCACATTTCTTCTTCTCCTTCTCCTTCTCCTCTTTCTCCTCCTCCTCCTGCTTCTTCTTCTGAGATTGTTTCTGGAAATGACCTAGGAATCATTCTGTCTTAAAGCTGTACCATGCTCTGATACCTGCAATGCAAAGGACAAGAAGCAATGTGTACAGACAAATAGCGGAGCAATGCAGTGTGTGTGCATACCTGACTACAAGGAAAGCGGGAACGGGAATTGTGAAGAGTAAGTAATCACTTCATCTTTATCTTGTCACAACATAGCTAGGACAAAACTTGTAGCCTATATTCGAGTTCAGTGTCAGGAAGTTGGCAAGCTGGCATGGGGTGGTAGGTACAGAGTGTCGCTGTGTCATTACCATCCAAGAAGGTTGGTTTGGGTTTGTTATTTTTTTAAGATAGATTTATTCACTTTATGTGTATTAAGTGCTCTATCTGCATGTACACCTGCATGCCAGAAGAGGGCATCAGATCCCATTACAGATGGCTGTAAACCACCATGTGGTTGCTGAGATTTGAACTCAGAACCTCGGGAAGAATAGCCAATGTCTTTAATCACTGAGCCATATCATCAATACCCATCCAAGAGTTTTTGAGCATTCTGTATTCCTAGAAACACCAGTAGGTAGAACAGTTAGAAACATGTTAGGTGCCTATTAGAAAATGAAGAAACAAGCCTGAATGAAGGCACAAGCCCTGAGTGGGTCGATCTACTTCGTGCCTTTCCATGAAGCTTTGCCCGAGTGACCAAGCCTTCCTCGAGTGCAGAGGTCATTATGTTCACTCTTCAGCAGATAAGGCCATACCTCACCCTTCCAGAACCCAGGAAAGGTGTTCTCTTGAGAAAATGGTAGCACAAAGAAGACAGAAATCCAGGAAGGACAGAATGAAAGGCAGACAGGAAGGGAGAAATGGAAATTGGGGTGAGGATTAAAGAGATGCTTTAATGTGGATCCCGACTGTGAATATGTTCCAGGTGTCCATTTGGCTACAGTGGGATGGACTGCAAAGACCGTGAGTATAGACACCCTAAACTCCTAAACATCCAAGAAATACATGCAGACTACATCCACAGTCCTGCCCACTCCGCTAAAGGCTTCCTGAATTCACTGAGAGAAAAACTCAGCTTCGAGCTTGTCTTCTGGGCTAGGCACCCCACATTTGCCTCTGTTAGAAATAACAGAACTTAGAACCACGGTTGCTGTTGGCTCTGAACCCACTTAGAACCAGAGAAAGGCATCCTCAGTCATATACTCAAATTCTATGTTATAGATGTTGTGTTTAAAAATGATGGGTATTGGTGAACAGTTTAGAAATTAGGCATTTAAATTTTTAAGGTCTTATGAAATTTCTTTCATTCATTTTGGAGACATGGTCTTACTATGCAACCTGGGTGGTCTAAAACTCACACCATACACCAGACTGGCCTTGAATTCAGAGATTCACCTGCCTCTGCCTCTTGAGTACTGGATTAAAGGCATGTGCCACCATCACTGCCATTAGTGAGTTTTCCAATGCTTTTCAGGCTGTGTTTGGAACTGGTTTGTGTGTTACATTTATGGCCTATTTTATGGTCATATTTGAAGAGTTCATAGTCACCAAGCATAGTGGTGGATGTCTGTAATCTTAGTACTAGGATCGCTGAGACAGGAGACGTGTAAAGCCATCCTGGGCTATATAATAAAAGGCCCTGAGTTTGAGGCCAGCCTGGTCTATAGAGTGAGTTCCAGGACATCCAGGGCTACAGAGAAACCCTGTCTCGAAAAAACAAACAAACAAACAAACAAATAGATAAATAAAAATAAACAAAAGGTCTATAGCCCTCATCTGGGGTAGATAAAGAGTGTAGACACTAACAGACTCCTCCCTGGTAAGCCATTACCTGTCCCCGCTACTGGTGACCCCCTAGGTTATGAAAAGGGGTGCTTTGGAGGGCAGGTAGTGGTAGGAGAGTTGAAGAGAGAGAGATGAGAGACCTCAGCTGAGATTCCATCCCACAAAGCCCAGGAAGACTTTGCCACCATCAACCTCTTTTGTATCTGTGATTTTATGGCTGGAAAGGCTACTTGTGATGACTGTGTGCTGCAGACAGAGTTAGGACATGAGGACAAGGAGAGGACGGCAGCAGAGATGAGTACCTGCCCTGCCTGCCTCTGTGAGGCTGGGAGACAAGAACCTGTCTGGGAGCCACTGGGAACACAGCCTCTGTGGAGTAGATAGCAGGACCCACTCGCTGAAGGTCATTTGTTCTAGTGTCATTTCTGTTGCTGAGACAAATCCTCTAGCCAAAATCAATATAAGAGAGAAAGCTACCTGGGCAGTGGTAGCCCATGCCTTAATCCCTGCACATGGGAAACAGAAGAAGATGAATCTCTGTGAGTTCAAGGTTAGCCTGGTCTACAGAGTGAGCTCCATGACAGCTAAAAGCTACAGAGAGAAACCCTGGGCGGGGGGGTGGGGTGGGGGGTGTCATTTGGTTTATAATTCCAAACAGTCTTATTATTAAAGTCTTATTATTTTGAGGAAATCAAGACACGTCCTCAAACACTGCATCCAAGTCAAGAACAAAAAGAGGATGAACACAGGGACTCCTTGCTTCCTGCACCCTTGCTCCCAGCTAGCTCTCTTCTCTCTCACCGTTCAGGACCCCCTGCCTTGGAATGGTGCTCCCCACAATGGGCTGGTCTTCCTGTATCAATTAATAGTCAAGACAACTCCTGACCCAGACATGTGCCATCAGCTCACCAAATTTAGATAATGCCTCATTAAGACTCTTCCAAGTTGTGCCGCGTTGACAGTTAAAAGTAACCAGGGCTCTCTTCTGTCCTCCCTTTCAGCATTTCAGCTGATCCTCACCATTGTGGGCACCGTGGCCGGAGCCCTCATCCTCATCTTGCTGATTGCTTACATCGTCTCCGTGAGGTACGGGGGCGGATAGATCCGCTAAATATGCTGCTCTCCAGATGCCCCTAGACACTCCTGGATGAGAAAGAGGAAACAATATATTTATTCTATAAGTTGTACTATAATTATTATTTAAATAACACAAATATATTGGTATATATTGTATAATAGTATATAAATATTATAATATATATGATACATGTGTAATATAATATATATCAATATATAAAACAATATCTATAATATATTAATTATAATAATATATTTTGTAAAATATAGTGATATAGGCATTATTTATATTTGAACATATTATAGTTATTGTTTATATATCATATATAAAATAATAAAAATAAATCCTTTAAAAAGAAAGGAAATTGGGGGCTGGTGAGAAGACTCAGAGGGTAAGAGCACTCACTGATCTTCCAAAGGTCCTGAGTTCAATTCCCAGCAACAACATGATGGCTCACAATCATCTGTACAGCTACAGTATCCTCATAAACATAAAATATATGAATAAATATTTTAAAAGAAGAAAGGAAATTATTTAAGTTTCTTTTATATTTACATATATTTACTCTAACATATTTATATATACCATATAAATAGTAATAATTGATATTATAAATATAAATAATATACACAATACTATGCTGTATATTTTATATATAATATAATATATAGATATAATATAAAATATGTGTATGTAAGAGCAGGTGTCCAAGGAATCCAGAAAAGAGTGTCAGAGCTGGAGTTCCAGGCAGGTGTAAGCTACCCAACCTGGGTGCTGTACCCTGAACTCAGATCCTCTCCAAGAGCAGTATATGTTCTTGCCCATTGAATATCACTGTTCAATGGGCTTTACTTAATTCTGTCGTTTTAAGTGATATTATATACTTGATTAAATGTCCTTTATGATTAAAAATTTTTTGTTCAAATTGTTTCACATCAGTCAGACCCAATAATCAGTTTCCTATAGCATTAACAACTCTCCCCTAGGGCCAGGTGTGATGGTGCACACCTTTGATCCCAGGACTTGGGAGGCAGAGGCAGGCAGATCTCTGTGAGTTCAAGAGCAGCCTGGTTTACAGAGTGAGTTCCAGGACAGGCAATACAGAGAAACCCTGTCTCGAAAACCAAAACAAACAAACAAACAAATAAACTTTGTTGCCCTCCCTGTGTCCTAATTAAATTTACTGATTATAGGTCAAAGAACAAAAAGAAGGACGTAGAAGAGCAGAAGCTGATTGAGGATGACTTTCAAAACTTACGACTGAGGCAAACCGGCTTCTCCAACTATGGAGCGAACAACAGCATCTTCCCCAAAGTCAGAACAGGAGTTCCGAGTCAGACCCCTAATCCCTACACAAACCAGCGAAGCATGCCTCGCCCTGACTACTAGGTGAGTGCAGCCTCTGGCAGAGGAGAGCAGAGGCACCACTGGAGAGGTAGCTCAGCAGTTAAGAACACGCGTTGCTCTGACAGAGGACATGAGGCCTGGTTCCCACACTCACGCCATGATACATAACCATCACCAACTCCAGTCCCAGTGGATCCAGTGACCTCTACAGGTCCCAGGCAAGCACATGGCATGCATTCATAAATACAAGCCAAACACTCATACACATAAAAAAATAAACACATATTTTTAAAATATTAGCAAACAAGGAAGTCTCAGCCATAACACCTGCCACCACTGGGTCCCTAGCACTAATGGCCATCTACATGACATCAACCCTGTCTCTGAATCTCTCAGGACTTCCGGTTCCTCTTTTATAAAACAGAGTAGCTCCTTCTTAGCATCCTTGAGTGCCTCTAACTTACCCCCTTCCTGGCTAGTGAGGTCGCTCAGCTGGGAAAGGTACTTGCCTCTGAGACTGATGTGCTGAGCTCAGTCCCAGGACCCACCTGCAGGAGGGAGAGAACCGGCTCCCACAGACTGTTCCCGGGTCTCCACATGCACAGCGTGGCATGTGTGTTCTCCCTCCCAGGCATATAAATATAAGAAATAGACAAATGATTATCCACTTCTAACCAGGGCCAATCATGATAGCTACTCAAGATACAAGAAGGTAGCAAATTCAGGGATGACCTGAGCTACAAAAGAAATCACAGCCAGCCTGGGGAACTCAGTGAGATGGCATCTCAAAAGAAAAAAAATGATTTGATGGTGTGGAGAGATAATAGATGAGGTGAACAATTAAGAACAAAATACATGGTGAAATTCAGCTCTTTATATTACTAAAATAGTAATCAAAGAGAGGCACAGTAACATATTATGAGTAATTAAAGACAGGTGCAGTAACATTGTGAGGTCCTACAGTTTATAATACCAAAAATAAAACAAAAATAAAATTAAACTAAATATCCACTTTGGTGACTATGACCTAAGTGCTTGGGACAGCAGCGCCATGCTTTAAAAACTGGGGTCTAAGTCACGCATGGAAATGACAGTGGGGGAGGGCGGGGCTGTGGGAACATGTCGGTCAAATTCACAAAAGCACAAAAGCAGCTCCCTTCTTCCCAACATCTCAAGGCAAGAGATTATTTCTAAATGCAGTGCCGGGGTGGAGAGATGGCTCAGCAGTTAAAAGTACCAGCTGCTCTTCCAGAGGACCTGGGTTTGATCCCCAGCACTCACATGGCAGCTCACAACCATCTATAACTTCAGTCCCATGGGATCCAATGCCCTTTTCTGGCCTTCACAGGCAACAGGCACACACATAGTATTACACAGACATACATGCAGGCAAACACCCATACACATATAATAAATTGTATATGTATATATATCAATACATTATTATATGTGTATATATACATATGTAGACAGATAGATAGTGCCTTAGGCCAGTCTTACAAAGCAGTCTACTTCAGTCTTTCTAAAGAGAAAAGCAAGTTTGACTGGAAACATTTTGTTTCCCTGGGCAGGATTTGGGACTAGTGAGAAGTGGCTCTAGGGGAGGACTGACAAAGGTCTGAGCTACAGAAGAGGAAGAGGAGAAAGGAGCCAGGGAAGAGGTAGGAAGGGAAAAGAATACAGAGACAATTTGTTCAAAAGAAAAGACTGTAAAGGAAACTGAGAAGATGGATCAGTCAGTAAAGTACCTGTTGAGCAAACAAGGGGCCTGAGGCCAGACGCCCAGAACTCATACACGCTTCCCTCCACACAAATATTGCATACACGCACATACATGAACATGTACACACACACACAGAGCAACGGATGAATCAATCAGAAGAAGAAAGGGGTTTTGTGATATGGCTTAAAAAATTAAACACAGAAAAAAACAAAAGACAAAACAAAAAACAGGCTGGACATGGTGGCATATGCCTATAAGACCAGCGCTCAGGAAACAGAGACACGTAGATCTCTATGTAAGTTTCAGGCTAGCCTGGGCTACATGTGACTTCCAGGCTAGCCCAACTGAAGCTATATATTGAGACCCTGGTGCATAAACACAAAACAAAACACCTGTGATTGGAAATACCAACAGCAGCAAAACCCAGACAGCATCAGGGGAGGCTGAAGCACGAGGACCACACATCTGAGGCCAGGTGTCTTAGTTGCTTCCTCTGCGATAAGACACCATGACCATGACTCCTACTTGAGGAAGAAAGAGTTTAGTGAGGCTTACAGTTTCAGGGGGTGAGAACATGGCCATCATGGTGGGGAGCATGGCAGAAGTCAGGCAAGCATGGCACCGGAGCAGAAGCTGAGAGCTTACATATTTATCTGAAAGTCGGAGGCAGAGAGGGCTAAGTGGGCCTGGTGTGGACCCCAAAGCTGCCTCCAGTGGCGTGCCTCCTCCATCAGGGCCACACCCCCTAATCCTTCTCAAACAGTTCCACCAATGGGGACCAATATTCAAACATGCAAGTCTGTGGGGGCCATCCTCATTCAAAACACCACATCAGGTTAGGCTATAAAGATCCTGTCTCAAACCAAGCAGACAGACAGACAGACACCCCAAAGACACAAGGGAGAATAGGGTGAAAGCTGGAGAAGATAAAAAGGGTTAAAATAGTTGACAAATCTCGGTTTTCTCCTGTTGCTGTCTGGAAATCTTTTCTAAACCTGGTCTCTGTCTCTCTCTCCTCCTCTATAGAATGGTAAGAATTTGGAACCCTCCCTAGACAGCCCACACAAGCTGTGATCTTAAGAAGAAGGAGAAATGGGCAGACACCAAGTCTGACCTCCAGCAATCCTCTGCACCTGTTGCCAAACCCTCTGGGTGTGAACCTGCATGAAGAACGCAACTTGCTGAAGATACACCTATCAAATTAAATGCGCATAGACACTATGAGCCTTTGTAAGAGTTGATTTTCTCCAGTTACTACAGAATGCTAGGGTGGTGGGGACTACTGCAGGACTTCTCTTTCCTGGTGGGCCAACCATTAGCGTTTCCAGTCTAGAGGGAGGGAGCACCCTCACAGCTCATCCCTGAGCAGTGCCGCCCCTGAGCCCTGGACTATGACCACCCTTGAACAGCCAGCTGCTTGTGATAGGGCCTCACCCCAAGAACACAGGCAAGAGACAGAAGCATGTCCCAGCTCCCTCAGGGGGACTATGGGGACCTAGGCATCTTCAGATGAGAATAAGAAGGCTTGGACTAGCTCTGTCCTCTGTGGGGACAATCAAGTCTTTCAGATGTTAGTTGGTAGGAGAAGCAGGGAGGAAAAACATGAGTGTAGGAAGTAGAGAGAGGCCGAGGAAGCTAGGCTGGGAGGCTGAGGGAGGGAGGAGGTAGCAGGTGGCATCTCCCTTGATGAGGTCCCTCCTCAGGTAGCTAATGGGTACTCTCAGGCGCTGCCATCCCCAAGACATAGATCCCGGGAAAGCCACAGAAAACAGCAGTCAGTGTGAAGCCCCTGTGACACCACAGGCCTTCTGTCTGGAACTCTGTCAGAGGGGCCAGGTGTCCACTCAGTGATGCTTCACTGGGCCTCAGCCTGCTCCATGGTAGAGACTTAGCAGTGGCCACCAACACGCACATGTGCACACACACAGAGGATAAATGCATCCATCATCTGTCTTTCTAAATGTTAATTGTGCCCTTGTGTCTGTCTGATGTCCAGTCCTCTTGAAAGGTGTTTTTATTTGTTATTATTTGTTCTGGACTATTCATTGTGGAAGGCAACAATGTAATAAAATGTCTTTGATAGTGTCCTTTCTTGTGTTGGGAGTCTCACGTGTCCCAGGCTGACTTCGAACTTTTTGCACAGCAGAAGATGACCTGAAATCTCTGCTCTTCCTGCCTCTGCCTCACCAGAGCTGTTAACACATCACTAGTGCAGGGATTACAGGTGTGTGCCACCACACCTGGTTTATGTGGTGGGTAGGGATGATACCAGGTATACCAGGCCTTCAGGCATGCCAGACAACCACCCTCACAACCAAGCTAGTCCTTAGTTCCTAGCACAAGTCTCATTTGTGTAATGAGATTCGTTTTATTTTTAAGTATGTGTGTAGGGGCAGATATTTTATTTTTCGGTACATGTGCAGGTGTGGATGGCTACGGGGTCAGAGGCATCAGATCCCCTGGAGCTGGAGTCAAGGTAGATGTGAGCTGCCTGACGCAGATGCTGAGAACTCACCGGGGTCAGTACATACTGCAGGAGTCTCCTTAACTGCTAAGCCAAGTGACTTGACTCCCTGGAGTGACTGACACTAGCCACCTTCACTAGGGGTTTTCAATCACCCACGACAACATTTTAACAAGTTGACCATGTTGGCTTCTATCCCCCAAAACTAACTCCATGACAAGTATCCAGGCCAAGGGATCCCATTCATGGATCCAGGGATTAGCCCAGGCCAGCCCAGTGGGGGATGACTTATGCTGAGCACCTATGTAATATATTGGTAAACTGTCGAGTGCTGTTTCAGCTCGTCGGAAGTAGTCTCTGAGAGCAAAAGCACATCCTTTGTCCCAGACCCAGCATGTTAATTTAAAGTATTTTCTAGATGACTGGTGAGATGACTTGGCTGGTAAATGGACCTGCTGCCAAACTTGACCACCTCAAGTTTACCATGTGAGCCCCACATGGTAAAAAGAGAGAACTAACTCCCAGTAGTTGTTTTCTAACTTTACATGTGTGAAACATGTGCCTTGCCCCATAAATATACTAAACTTAATAAATTGTTTCTTCAACTGGGTGGTGGTAATGCACAGCTTTAAATCCAGGGCATGGGAGGCAGAGGCAGATGGATCTCTGTGAGTTCAAGGCCAGCCTGGAATACAGAGTGATTTCCAAGACAGCCAGAACTACACAGGGAAACTCTGTCTTGTGGGGAAGGGGAAGCCTGTGGTGAAAAGAGGAAGGTGGAACCTCGTCCATGAAGAGTAAGCTCAATCAGAAGCTCTAGCTGGCTGCCTCTCCTCCCTAGTTGATTTCTAGCTGGATGTGCTAAAACCTTGATTTGATGTGTGAACTAAAGTTTCCAGGAGGAGGAAGGAGGGAGGGAGAGTTGGTGGGTAAGTATAAAATATTTTCTTAAAGACCCATGTTTGGGAAAATCCTGTGACTGAGTGGGTCTAAGTACTCTGTGAGTCACAGGAGGTTGAGCTACATGATATAGGCGCTGAGACCCACACTCCAGTCTTCTGTAAGAGACGCCAGTGGTTTTAACTTCTCTGCCATCTCTCCAGCCTCCATAAAGCACTCTCTCCTTAGCACTCTCTGAGTGCGCACTCAGAGAAAACTGACTAGCTAATACAGAGTCAACCAATCAATGAACAGTGCCAGAGCAAACTCAGGAATTGCCTTAAACCAGACAAACTTTGCCCCTCGTCATTTCAGGCTTCACTTCTGTGCACACAACCTCCCTCGTTCAAAGGCAGCTCCAGATCTAATGAGCTTTCTGAGCTCAGTTTTTTAACCATTCTGCCTGTTTCCTCCCTCAGCCTCACACCACATCGGCTCCCATCACATCTCAAACATCTGAGTCAGACAAGATTCCTAGACTTCATGGGCCATTCTTGAGAGACTCCCTGTAGCTGCATGTATGCTCTCTGTTGTTGCTCTTTTAAAGAGCAGGAGTGGTGGTGTGTACCACTAACCCCACGGTTCAGGAGGCAGACACCCAGATCTCTGTGAGTTCCAGACCAGCCTGAATACACTGTCTCAAAAGCAAGCAAGCAAGCAAGCAAACAAACAGATAAACAGGATCTCCTATAGTCGAGGCTGACCTCAGACTTAATTTGTAGCCAAAGATAACCTTAAACTTCTGGTCCTCCTGCCTCCCTCCCAAGTGTTGGGATTGCAGGTATGTGCCTGTTGTACAGGACTTTTCTGATCCAAAGTGCCTCCTTCTTCAAGAATTCTTCTGTGCCTGCTTGCAAAAATCACTACACCAGGACCTGATGACAATCAGCGTGGGATGGTCATGGGGCCCTCGCTTGCCAAACCAACGCTCCCAAGCAGATGTATGAAATTCCACCCTAGTTGCATGTGGTCTTAGGGTTCGGGGCCACAGGGTATAGGTAGGGAAAGACGAGTAAGAGGGCTCTATCCATCCCATCTACACAGCCAAGCGGAAGCTGCCATCTCTGTGAGGTTCACACCTTCCAGTGTGGCCACCTTTTTTTTCCCTCCCCTTAGGGTTTCTCTGTATAACCCTGGCTGTCCTGGAACTTACTCCATAGACCAGGCTGGCCTGGAATTCAGAGATCTGCCTGCCTCTGCCTCCCGAGTGCTGGGATCAAAGGTGTGCTCCATCACTGCCCAGTTAAACTGTGACTGCTTTAAGCTCCCCTGAGGGAGGTCCTAACCCCTCACTTTGTAAGTAAGCCTGATTAACTCATTGTTTCTTTCAGCGAACACACCTTTGTTTGTCATTGGACCCTTAGGAGGGAAGGAATTTTAGCAAGACCACAACTCGACTTGGCTTGTGCATTGGTTTGGACTGCATATAGGGTCAGGCATGCTACAATTTTCTTATTGTAAATGGGTTCCAGAGGCCATTTATGTGAAAGTTTTTAAAGTTTCATTTAATTATTTTTGAGACAATGTCTCAAATATGGCCATCTTGGAACTCACTATGTAGACCAGGCTGTTCTCAAACTTTTCAGAGATCTGCCTGACTCTGTCTTCCAAGTGCTGGGTCTAAAATCCTGTTCCACCATGCCCAGTCAACTTTCTTAGTCTGGGTTTCGATTGCTGTGAAGAGACACCATGACCAAGTCGACTCTTATGAAGGCAAACATTTAATTGGGGACGGATTACAGGTTCAGAGATTATCGTCACGGTGGAAAGTACTGCAGTCTGCAGGCAGACATCTTGATCCACAGGCCTCAGAAGGAGACTGTGTAATACACTGGATGTAGCTTGAGCATAGGCGATCTCAAAGCCCTCCCCCACAGTGACATACTTCCTCCAACAAGGCCACACCCACTCCAACAAGGCCACAGCTCCTAATAGTGCCACTCCCTGCTCCCTATGGACCTATCATTCAAATACATGAGTCTCTGGGGACCATACCGATTCAAACCAACTAAACCACACCAACTAAATTGTTTTTCATTTGTGTGTGTGTGTGTGTGTGTGTGTTTCTGTGTGTGTGTGTGTGTTTGAATGTGGATAGGCAGACATGTACCACAGCACACACATTGAGACTGGAGGACAGTCAATTTCCTCTCTATACTTTTACATGGATGCTGGGGCTAAAAACTCAGGTCACTAGGGTTGCTCAGCAAGCAGTTTATCTGCTGAGCCACTCTGCTAGACTCCTTTAAAATTGATTTTTTTCAGTGTTTGTTTTGGCAATGGAAAGCGGATTAACATGGATGAGACCCAGGCACTCTGATACCAGCACATTTTTAAAAATTTCTGAATAGATCAGGAAACCATCCTTCCCTCTGGCCGTTTTTCCTAACCAGGCCTTCTCATCTATGCACTCTCTGGTGAAGTACAGCTTCCTTCCTGTTCTAGCTTGTTGCTTGAGGCCTGCAAATTTCATGGTCAGTAGATGGCGATGTCACCTATAATTTGCCAGGAAATGTGACTAGAGGTGTTCTTTCAAAAAGGCTTCTTTCTAACTGCTGACTTCCTTGCTTGCTGTCTTGTTTCTTTGTTTGTTGTTTGTTTGGGAATAGGGTCTCACTTGGACACATCACAGCCAAGTATAATCATTAATTTTACTTTTTCAGCATGTGTGTGTGTGTGTATGTGTGTGTGTTTGTGTGTGTGTGTTTGTCCCAGCATGCATGTGAAGGTCAGAGAACATATTTGGGGAGTCAGTTTTCTCTTTGCACTGTGAACTTCATGTATTTTTTGTTTTTAAGATTTATTTATTTTATGTATATGAGTACACTGTTGCTGTCTTCAGACACACCAGAAGAGAGCATCAGATCCCGTTGCAGATGGTTGTGAGCCACAATGTAGTTGCTGGGAACTGAACTCAGGACCTCCGGAAGAGCAGTCAATGCTCTTAACTGCTGAGCCATCTCTCCAGCCCAAACTTCATGTATTAAACTCAGATTTTTCAGACTTTCAAGGCAAGTATTTCTGCCCATTGAGTCATATTTGGGCCTTTAGTCAGAATTTATGCAGTAGTGGGGATCAAATCCAGGCCTTCACACGTGCTAAGCAAACACTGTACAACTGAGGGGCAGCCCCATCCCACTTTGTGGTTGTTGTGTTTTTATTTCTGTTTTTCACTCGGGTCTCACTATATCAACTGTGGTATTCTGCCACTCACCATGCATGTTCAGGCTGGTCTTGAACCTGTGATGGGCCTACCTCTAACTCTAGTTGTTGGGACTTCAGGAGTGCTACCATGCCTGGCTCGGCTGGATTGTGTTGGAATATTTGCATCCTTTTTACCAGAGCATTAGAGAGCCTTCATTGTCTCCTTTACTGGTCTCTCCCATAACTGAGTATTCTTGGAGCTGGGGGTTGAAGCTGATGTGTCAGCCATCTTCACTGAGCACTGTCTCCACTATGGGGCTACAGCCCCAGTACTGAGCAATGCTACTGTCCCATCAGTGGTACTGAGAACAACCGTGTAGATAATAAACATTTTATTTGTCAGGCAGTGGTGGCGCACACTTTTAATCCCAGCACTTCGGGAGGCAGAGGTAGGTCGATCTCTAAGTTTGAGGCCAGCCTGGATTACAGAACAAGTTCCAGGGCAACCAGGACTACACAGGACTACCCTGTCCCTAAAAACCAAAAAATAAAATAAGTAAATAAAAATAAATAAATAAACATTTTATTTAGTGGTAACTTAAAAAATAAAAAAAAAAGATAGTTACTTACATGGAAAAATCCATCTGTTAAGAAAAACAAAAGGCTCCCAGTGAGAAGTTTCTGTCTTTCATCAGTTTTTATGAGGAGAGCAAAGGCTACTGGGACTTTCCAGTGATGTCCAGGTATTCTGACTGGCCTCAGTTCACAACTCACAACACAGAAAGCAAGGTTAGAGAGGAGCCCGGGAGTAGCCTGGAGCAAATATAGTCTCCACCACATAGCTGGGAACTACTCTCCTCCACTGGGGGACAGTGTCTGTCTTAACCCTCCAAAGTTGGGGTTATGGGCATGTGTGGCCATGCCCAGACTTTTACATGCATGTTGAGGATAAGATTCTTATGCTTGCTGCATACATACATACATACATACATACACACAGAGAGATGGATGAAGAATTAGATAGATGAAGGGGGAAGGGTTAATGGGCTCTTGGGACTCCAAAACAGGAAGATAGCGACTTAATTTATAATAGAAAAAACTTGAACTGTGATGTACCTGAGTTGGCGGAGCTCTTTACATCATCCTGAGTGTAGAAAAACATTCCAAGGGCTCGAGAGATGGCTGAGCAGCTCAGAGAACTTCCTGTTCTTCCAGAGGTCTGGTTCCCAGGATCCAAATCAGGCAGCTAGCCACCTGTAAGTCTAGCACCAGGGGCTCCTCTAGGGTCGCCTGCTTATTTTTTGAGACAGAGTCTCTCACTAAACCTGGACTCACATTTGTGGCCAAGCCAGTCAGTCCTTAGCAGCCCTAGTAAGCTCCAGCATCTGCCACCCCACCCACACTGGGGTTAAACCCACACCATGGTGTCCATCTTTTAACAAGGATGCCTGCCGGGGTCTTGACTCAGGAGCTGACTTACTCACACCGCTCTCCCCAGCCTCTTTATCATACGTCTTTTATCTTTTTTAATAAGTATTTTTATTATCTTTAAGACTGTGTGTGCATGCCTGCACATGAGTGCAGGTGCCTACAGAGACCAGAGGCATGGATTCCCCTGGAATCTGAGTTACAGGATCAGCAGTGAACCACCTGACCTGCACGTTGAGAGTAGAACACCAGTCATCTGCAAAAACAGGAAGCACTTTTAAGCTCTAAGCCTTGTGTTCAGGCCCCTATCATAGTCTTGAGTGGAGACTTTGGGGAAAATAGGAGCTTGTGAGCATTAATATAATTTTTAAATTGAGAACATAGTTATGAGTCAGGTTAAAGGACGTGAAGATTGTTGGTGTATCTTCCTCTGGATGGGGCTAAATCTTAGGAAAGGACCTGATTAAGCAAGCCTTATGAGGCAGAGCTCTAGAGTAGGAGAACAAAGGGCTGAGGAAGCTCATGGGGTGACTCATTAGCAGACATTGATCCCCCAGGTGACAGGGGTAATGGCTAAAGGACACATTGTGCCAACTCACATTGAGGACTTCATTCTATTACCCCAACCTTTTTTAGACAGACAGCTTTTCTGAGGTCAGTGTCCTACTCCGGTGATTGACAGGCCCCTCTGGATAAAGTCTTAGGAGGAGGGACACTGGTATGCCTTCTTTCTTCTCCTGAAAGCCCTGTCTCTACTCAGGGACATGGACAGAAGGCAGAGCTGAGCACCTAAGAATGATCAGCCAGTAACACCGGCCATGCCTGTCAGGAGGAGGCAGCCTTCCTTCCCTTCCTGGGTCTCCACAAAGCTGTCACCCCCACCTTTCTTCTTCCCTTCCTTTTTTTAAGAGCGAGGAACTTTTTTTACTTGCTTAGTTTCGTGCTATAGTGTTGTGTGTGTGAGAGGAACAGAGCCTTGAACATCCATGACAGGCCTCTGCCATCACGCCTAGTTCACGGTGCATGCCAGGAAAACCCTCTATCAGCTGAGCCACACGTCCAGCTCCTCTCTTCCATATCATCCTTTAAATATTAAGGAAGAGTAACTACAATGTTTTCCCCCATTCACATGGTGACAGCTCTGTTGCTGTTTGGTTTTGTTGTAGTTGCTTTTGAAGATAGTCTTACTATGCAACCCTGGCTGGCCTGGAACTCTCTCTGTAGAGCAGGCTGGCCGTGAACTCACAGAGATCTGTCTGCCTCTTCTGACTCTCAAATTTTCTCTTTACTTGTGGAATTTCAAATTCTAAGGAGAGGCAATTGTTATGGGTAGCCCTCATTTAAATTGGATATACCACAGATGGTGGGTCTAGGTGATTATGGGAAAGGAAGTCTACCCTCCATGACCTTCAAGCCTTCTTCTAATAGGAGCATGAAAACTTGGGGTCTAGGTCCAGGTAAAGTGATATGTGAGATTGAGGGAATCTTGGGAATGCTATTTCTAGAAGTTTCTGGAAGTGATCATTAGCAAAAGCCCAGAGTGGGAGTCCACAGCAAGAGATGACAGAAGTCAAGTCATAAATAGTTGGAGAAAACATCAAAGTACTTTTCAGGTATTCTTGGAATTGCAGGTGGAGAAAATGGAATTCCTTGCAGTCAAATGTGGGGAGGGGGAAGTGAGAGGCCTGGAGTTGACTCAGAGGTAAAGGCGTCTGCCACCAAGCCTGATGACCTGAGTTCCAACCAAGGATCCCACATGGAGAAGGGTCATGAATCCACCCTTCCCATCATCCATGCTCCAGCATCCACATGAGCACTGTGGTGTGCACACACAGAATAAGTAAGTTTTCAATTTAAAGAGTTAAGAAGGGGTCGGAGGTAAGACAATCATTAGTCTAGATTACCGAGTGGTTAAAGAGACAGTAGGCTCTAGAGAGGTGATAGGTCTACCATTCCCAAGATACAGAGAGATTAACTGAATACACTCACCTTTGACCTTGCAAGGATTTCTAAAGAGAACTCAGAATTCTTGAGTTGCCCTGGACTTTGAGTCAAGGTAATAATCCTGAAGCCGGGCTCAAGTGACCTATCTCTAAGGCTAGAAGCAGCTTGTGCTATCCGACCAGATCCTAACAACGAATCGCCTTTGCCTATATCAGTTAATGAGTGGACTTTGGACTTGAAAGACGGTTAAAATCCAAGCAGCTAAGGAGAGGACACATTTCACTCTTGGATTATCAAGCAAGAACAGCCAACATGAAAGGCTTCCTGCTTCTCTCTCTCTGTCTCCTTTTGGTGATATCGGGTAAGAAACTTCTTTTTGTTGTTATGTGGTTGCTTTTGTAACTTGATAACTAGAACTGGCATTGTGGTCTCTGAAACAGAAACAGCAGGTTTGATCCTACAACTTCTTAAAGCTACTGCTAGTCTTGACTTGGGACCATTTCTTGTCTAGCTCAGTTTAGAGACTGACATTTTCGTCCGTAACCCCAAAGACAGCAGAAGCAAATAAAGTCTATGGTTGACATTGGGATGCAGCAGGGCAGAGGTTTGTGTGAAGATGACTCAGTATTTTAAGGATGAGGTACTCTACTGTAGCAAGCTGGATCTGTTCATCTGTTCATCAGAGAGCCAGGCTTGGAGGGGTAGGGGGATATGTCTGTTTTCACTAACACTTGAAACTGGAGATTGCTGGCCTAAAAGAGCAATCCCAGGGTGGGTTAGACTTCATACAGGTGTTCTTCTGGACTAGGGAGAGTTTATTTGGGTTTGAGTAGGTAAGGAATTTGCCCACCAGTCTGAGAGAAATGCAGAACTAGAAGCCAGATGCAAAAAAAAAGGAATAAGGCAGGCTGGAGAGATGACTTCAGCGGTTAAGAGCACTGTCTGTTCTTCCTAAGGTTCTGGGTTCAAATCTCATCAGCCACATAGAGGCTCACAACCATCTGTAATGAGATCTGACACCCTCTCCTGGGGTATCTGAACACAACTATGGTGAACTTACATATAATAAATAAATAAATCTTTAACAACCACAACAACAAAAGAACTGCTGTTCTAGATGATCCTCCTGCCTCAGTCTCTCAATTGCTAGGATTACAGGTGTGTACCACTATGCCTGACTAATGTCCACAGAATTCTTTACATAAAGACAAACCCTGGTCTGGGCATGGTAGCGCATACATTTAACCCCAGCACTAGAGAAGCAGAGGAGGGCAGATCTCTGAGTTCAAAGCCATCCTGGTCTACAGAATGAGTTTCAGGCTCAGCCAGGGCGACTCGTGAGACCCAGTAACAAAATTACAACAAAAACAAAAAAAAAGGAATAGTGCATTTGAGGCAGTGGGAAGAAGAGGGAGTGAGTTCAACGTAAAGGACCATTTGTATTGCTCTGTTTGGCTGACAGAATCCCGTGCTACCAAGGCTAAACTGAACTCTATGTGAAGTAGATGAACTTCTGATCCAACTGGCTTGGAGTGCTGGGTTATGGGTATGAGCCCACATACGTGGCAAGATATGAGTTTTTGAAAACTCTTGGTACATTTAATTACCACACTTGTGGAGGTCAGAGGACAACTCACAGAAAGTGGCTTCTCTCCTCCCACTCCTTGTGTGGGACTGAACACAGGCGCTCAGCTTTGGCAGCTATTGAGCTATTGCATGGACCAAGATTTTTTTTTCCCATCTAGTTTTAAGATTCGGGGGGAGGAGCTGTCCTAACAGGAGACTGGACCACACCAGATCTCCCCTGCCAAACTTGAGGCAGGTGCTATGGCAAGCCTTCAGGTCCCAATAAGAACTGATAAGGTCCATATGACTTTCAGAAGTCACCGTGAAGAAGAAATGCCTTCTGTAAGACATAAGGGTACTGGGAAGGGAATGCTTTGCTAGGAAGGCTTGGGGAAGTGGCTAGAGGTTGGAGGATCCATAGGCGTGGATCTCAAGGTACCTTAGAGGTGTAGAATCTTGGGCTAGAAAATTCTCCAGCAGGGAACAGAAGCAGACTCCACACTTCAGAGCGAGACAGGCAGGGATTCAAATACGGTGTACTCAATTACTTGCTGTGGTTTCTCCCTTCATGATAATAGAGGAGACAGCCCATGACAGGAAGCCAGTAATGATTCTCCTTGGGCACTTAGTGTTGTATCTGCCATTGGATCCAATATTTAAACATTTGGGTTTGCTCTTGTTTGCCTACGTTCCGTGTTAGTCTTAGCAGTTGAGGACAGGAAGTGGATCTTATACACCCTCCACCTGTCCCACCCAGAAATGTCATAAGTACTTCCTGGACAATGAGGACATGCTCAGATGACATCCTAACCCCCTCATCAGGAACCCTTTGCCAGCGTTTTGCTTCCCCAGAGCACTAGGGCTCCCCTCTCCCATGGTGTCTAGTGGGAACCACATCTCTTACTACTAAGGACTTCTGTCTGTCAGAAGCATTTAATATGGCTCTGAGCTCGCATTGGGTACCATATGCTCTGGACAGATGGTGGTCCTGGAGTGCTCTCCAGAAAAGAGCCCATAGAGGGAACATTTTTTTTTCTCTCAAGTGAGTCAATAGTTGGTGCCCTGTAGGTGCTCTGTAGCTGTAGGGCTGTGGGTTAGAAAGTAGCTCTCAGATCTGAGGGAACAGAAAGATGAAAGCTGGGGCTGGAGTGATGCCTCAGTGGCTAAGAGTGTTTACAGCTCTAGTAGAAGACCTGTGCTCGCCTCCCAACTGGAACTCCTGTTGTAGGGCATCCAATACCCTCTTCTGACCTCCTTAGGCTCAAGCACGCCTCTCTAAAGACTAAAGACTAAAAGGCAGTCTTCCAAGCTTCCTGGGGAGCTGTAGAATAGTGGTAAATGCAGCTTTGAGGTCTGTCATAGTCTTTAGGACAAGGAACAACTATTTATCTTATTCTCTCAAAGTCGATGTATGTAGAGAAATGCTCCAGAAAACAATAACAACAACAACAAAACCCTAAACATTCAAAAACACTGGTCCAGCACTCAAAAGATTGTGAATATCAGGCCCCCTACACTGCATAGCAAGACTATCGCAAAAACAAAAACAGAAAACAAAACAAAACAAAAAATAAAACAAAACAAAACAAACAACAAAAAAACCCCAAACCAAACCAAAACCAAAACGTGGAAGAGCTATAATCAGCACTCAGTGAGGTGTTTCTACATTATTTCTCTTTTAAGATCATCTTCTCAGGTCCCCTTCGACAGAGAAAACTGCCCCAATATGGATAATCTGGTCTGTTTCCTTAAAATGTAGAAACCCCAAAAAGGCACTTCCTTATGGTAACAGCGCCACCTTGTGGCACTTTCTATTGTTTCCTCTGAATATCCTGAGAATTTATTAAACACAATTTCCCAAATACAGATATAAATTTTGTGATTTCTTGGTACTAATCTCTTTTTTGTAAATTGAGATAGAGTCTCCTGTAGCTCAGGCTAGCTTTGAACTTGATAGGTAGCAAAGGATGTCCTTGAAATCCTGAGCCTCTTGCCTCTGTCTCCAAAGTTCAGGTAGTTATCTCAGCGGTATTTTGTTTTCATTTTTGCCACATGGCCTCATGTAGCCCAGGCTTGCCTCCACAGACTTGATACTCTTCATAAATGTAATCACCACAACTCTATACTCAGCTCTCCACAGGCATTATTACGTTACATTCGGTGTCGTAGTTTTCAATAACATTTTCCATTTTTATCTGGTTTTTTTTTTTTGAATTTTGTTACGCCGAGAAGGAGTCGTGTGTTTCCACTTTTAATATAATCATATATATTCATTTCCCCAGAAAATCCCTAATTGAGTTTTGATTAGAATTGACAGTAATTGCTATTATTTATATAACACACTGTCCTCTGACATTTGGCTTCCTTGTTCCCTTAACCAAAATCACAATGGCCTCTGCCTCAAGTATTGCCAATGATCTGCCTGAGAATTTAGCCAATGAGACCAGAAATAGATCAATTCTGTCCTCTGTGACAACTAAGTCTGATAAGAAGTCTTTGGACAATTCAGACCAAGGGTAAGTCACCTCAGCCACCTGGGACAAATCAGTCTCCCAGTGGATCCAGCTTTTCCACAGTGACAAGCGGCACTAATTCTCCCACTGTGGGACTGACTCTGTCCACAGGTAGCTCATCTCAGAGTTCTACTAGTCCCAGCTCTTCCTCCGTGGGACCATCTCCGTCCACCAGTAGCTCATCTCAGATCACTGTGACATCTCATACATCTGGTGGTCCCAGCATTTCCTCCGTGGGACCGACTCCATCCACAGGTAGCTCATCTCAGACCACTGTGACATCTCAGACGTCTGGTGGTCCCAGCTCTTCCTCCATGGGACCGACTCCATCCACAGGTAGCTCATCTCAGACCACTGTAACATCTCAGACGTCTGGTGGTCCCGGCTCTTCCTCCGTGGGACCGACTCCGTCCACAGGTAGCTCATCTCAGACGTCTGGTGGTGCCAGCTCTTCTACGGTGACTAGCACAGGTAATAGTGCTCCCCGAAAGTCTCCCCACTGGGGTGCACAGTACAGAGAGTAGTGATGTGCTCGTGCAATCTGGTGAGGAAGGGGAATGGCTGGCAATAAAAAACAAAAGTTCAGTCATTGCCAGAGGAACCCCTAAGTGAGCACTCAGTTATATTCTTTTGCTTCCTGCCGCTTAAGCTACTTACCAACTGTGGAAGATGTTCTTTTAAGCTTGGTCTTTGTGTGAGCTTCTCATAGGAGGGCCTGAAGTAGCTTCAGGGGTCTCTGAAACATACAGGTTAGACTAAGTGCTGGCTTGTCAGCCACACTGGTCCTTAAGGAAGAAATCAGCTCTAACCTGGAATCAGTCAGGATGGTGGCTGATCACAATTTACAAACTAAGTCAAGCCTTTGAAATTGGACCCAAAGGTTAAGAAGTCAAACAGTGACTGTCCTCAAACAGTTGTTGGTTGAACAGGGCCAAAGTGTGATTGGTTAAACCAATGATACTAAACCACTCGACAAGTTCCTCCAACCTTGATCTAGAATGAGCCGCAGTAAAATTTATCAGAGAAAAACAAATAGTATATATTTGAGACTTTGTGAGAAACACATGGTTTTCTCTATTGAAACTGTTAACTTCTGACATTGTAAAACAAAAGCAGCCATGTCGATGTACAAATGAACGAACTTGGCTATATCCCAATAAAAATGTAAAGGGCCAGTTAGTTAAAGCTCATGGGCCAGAGGACTCCTCAGACTTCAGAATTTTGACGTCAAATATATCATGTCATTCTCAGAAAAAGAAACTGAGGCCCAAAGAGAACAGTGACTTGCCCAAAAAGATAAGTTTGTGTCTCCCTGCACTTTTGACCACTTTCCAAGTTTTCCTTGGCAGATCTAAGAAATCAGTTAGATGAGTAAATAGAACTCAGCCATGCGGACAGTGTGGTGGTCTTAGGAATGAGAGCTTCTCCAGGCCCTTTCTGCCCCCTCCACAGCAGCCCTTCACGGACTCCTCATGCTGACTGGCATCAGGGAAATTGCTTCTCTCTTGGGTTCACTGAATTCACTTAAGACCTTGAAATTAATGTTGGTGGTGGTGAAGACCAATGCCTTTATTCCCAGCATGAGGGAGGCAGAGGTAGGTGGATCTCTGAGTTCAAGGCTAGCCTGATCTATAGAACAAGTTTCAGGATAGCCAAGGCTTCACAGAGAAACCTTGTCTCAACAAAACAAAGCAAAACAAAACAAAACAAAACAACTCTTTGTAACTAAGGAGTGATGCTCACATCCCTTCCATCTCTAAATCCTGTGAGTTAATCAATCCTCTACCAATCACTCTCCTGAGTTTGCCCTTTATTCTAGGAAGAAAGCATGTCCTGATGTCCTAAGTTGCTTGTTTGCTGTCCCCCAGAGAGAACCTGCAACCTATTTCTCCTTTCTGTGGGGTTGAATCCTTTTTTAAAGCCATTTAGTTTACTTAATATACCTGGCTTTGCCCAGTATGGTAGCACACGGGTAGTCCCGGGGCTTGGAAGGTTAAGACAGGAAGATCAAGTGTTCGAGGCTGTCCTTGGCTATTTAACAAGTTTGAGGTCAGCCTGGGCTATAGGTGACATTGCCTGAAAAGTTTAAAAGAGGAGCCAGTGAGATGGCACAGCCAGCTAAAGTTCTGGAGTTCGATCTCCAGAACCTACACATGTGTGCCTATTCATCCATCCCACACGAAACGAATAAATGAAAGAATTCTTTTAATAAAAAAATTCCAATATAGCAAAAACACAGTAGGCTCACGGTCATGTCAGAGAAGCTTAAGCAGAACTGAAGGGTATGCAGTTAAGGTGCATGTCCTTTATGCAGTTAAGGTGAGTGTCCTTTATGCAGTTAAGGTGCATGTCCTTTATGCAGTTAAGATGCATGTCCTTTATCCAGTTAAGGTGTGTGTCCTTTATGCAGTTAAGGTGAGTGTCCTTTATGCAGTTAAGGTGAGTATCCTTTATGCAGTTAAGGTGAGTATCCTTTATGCAGTTAAGGTGAATGTCCTTTATGCATTAAGGTGAGTGTCCTTTATGCAGTTAAGGTGAGTGTCCTTTATGCAGTTAAGGTGAGTGTCCTTTACCCTGAACCCTAGAAGCAACCTCTACTGCCAGTTCCTTGTGTCCCCCTCCAGAGCAACAACCTAAGCAAATGCGACAAGTACATCTGCTTTCTCATCACATAGGACCGCATCACACATACTGTGTCTTAACATTAGCTTTTTGAACGGGGTGAAGTGGCAGACGCCTTTATTCCCAGCACTCAGGAGACAGAGGTAGGGGGATCTCTGATTCGGGGCCAGCCTGGTCTACAGAGCAAGTTTCAGGACAGCCAGTGCTACACAGAGAAACCCTCTCTTGAAAAACCAAACCACAACAAACAAACAAACAAAAAAACCAAAAATCTTTTTTCAAAAATCTCCAGATTTGTGGAGATGAAGAAAATGGTGAACCAGTGGCTGAGGCTATGACTAACATGCATGAGGGCCTGGGTTCAATCCCCAGTCCTGAAAAAAGGAAGGACGGAAAGAAGGAAGGAAGGAGAGAAGAAAGGAGGCCAACCAAGATCACCACATGCTCGCCTATAGAATGTCCCTCCTCAATCTCACCAGTTTCCTGGAAATAGGGTCTGAGCCATGTGTGTCCAACCCAGGAGTCTAGGTCAGGGTGCAGGATCCACTGATATATTTCTTTGTTCTGAATCCTCCCTTGTAGAGTCAAGAGTGCAGAATGTCCTTGTCCTTGATGCTCCCCCTAGAAAGGTACTACTGGGTTGCCCAGACCATTCTACCCTGAATGTACCTGATTTCATGGGAAGCTAAGCAGGATGGACTTGGTCCGTACTTGGATGTGAGGAAGTACACTAGGTCAATCTGCATTCTTCTTAATTGTTACCTTTCTTTCTTGGTTATTTCTTTTGAGACAGAGTCTTCTTCCATAGTCCAGGCTGGCCAGAAACTGACTCTATAGACCAAGCTGGTCTCAAACTCCCAGAGATCCAACAGCATCTACCTCCTGGAGGCTGGGATTAAAGGCATGTGCTACCATGCCTGGCTTTCTCTCACTTTCTTCTTGGATGTGTGACAGCTCAGCTTCTCAGAATATGACCTGTATGGTGATTGCCACACTATTCTGTAAAAAAGCTGCTTCATTTAAAAAGGGTTTAGGTAGCGTTAGTGTTCGGAGGCAGGCACTGATGCCCTCGAGATCTCAAGAGCTTCCACTCCTTAAAAATAGAAAGCTACACTTCTTTCTCAAACAGGGATCTAAGAAAGCAAATTGGTGGCAATCTCAGGCTTTCACTGTCAGCAAGCACTCAGCCCTCAAACCATAGCTTTGACCTCCCAGAGACTGAAGCAAACAGACTCTTTCCAGGCCTTCTAAAGATGTACAATGAAGTCATTCAATAAGGGTTTAGAGCCAGGTATGGTGGTGCACACCTTTGATCCCAACACTTGGGAGGCAGAGGCAGGCAGACCTCTGTGAGTTTGAGGCTAGCCTGGCTACATAGGAAGTTGCAGGACAGCCAGGGTGAGACTGTGTCTCAAAAGAAAAGCAAGCGTTTCCAGAAGGAGGGCGTGAGGAGTGAACGAGACTCACCAGGAGTCACTTGCTGAGTTTTGTGGATTTATAATATCTTTCTCCTCCATCTAAGGTCCCAGTGATCCCTGCCAACCTAACCCCTGTCAAGGATCTGCTTCTTGTGTTAAGCTGCATAACAGCAGCTTCTGCTTGTGTGTAGAAGGCTATTACTACAACGAGTCTTCATCGCCATCATGTGTGAAAGGTAAGTTCCAAAGGATAACCAAGGCAGAGCCCTGCATCTCATATCTGAAGTGGACTTTACCGGGATCTCAAACAATGGTCCAAGGGGAAGAAGGAAATCTGAAGGCAGGGAACACCAGGGGAGGGTCTGCTTTTGTTCCAGCCAGTCCTGTGGAAGTGGGGATAGAGTAATGCAGATGGGTAAGCGAGGCCAAAGGTCTGCTGTGGGCCGAACCTTCCCTCTGCTCCTTCAGAAGTGCTAGATACAAAATGAGGTACAGAATGAGTCAGTTTCCCCTGAAAACTGACTACAAAATAAGAACTTGTCTGCAGAGTACATCTGCAACCATGGGGCACTGAGGCAGAAGAAGGTCCGTGACCTGAGCCGTCAGAGGGAGCGTGACCTGAGCCGTCAGAGCTCCAGAAATGGACTTCGAAAGTGGCTCAGCGCAAGCTGGGTTAGGTCACCCCGTGCTACGGAATCCAAAGCCTGCTTGCTTGCCTTCTAAGTCAGTGGTTCTCCTCCTGGGGGTTGACATTCAGGAGTCACCTAAGAACTCCAGAAAATATGGATATTTACATTATAACTTATAACTGTTGCAAAATTAGAGTTATGAAGTAACAACAATAATAATTTTAGGGTTGGAGATCACTACAACATAGGAACTTATTAAAGGGTCACAGCATTACAAAGGTTGAGAACCAATGGGATTTTAGTAGTGATAGTAGTCGTCGTAGTAGTAGTAGTAGTAGCAGCAGTATTTATTTCATGTATGTGAGTACACTGTAGCTATTTTCAGACACACCAGAAGAGGGCATTCAGATCCCATTACAGATGGTTGTGAGTCACCATGTGGTTGCTGGGAATTGAACTCAAGATCTCTGGAAGAACAATCAGTGCTCTTAACCGCTGAGCCATCTCTCCAGCCCAAGAACCAATGGTTTAAATGATATTTTTTGTTCTGCTTTGTAAGTAGAAAATTACTTTTCTTGTTGCAGCAGGCCAATTGTATAGAAAGCAGACCGACTGTGTTGCCCATAATAATTAGAGATATGTTCTCCAAAGTTTGTATTTTTAGCACTAATAATCTGACTTCTGGGTATCTACTCTATGTAAATGATTCCCCTCAATTCTTTCCATTTTAAGGAGTATGCACTAAGCTCAAGAATACAAAAATAAGCCAGAGACAGGGGCACATGCCTTTAATTCCAGCACTTGGGAGACAGACCAGGCAGTTCTCCGTGAATTTGGAGCTAGCCTGATCTACAAATGGTATTCCAGATCAGCCTGTGGACTGGACTACACAGTGAGACCATGTTTAAGGCAGGAAAGAAATGCAAAGGAAAAGAAAGAGAGAAAAAAAGAATAAAAGTAGCACACTTTAGACGCAAGATTGCGATGGCCCTATTAACATTAAATAGTTCACAGAGGGTTTGCCTGATTTTCAGGAAAGACATTCCCTGGAGAGATTAGCATGGACGTGTCTGAAACAGATGGCCTGGATGATGAAAACTCTGAGAACTATCAAAAGTTGCACAATGATGTTGTCGATTTTGTAAGTATTTCCCCACTTTCTCTATGAAGTGTCTTCCTTCTCAGCTGGAACAGCAAAGCTTGGGCCTGTTCTTCATGTAGCCACATGACAGTTGTGCTTTCTGTTGGCAAAGAGAAATGTACCCCTCCTGGTGGGCAGGTGGCTCCTCAGGGATTCCTGGCCTCCATGTGGCTGTGCACCTGAGACCAAGCACCCAGCATAGCCCTGCCATGCCTCCAGAAAGCAGCCTTGTGACACTGCTCCAGGCCTGCCACTTATAGAAGCTTCTGTGTGGTTTTAAGTAAACAGGAGCTCTAACAGTGTCTTTTGAAATAAATTAGTTTGCCGAGTGTGTTAAGGCATGCCTTTAATCCCAGCAGAAGGCAGAGGCAGGTGGATCTCTGAGTTAGAGGTCTACAGAGAAAGTTCCAGGACAGCCAAAGTTACCCAGAAAACCCTGTCTAGTAACCATGAGAGAGAGGGAGACAGAGACAGAGACAGAGAGAGAGAGAGAGAGAGAGAGAGAGAGAGAGAGAGAGAGAGAGAGCTGGGAAACTCTTCCTAGGGTTCAGCCAGCCAGTGTATAGACATCTGAGTTCCATCAGAGGAGTCCAGGAGGTGGTCAAGCATTCTTACAGATTCATAGAATATTTTTCTTTATTTGGTTTTGGAAGACATTTTTGTGTTATTGATCTTTTTCTCTTTTTTTCTAAAAATTATTTATTTATTTTATGTATATGTGTACACTGTTGCTATCTTCAGACACATCAGAAAAGGGCATCAGATCCCATTACAGATGGTTGTGAGCCACCATGTGGTTGCTGGGAATTGAACTCAGGACCTCTGGAAGAGCAGTCAGTGCTCTTAATCACTGAGCCAGCACTCCAGCTACCATGTTATTATTCTTTTAAAAATATTTTATTTAATGTTTGTGTGTGTGTGTGTGTGTGTGGGCATGTGCATGCACTGGTGTGAGTATGTCATAGTGTTTGTGTCAAAAGACAACATTCAGGAGTGGGCTTTCCTTCCACCTTGCTGGGACACGGTCTTCCATTTCTGCCACACTTCGTATATTCCAAGCTAGCTGGACTTCCAGCTTCTGGATGATTCTCATTTCTCTGCCTCCCATCTTGACATAAGAAGAGAGGGAGGGAGGAAGAAGAAGTGAGGGAGTGGGGAGGGAGGAAAGAGGGAAGGATTGGAGGAAGGGAGAGAAAAAGAAAAGATGAAAAGAAATGTTTAAACCTAGAATATAATTAAATTTGTTCCCCTTGTTACTACATCTGTTTTCCTCCACAGTTTGCAACAGTATTTAGTAAGACTGACTATGGACAGACTGTAATTCTTAAAGTGGGGTAAGTTGGCTTTGGACCAGTGAGGTACTTTGGAGGCAGCATATTGTTGCTTCACTTCTGCTCTTCCTGAGCTCACCATGTCACAAGCCATCTTGTGTTACGTGATGTGTCAAGAAGAAATAGCCTTGGGGCCTGGGGAGGTGACTCAGTTGGTAAAGTGTTTGCCCCACAAGCACAAGGAACTGAGTTTGGGTCCCCAGATCCCATGTAAAAAGCCTCACTCGGTGCATGGGGAATGGAGACAGTGGGATCCCTGGAGCTCACCGGCCAGCCAACCTAGTCAAATCAGTGAGCTCCAGGTTCAGTAAGAACTCAGTCTCCTAAGGTAGACTATCTCTACTCCATCAATGGTGGGCCTGCAGGTGTATGTAGAGCCACAGTGTTCCAGGATGGGGTTTGCTAATGTTATCAAGGTCAACAGGAGAATTTAGGGGACAATGAGAGGACAAAACTGGCTACTAAGCTCAAAAATACCTAGTGAACCAGGACAAAAGCCAATACAACACACTCAAATATAGGGAGACAGCTCTTGTAGCTGACGGGAACATCATCTTTCAGATTGCTTATGCTGGCTGGAAGGGAGTATATAAAAACCTGTGCTCTTGAACTACTGAGGCACTGTGTGAAAGCCACAGCACTTGCCTGCTGCTGGCCATCAGGCTTCTTAGCAGGTTAGGCATGACCAGGAACACAAAGGCAAGTGGAGGTACATGGAGAAGAACACATCATGAAAATCCTGGCGGTCAGCTAAGGCCTTCACTCGCCCTCCATTGGATGCCAGGTGCCAGAATGGCAATTGGTAATAAAGCTCTGGGGCCCAGAAAGGAGCTATGGATAGAGGCTCATCTGTCCACCCATCACAGTTCCAGGTGACTCCTGGTCATGATCCAGGGAAGCGCATAGGAAGTACATCACGGGACAGAATGTTTCAGATTGTGTGAGTTGATCTCCAGAGTTCTAGAAAGTTGTTCTCTGACCTTCATGTGTGTGTGCTGCAGCACTCATGAACTCTCATACCTGCACACACACACACACACACACACACACACACACACACACACAGATGCATGCACACACACGCGCATGCATAAACATGGACATGCACAAATAAATAAATAAGTGCAATTTAAAAAATTTTAAAGTTTTCTCAGTACATAAAGAACAATGTAACTCCAGATATGAGAAAGGATATGAATAAGAAAGTTCTGCCGGGCACGGTAGCACTTACTTTTGATTCCAGCACTTAGGAGGCAGAAACAGTTGGATGTCTTTTAGTTAAAAACATTCTCTGAGTTATAGACCAGCCTGGTCTATAAAGTGAGTTCCAGGGCTATACAGAGAAACCCTGTCTTGAAAAAACTAAAAAGGAAAAAGAAAAAAAGAAAACTCATGCTGCTATGTAAGAGAATCTAGTCTATGAGAAAGAGCCCAAGAGAGAAACTAGAGAGAAGTGTGGGTTGTTTGTTAAAAGCACTGTCTGTATCCCAAAGTACCCAGGTTGGATTCCCAGCACCCAGTCCTGGGGTCTCCAACACCCTCTTCTGGCCTCTGTGGGAATCAGCCATGTAAGCAGTGCCTAGACATACATGGAGGCAAAATTCCCATACACAAAAATAAATAAATTAAATAAAACTTATTTTTAAGAAAATGTAGTGATCCCCCTCCAAAAGAGAAATGTAATGACCCTAAATGTCCCTTGCTCAGAAGAAAGATTGGGCAGTTCAAAATAAAGCAGGCTTCCTCAGACCTTGGAAACAGAGTGCTAAAAGCTACAGTAGTTTTCTGTGATGATTTTCCCCCTAAGAAACACAATACACTTATTGACTAAGCAACTAAAAATAATAATATTAAGGCAGAGAGCAACTGGCACCCGATGTCAGTCTCTGGCCTCAGTCATGTACATACACACACACACACACACACACACACACACACACTCACACACACACACACTCACACACAAACTCACACACACTCACACACACATACACTCACACACACACTCACACACACACACACACTCACACACACACACACACTCACACACACTCACACACACACATACACTCACACACACACTCACACACACACACACACTCACACACACTCACACACACACATACACTCACACACACACTCACACACACTCACACACACACACTCACACACACACACACACTCACACACACTCACACACACACACTCACACACACACTCACACACACACACTCACACACACACTCACACACTCACACACACTCACACACACACACTCACACACACACACACACACACACACACTCACATACACACACACACACTCACACACACACACACACTCACACACACTCATACAAAAGAAGAGGTGGCTAGCCAGAGCACTGCAGAGGGAGTCGTGTGACTCAGTGGTACCTCTAAAATCCTACTCCAGCCAGGGTAAGCAGGCTGTGGCCTGAGAAGGAAAGCTGTTGATGGCTGCCCAGCGTCTTGTTCACATGGACCAAGTTGTCGTGTGAACCAGTTCAGCTGGATCCTTTGGTTGTAAACCATATCTGGCTTGAGAACTCCAAGAACCTTCCAAAAGAATATTTTGGGGCTGGAGAGATGGCTCAGCAGTTAAGAGCACTGGTTGATCTTCCAGAAGTCCTGAGTTCAATCCCCAGTAACCACATATTGGCCCACAATGATCTGTAATGGGATCTGATGCCCTCTTCTGGTGTGTCTGAAGACAGCTACAGCATATTCACATACATAAAATAAATAAATAATTCTTTAAAATAAAAGGTTGTTTTCATTATAGCTTTCTCAGAGCATGTATCAAATAGAAGACAGCAGGCTGAAAATTTGACCCTGTGTTACCCCCAAGCCTCCATATGTGGTCTACAGCTGTGGAAATAGGTCAGGGCTAGAGCACACACAGCAGACTTGGGCATCAGGGAGGTTCAGATACTACTTGTTGACTCTTCAGTTTGGATTATCCATTGACATCTCTAATTTCTCTTTCAGCACAGCCCCTTCAATGTCAGCAAGATCTGCAATACCAGTCTATGTATCACTAGTAAATATGTTTAGAGAAGACACAGATGAAATCGAATACACTGTATCTCTTGCAATTCACAATGCAATAGAGAATAATGACAACGTGAAAAGCTATTTCAGTAAGTACTAAGTGATTTTACATAAACCCTCCCTACCTTCCTACACAGACTCTCTCTCTCTCTCTCTCTCTCTCTCTCTCTCTCTCTCTCTCTGTGTGTGTGTGTGTGTGTGTGTGTGTGCGTGTGCGTGTGTGTGTGTGTGTGTGCAATCTCTGCAGGTGTTCCCCCTCAGGAGCCATCTACCCTGAGTTCTGCCATCTCCCTGGGGCTGGGGATTAAACCTAGGATCTCCCGGATGCTAACTGGGTGTTCTGCATTGAGCCATCTCCCAGAAGTCTACCTTTTTAAAGCAGGGTCTCATCTCACTTATCCCTGATCTCATTGATTAGGGTAGGCTGTCCGGCCAGAGGACCCCAAGGCCCCCCTATCTCCACCTCTTCAGAGCTGGAGTTACAAGTGGGCACCACCATGCCTGCCCTTTTCCCGTGCTTGATTGAGACTGAACTTGGGTTCTCACACTAGGACAACAGCACTTTATTGACTGAGCCATCCCAACCCCTGAGTTCTGCTTTTCAAACATAAATAAATATGTTCACTTAGAGATTCCCAACTCCTTTTCCCTTTCTTTGGAGCTTTACAAAGATTCTTTTTTATCGTGTATTTTGTGTTAGGACCTAGAACGTGAATATGTTGAGACAAAGCTCTGCTATCCACTGATGTATTTCTTGGGCTCAGAATTTTGTCTAGAGTAGCAGTGGTCTCTGTGTCCTGGGCCCTGTGTTATTTGGGGATAGATAGGATTTAGCACACAAATGAGGAAATTGAGAGTCCCCATCAACATGGGCACTGACCACAGGAAATCATCAGCTAAGAACGACTTATCTGTTTCTCAGGATAATCTTGGGGACGCCCCCTCCCCCAACTGCAGTTTTCTCACTTCTGTATGCTTGATCTATACATATAATCCCTCATTTTCAGAGCTGCAATTAGTGTCAGCTCTGAAACGTGCCTTTTAGACCACCTCTCTGAACACCTTCCTCCATTCTGAAACTGGTCATGTACAATTAAGTAGATTAACCTAGTACCCTAAGCTGACATCTAGAGACAGTCAAAGCAAACTGCCCCTGATGGAAGCCAATGCCTCAGTACCCAGAGGAAGACACCTTTTGCTGCTCTTGAGGTCTGGACAAAAAAAAAAACATATATTCTCTTTCTCTAGATTTTGAATTAAAGGTTGTGCTGACTAGTTTTATGCCAACTTGATCTGAGCTAGAGTCATCTGAGAGGAGGAAACCTTAACTGAGACAATGTTGCCTTAAAATCAGGCTATAGGCAAGCTTCAGGGTATTTGCATAATTAGAGATTGATGGGGGAAGGCCCAGACCATGGCCCAGCCCACCGTGGGCGGGGCCATCCATGGGTTGGTAAAACAGGCAGAATAAGGCAGTAAGCAATACTCCATGACCTCTGCATCAGCTCCTATCTCCAGGTTTCTTCTCTGCTTGCATTTCTGTTCTGACTTCCTTTGATGATGAATTGTGATGTGGAAGTGTAACCCAAATAAACCCTTTCCTCCTCAGTTGACTCTTTGATCATGGTGTTTCATCACAGCAATAGAAACCCTGACGAAGACAGAAGTATTTTCAAGCCTCAGTGGGTTAGCTATGGCTTGGGCTCATTATTAGAGAAGATACCACTTTTTTTAACTCCTTCTATCCTCTGCCCCAGTTCACTCTCAGACTCACCCTCTTATCCCCAGCACTTATATCCAGACTAGTGTTTTTTGAAGGCTGTTCTCTCATGGCAAGTTCCTGCTTAGCATCTTCCAGAGGATTCTCTAGCCTAGGAATAAAAGCCAGGGACTGGAGTGATGGTCAGTGGTTAAGAACTCAGCAACTATGTCAGGGGCCTAACAAATGCCTTTAACTGCAGCTCCAGAGAATCCGATGCCCTCTTCTGGCCTCTGTGGGAACATGCACACATGGAATAACTCTCTCATATAGACACTATAAAATTAAAAAGAAAAATTAAAACAGTGTCAAAATCTGAGTGTAGTGGCACGTGTCTTTAATCCCAGCACTCTGGAGGAAGATGAATCTCTGAGTTCAAGACCAGCCTTGTCTACAGATCAAGTTCCAGAACAGCCAGAGCTACACAGAGAAACCCTGCCTTGAAAAACCAAAACTGAAACAAGCAAAAAAATAAAAATCTTTAGTGTCCTTAGCCTAACTTTTAGATGTCATCGTATCTACAAATGAACAAAATAATGAAGGGTTATTGAGGTCCCCATGTGGGCGCCGTCATTTACATTAGCTCTTTCTATTCTCACTGTAAACATGGGAACAAGACTTATGAGCACCATTTTATAGGTGGAGGAAACATAGACCCAGAAAACTCAATGAACTGAATGATTACATAGGGAGCATAGTAAAATGCTGTCACATGTTAACTATATGAGCTTCTTCATGTGCTTTTTTAATTTGGTGTTTTATGTATTTATGCCTCTTGCAGGTCAAAACTTATGTGATTATTATGGTTGCGTAAGGAATGGGAGCAGTTGTGAGGATGGTTTACAATGCACATGTAAACCTGGGTTTGACAGGCTGAATCCGCAGGTTCCTTTTTGTGTTGGTAAGTGTTACAACTGCTTCCAAACTTCCTTCCCACTCTTACTCCATCCTCTAGTATTTTCAAAAGACAATCATGACTGCTTTGAGTTTCCATGTGTATTTTGAATTTAGCTTGGGAGCTGGGTAAGAGTTGGCATAGTGCTCATGGTACATCCTTATATTACTTAGAAAAAAAACTGCACAAAATTGTAATCTGTTACATGTCATCTTGGGGCTGAAGAGATCGTCTCTGGATGAGATGGCTCAACCTGCAAAGACACTTGCCGAGCGAGCCTGGCGACCTGAAAGAACTGACTCTGTCTATAAAGTAATTTGTCCTATGACTTCCACGAGTCCTATGGCATATGCTCTCTACCACCACACACATACACACCACAATATGCACACATAACACACACATAATACAGACACCACATACACACACACACACACACCACACACAGACACAATACACATAGCACACACAATACGCACACACACACATTTCTTCTTCTTCTCCTCCTCCTCCTGCTCTTCTTCCCCCTCCTCCTCCTCCTCCTCCTCCTCCTCCTCCTTCTTCTTCTTCTTCTTCTTCTTCTTCGATTTTTTCTGGAAATGACCTAGAAATCACCCTGTCTTAAAGCTGTACCATGCTCTGAGTCCTGCAATGCAAAGGACAAGAAGCAATGCATAAGGAAGGATAACGGAGCAATGGAGTGTGTGTGCATGCCGGGCTACCAGAAGGCAAGCGGGAACGGGAATTGTGAAGAGTAAGTAATCACTTCATCTTTATCTTGTCACAACATAGCTAGGACAAAGCTTTTAGCACATATGCGGGTTCAGTATCAGGAAGCTGGCAAGCTGGTATGGGATGGCAGGTACAGAGTGTCGCTGTGTCATTACCATACAAGAAGGTTGGTTCGGGTTTTTCTTTAAGATATATTTAATTAGTTTATGTGTATAAGTGCTGTATCTGCATGTACACATGCATGCCAGAAGAGGGCACCAGATCCCATTACAAATGGTTATAAACCACCATGCAGTTGCTGAGAATTGAAGAACAGCCAAAGTCCTTAAGCGCTGAGCCATCTCATCAATACCCATCCAAGAGTTTTTGAGCATTCTGTATTCCTAGAAACACCAGTAAGTAGAACAGTTAGAAACATGTTAGGTGCCTATTAGAAAATGAAGAAAAAAGCCTGAATGAAGGCACAAGCCCTGAGTGGGTCGATCTACTCCGTGCCTTTTCATGCAGCTATGCCCGAGTGACCAAGCCTTCCTCGAGTGCAGAGGCCATTATGTTCATTCTTCAGCAGATAAGGCCACACCTCACCCTTCCAGAATCCAGGAAAGGTGTTCTCTTGAGAAAATGGTAGCACAAAGAAGACAGAAATCCAGGAAGGACAGAATGAAAGGCAGACAGGAAGGGAGAAATGGAAATTGGGGTGAGGATTAAAGAGATGCTTTAATGTGGCTCCCAACTGTGAATGTGTTCCAGGTGTCCATTTGGCTACAGCGGGATGGATTGCAAAGACCGTGAGTATAGACACCCTAAACTGCTAAACATCCAAGAAACACATGCAGACTACATCCACAGTACTGCCCACTCCGCTAAAGGCTTCCTGAATTCACTGAGAAAAAACTCAACTTTGAGTTTGTCTTCTGGGCCAGGCACCCCACATTTGCCTCTGTTAGAAATAATAGAACTCAGACCCTGGCTGTCCTGGAACTCACTCTGTAGACCAGGCTGGCCTTGAACTCAGGATCTTTTATTATATAGCCCAGGATGGCTTTACACTGGGGTGTGCTGGTGGCTCTAAAATCATTTATGACCAAAGAAAGGCTTCTATATTATAGATGGTGTGTTCAAAAATGATGGATATTGGTGAAGAGTTTAGAAATTAGGCATTTAAATTCTTAAACAGGTCTTATGAAATTTCATTCATTCATTTTGGAGACAGGATCTTACTATGTAACCAGAGTGGACTAAAACTCACACCATACATCAGGCTGGCTTTGAACTCAGAGATTCACCTGCCTCTGCCTCTTGAGTACTGGATTAAAGGCATGTGCCACAATCACTGACAGTGAGTTTTCCAATGCTTTTCAGGCTGTGTTTGGAACTGGTTTGTGTTTCGTTGTGTGTTACACTTACAGGCCATCTTATGGTCATATTTGAAGAGTTCATACTCACCAGGCATAGTGGTGGATGTCTGTAATCTTAGTACTAGGATCGCTGAGACAGGAGGACTGCTGTGAGTGTAAAGCCATCCTGGGCTATATAATAAAAGGCCCTGAGTTTGAGGCCAGCCTGGTCTATAGAGTGAGTTCCAGGACATCCAGGGCTACAGAGAAACCCTGTCTTGAAAAAACAAACAAACAAACAAATAAATAAATAAATAAAAATAAACAAAAGGTCTATAGCCCTCATCTGGGGCAGATAAAGAGTATAGACATTAACAGACTCCTCCCTGGTAAGCCATTACCTGTCCCCGCTACTGGTGACCCCCTAGGTTATGAAAAGTGGTGCTTGGGGGGCAGGTAGTGGTAGGAGAGTTGAAGAGAGAGAGATGAGAGACCTCAGCTGAGATTCCATCCCACAAAGCCCAGGAAGATTTTGCCATCATCAGCCTCTTTTGTATCTGTGATTTTATAGTTGGAAAGGCTACTTGTGATGTCTGTGTGCTGCAGAAATGGTTAGGACATGAGGACAAGGAGAGGACGGCAGCAGAGATGAGTACCTGCCCTGCCTGCCTCTGTGAGGCTGGGAAACAAGAACCTGTCTGGGAGCCACTGGGAACACAGCCTCTGTGGAGTAAATAGCAGGA
Organism: Tokudaia tokunoshimensis; assembly: GCA_036184795.1. Classification (NCBI taxonomy): domain Eukaryota; kingdom Metazoa; phylum Chordata; class Mammalia; order Rodentia; family Muridae; genus Tokudaia; species Tokudaia tokunoshimensis. The sequence goes on from BTHU01000015.1 coordinate 20,260,584, forward strand.
CCCACTCGCTAAAAGTCATTTGTTCTAGTGTCATTTCTGTTACTGAGACAATACTCTGGCCAAAAGGAATGTAAGAGAGAAAGCAACCCAGGCAGTGGTATGGTAGCACATGCCTTAATCCCAGCACATGGGAGACAGAGGACAATGGGTCTCTGTGAGTTCAAGGTTAGCCTAGTCAACAGAGTGAGCGCCAGGACAGCCAAAAGCTACAGAAAGAAACCCAGGGGATGGGAGTGGGAAGGAAAGGGGGTGGGTTGTTTGGTTTATAATTCCAAACAGTCTTATTATTAAAGTCTTCTTATTTTGAGGAAATCAAGACACGTCCTCAAACACTGCATCCAAGTCAAGAACAAAAAGAGGATGAACACAGGGACTCCTTGCTTCCTGCACCCTTGCTCCCAGCTAGCTCTCTTCTCTCTCACCGTTCAGGACCCCCTGCCTTGGAATGGTGCTCCCCACAATGGGCTGGTCTTCCTGTATCAATTAATAGTCAAGACAACTCCTGACCCAGACATGTGCCATCAGCTCACCAAATTTAGATAATGTCTCATTAAGACTCTTCCAAGTTGTGCCGCGTTGACAGTTAAAAGTAACCAGGGCTCTCTTCTGTCCTCCCTTTCAGCATTTCAGCTGATCCTCACCATTGTGGGCACCGTGGCCGGAGCCCTCATCCTCATCTTGCTGATTGCTTACATCGTCTCCGTGAGGTACGGGGGCGGATAGATCCGCTAAATATGCTGCTCTCCAGATGCCCCTAGACACTCCTGGATGAGAAAGAGGAAACAATATATTTATTCCATATATTATATTATAATTATTATTTAAATAACACAAATATATTAGTATACATTGTATAATAATATATAAATATTATAATATATGATACATGTGTAATATAATATATATTAATATATAAAAACAATATCTATAATATATTAATTATAATAATATATTATGTATAATATACTGATATAGTCATTATTTATATTTTAACATAGTTATTATTCATATATTATATATAAAATACTGAGAGAAAATAATAAAAATAAATCCTTTAAAAAGAAAGGAAGTTGGGGACTGGTGAGATGACTCAGAGTATAAGAGCACTGACTGCTCTTTCAAAGGTCCTGAGTTCAATTCCCAGCAACCACATGATGGCTCACAATCATCTGTACAGCTACAGTGTATGCATATGCATAAAATAAATGAATAAATCTTTTTTAAAAAGAAAGGAAAATTTTTACATTTCTTTTATATTTATATATAATAATATATTTACATATAACATATTGATATATTGACTAAATAGTTAATAACTGATATCATAAATATAAATAATATACACAATACCATGTTGTATATTTTATATATAATATAATATATAGATATTATATAAAATATGTGTATGTAAGAGCAGGTGTCCAAGGAATCCAGAAAAGAGTGTCAGAGCTGGAGTTCCAGGCAGGTGTAAGCTACCCAACCTGGGTGCTGTACCCTGAACTCAGATCCTCTCCAAGAGCAATATATGTTCTGGCCCATTGAATATCACTGTTCAATGGCCTTTACTTAATTTTGCCTTTTTAAATGATATTATATACTTGATTAAATGTCCTTTATGATTAAAAATTTTTTGTTCACATCAGTCAGACCCAATAATCAATTTCCTATAGCATTAACAACTCTCCCCTAGGGCCAGGTGTGATGGTGCATACCTTTGATCCCAGGACTTGGGAGGCAGAGGCAGGCAGATCTCTGTTAGTTCAAGATCAGTCTGATCTACAGAGTGAGTTCCAGGAAAGCCTGGGCAATACAGAGAAATCCTGTCTGGAAAAATGAAAAAAAAAAATAAGAAAGAAAGAGAGAGAAAGAAAGAAAGAAAGAAAGAAAGAAAGAAAGAAAGAAAGAAAGAAAGAAAGAAGGAAGGAAGGAAGGAAGGAAGGAAGGAAGGAAGGAAGGAAGGAAAGAAAGAAAGAAAGAAAGAAAGAAAGAAAGAAAGAAAGAAAGAAACTTTGTTGCCCTCCCTGTGTCCTAATTAAATTTACTGATTATAGGTCAAAGAACAAAAAGAAGGACGTAGAAGAGCAGAAGCTGATTGAGGATGACTTTCAAAACTTACGACTGAGGCAAACCGGCTTCTCCAACTATGGAGCGAACAACAGCATCTTCCCCAAAGTCAGAACAGGAGTTCCGAGTCAGACCCCTAATCCCTACACAAACCAGCGAAGCATGCCTCGCCCTGACTACTAGGTGAGTGCAGCCTCTGGCAGAGGAGAGCAGAGGCACCACTGGAGAGGTAGCTCAGCAGTTAAGAACACGCGTTGCTCTGACAGAGGACATGAGGCCTGGTTCCCACACTCACGCCATGATACATAACCATCACCAACTCCAGTCCCAGTGGATCCAGTGACCTCTACAGGTCCCAGGCAAGCACATGGCATGCATTCATAAATACAAGCCAAACACTCATACACATAAAAAAATAAACATATATTTTTAAAATATTAGCAAACAAGGAAGTCTCAACCACAACACCTGCCACCACTGGGTCCCTAGCACTAATGGCCATCTACATGACATCAACCCTGTCTCTGAATCTCTCAGGACTTCCGGTTCCTCTTTTATAAAACAGAGTAGCTCCTTCTTAGCATCCTTGAGTGCCTCTAACTTACCCCCTAACTCCCACACATGTAACTCCCAGTAGTTGTTCTCTAACTTTACATGTGTGAAACATGGCATGTGCCCTGGCTCATAAATACACTAAACTGTAATAAATTGTTTCTTCGGCTGGGTGGTGGTGATGCACATCTTTAACCCCAGTGCATGGGAGGCAGAGGCAGATGGATCTCTGTGAGTTCAAGGCCACCCTGGTCTACAGAGTGAGTTCCAAGACAGCCAGGGCTACTACACAGGGAAACCTTGTCTTGAGTGGGAGAGGGAAGCCTGTGGTGAGAAGAGAAAGCTCAATCAGAATCTCTACCTGACTGCCTTAACCTTCCTAGTTTATTTCTGACTGGATGTGGTAAGTCTTTGTTTTGATGTGTGAACTAATGTTTACAAGAAGAAGGAGGAGGGAAATGGAGAGGTTGTGGGTAAATGTAAACATAATTCCTTAAAGACCCATGTTTGTGTGTGACAGTGTGAGTCTAAGTACTCTGTGAGTCACAGGAGGTTGAGCTACATGATATAGGCGCTGAGACCCACACGCCAGTCTTCTGAAAGGGACCCAGTAGTTTTAACTTCTCTGCCATCTCTCCAGCCTCCATAAAGCACACTCTCCTTAGCTACGAGTGCGCACTCAGAGAAAACTGACTAGCTAATACAGAGTCGACCAATCAATGAACAGTGCCAGTGCAAACTCAGGAATCGCCTTAAACCAGACAAACTTTGCCCCTTGTCCTCTCAGGCTTCACTTCTGTGCACACAACCTCCCTTGTTCGATGGTAGCTCCAGATCTAGTGAGCTTTCTGAGCTCAGTTTTTTAACCATTCTGCCTGTTTCCTCCCTCAGCCTCACACCACATCGGCTCCCATCACATCTCAAACATCTGAGTCAGACAAGATTCCTAGACTTCATGGGCCATTCTTGAGAGACTCCCTGTTGCTATGGATATGCTCCCTGTTGTTGCCCTTTTAAAGAGCAGGAGTGGTGGTGTGCACCACTAATCCCACGGTTCAAGAGGCAGACACCCAGATCTCTGTGAGTTCCAGACCAGCCTGAATACACTGTCTCAAAAGCACTTTATCTGCTGAGCCACCTTGCTGGACTCCCTTAAAATTAAGTTGATTTATTCAGTGTTTGTTTTGGCAACGGAAAGAGAATTAACATGGATGAGACCCAGAAACTCTTATACCAGCACATTTTTAAAAATTTCTGAATAGATCAGGAAACCATCCTTCCCTCTGGCTGGATTTTCCTAACCACGCCTTCTCATCTATGCACTCTCTGGTGAAGTACAGCTACTTCCTGTCCTAGCTTGTTGCTTGAGGCCTGCAAATTTCATGGTCAGTAGATGGCGATGTCTCCTATAATTTTCAGGGAAATGTCACTAGAGGTATTCTTTCAAAAAGGCTTCTTTCTAACTGCTGACTTCCTTGCTTTCTTTCCTGCTTTTTAGTTTGTTTGTTTGGGAGCAGGGTCTCACTTGGAAACATCACAGCCAAGTATAATCATTAACTTTATTTTTTAAGTGTGCGTGTGCGTGTGCGTGTGTGTGTGTGTGTGTGTCCCAGCATGCTTGTGAAAGTCAGAGAACATATTTTGGGAGTCAGTTTTCTCTTTGCACTGTGAACTTCATGTATTTTTTGTTTTTAAGATTTATTTATTTTATGTATATGAGTACACTGTAGCTGTCTTCAGACACACCAGAAGAGAGCATCAGACCCCGTTGCAGATGGTTGTGAGCCACAATGTAGTTGCTGGGAACTGAACTCAGGACCTCCGGAAGAGCAGTCAATGCTCTTAACTGCTGAGCCATCTCTCCAGCCCGAACTTCATGTATTAAACTCAGATTTTTCAGACTTTCAAGGCAAGTATTTCTGCCCATTGAGCCATATTTGGGCCTTTAGTCAGAATTTATGCAGTAGTGGGGATCAAATCCAGGCCTTCACACGTGCTAAGCAAACACTGTACAACTGAGGGGCAGCCCCATCCCACTTTGTGGTTGTTGTGTTTTATTTTTGTTTTTCGCTCGGGTCTCACTATATCAACTGTGGTATTCTGCCACTCACCATGCATGTTCAGGCTGGTCTTGAACCTGTGATGGGCCTACCTCTAACTCTAGTTGTTGGGACTTCAGGAGTGCTACCATGCCTGGCTTGGCTGGATTGTGTTGGAATATTTGCATCCTTTTTACCAGAGCATTAGAGAGCCTTCATTGTCTCCTTTACTGGTCTCTCCCATAACTGAGTGTTCTTGGAGCTGGGGTTGAAGCTGGTGTGTCAGCCATCTTCACTGAGCACTGTCTCTACTGTGGGGCTACAGCACCAGTACTGAGCAATGCTACTGTCCCATCAGTGGTACTCAGAACAACCGTGTAGATAATAAACATTTTATTTGTCGGGCAGTGGTGGCGCACACTTTTAATCCCAGCACTTCGGGAGGCAGAGGTAGGTCGATCTCTAAGTTTGAGGCCAGCCTGGTCTACAGAACAAGTTCCAGGGCAGCCAGGACTACACAGGACTACCCTGTCCCTAAAAACCAAAAAATAAAATAAGTAAATAAAAATAAATAAATAAATAAATATTTTATTTAGTGGTAACTTAAAAAATAAAAAAAGATAGTTACTTACATGGAAAAATCCATCCGTTAAGAAAAACAAAAGGTTCCCAGTGAGAAGTTTCTGTCTTTCATCAGTTTTTATGAGGAGAGCAAAGGCTACTGGGACTTTCCAGTGTTCTCCAGGTATTCTGACTTGGCCTCAGTTCACAACTCACAACAACACAGAAAGCAAGGTTAGAGAGGAGCCCGGGGGTAGCCTGGAGCAAATATAGTCTCCACCACACAGCTGGGAACTACTCTCCTCCACAAACCATGCAACCTGTCCTTCTGCAGGCCTAGGAATCCTTTTTCCTGAGCTCATAGTCACAACCCTGGCCAGTTCTAGCAAGCTCTGTTGCTTCTACATGAAAAGCAGCAGCAATAGCCAGCCTATCAGAGGGCTCTCCCTGGAATCCAGGGATACAGCACAGTGACTCCTGCTGTGTAACCTCCTTGGCTTCTCAGGGCCATTCTGAAGTAGGCTGTGTTATTACTAATGCTAAGCGAACAGGAAAATAACTTGAGTAAGGCAGAAAGCTACTAAAAAGCCTGGTCAGGATTTGAGTGCAGACAGTCCAGCCCTCAAAACCTGCATCATGAATGTCAAATTATCCACATAGGTAACGTATGAGACCCACCTCTGAGCTGACGGGGCTCTGTATTTCTTGGGCCTTGATGACAGGCGCCATAGAGGAAATACAGGTTGTATTCCCGGAGCTCATGAGCCTTCAGTCCCAAGCCTGAAAAATTTTTCCATCACTAACGTTCAAGTTTCACACAGTCCTCTCCCTGGTAGAGTTATGCATATAAAATCACCCGCAACAGGGCTGGAGAGCTTTGCAGGGGCTGAGATACTGGTCGCTCTTTACAGAGGACCTGTATCAAATACCCAGCATCCACAAGGTGGCTTGTCTATAATTCTGGTTTCAGAGGATTCAATACCCTCTTTTGCTCTCCACAGACACCAGGCATGCACATGATGCATACGTATCCATTCAGGCAAAACATATAATCACATAAATTAATAAAGTCTTTTTTAAACAGTCGACTATAATATTCTTCCATGTTTCTTATTACCTCCAGTCTGACTGAGGAAGGTCTACTCTGTGGGGACCTTCCGGCTCGTTGCTGTCCCTCCACCGACTGGACAATGGTGGTGACCTGCTCCTTTATGGTGATGGAAAGATCTTTGAAATTTCTTCCCTTTAGATGCAGACAGCAATGCTCCCATAAGTCCTTGCCAGGAAGAGACTTCTCAAAGACCATGCCTCTTCCCCCTCCTCCCCCGATGTGAGGTCTCTGCAACGCAGAAAGTCCTCTACCGTATTTACATTCACAGAATGTAAAGAACATGCTAAGGCAAAGAGTGTCCTAGAACATAAAAGCAAATCAATAGAATCAAGGCTAAAATAATAATAATAATAATAACAATAACAATAAAGGCATCTGTGGGTTTTGCTGTTTTGAAAACAGAGTTGAATAGCTTAAAGTCCTGATTCTTCTGACTCCAGCCCTTGAGCCCTAGGGTTGTAGGTGTGTGCCACCTTGAACTGCTGAGAAAGCCTCTTTGAGCAGGTTCTCAATAAGATTCTTCATTGTGGTGGTTTGAATGAAAATGGCCCCCATAGGCTCATAAGGAGTGGCACTATTAAGAGATGGGGTCTTGTAGGACTAGGTGTGGCCTTGTTGGAGGAAGTGTGTCACTGAAAGTGGGCTCCAATGCTCAAGCAGGGCCCAGTTTCTTTTTCTTGTTGCCAGATGTAGAGTGCTCAGCTCTTCCTCCAGCATCAGCCTGTGTGCTGCTGTGGTCCCAGCCATGACGATAATGGATTGAACCACTGAGCTGTAAGCCCCAATGAAGTGTTTTCCTTTATAAGAATTGCCATGGTCTTGCTGTCTTGTCACAGCAATGGAACTTTGACTAAGACAACTGCCATGTCGAAATGTCTGCTTATTTGTGTGTGAGCACATGCATGTATGTGTGCTGTGTGCAATAGCACACATAGCTATGGTTATGGTGTTGCTTATGGTTATGGTGTTGCGGGGGGTCGCAGGACATGTACAGGGAGTCAGTTCTTTCCTGCCAGCCTAGGAGATCCTGAGGTTGAACTCAGGTCATTAGACCTGTGCATGAGGCCTCTACCAGGTAAGCCACCTCCCTGGTTCCCCGCTTCCATTTTCTCTTCCTTCTTCTTCTCCTTCTTCCCCTTCCTCCTCATCCTCCTCTTCTGCTTCTTCTTCACATCTTTAACAGATTTTTTTTCAGTTTTCCTTCTTTTTTTTTTAAAGATTTATTTATTTTATGTATGTGGTGAGTACACTGTCACTGTCTTCAGACACACTAGAAGAGGGCATCTGATCCCATTACAGATGACTGAGAACCACCATGTTGTTGCTGGGAATTGAACTCAGGACTTCTGGAAGAGCAGAAGGTGCTCCTAACCACTGAGCCATCTCTCCAGCCCTCCAATAGATATTTTTAAAGGAATGACCTAAGGGTAAAAAAAAATGGGATACCGAGTATGGACTAGAAAATAAATACTAATGTAAGGAAGTGTTTTTTTTTAAGAAAGATTTACTCGTTATTATATGTAAGTACACTGTAGCTGTCTTTAGACACCAGAAGAGGGCGTCAGATCTCATCATGGATTGGTTGTGAGCCACCATGTGGTTGCTGGGATTTGAACTCAGGACCTTTGGAAGAGCAGTCAGTGCTCTTAACCACTGAGCCATATCTCCAACCCCCTTATGAATTCTTTCATAACCACAAACATGTACAGAGGATGGTGCCCTGAATAAAACACAACAGATTCAAACGAGGCATTCTCTAAGAGAGGGCAGCCTCTGCTATGCAAGGCTGAAGACTCAGTCTCTGGTATTTGGAGATGCAGTTCTTGTTTTTGGATAAATCACTGGGTGTTTGGCACAGTCCATGCTTTTAACCAGATTTGAACCGACGAATGGCCACCTGACTCAGGTAGAAATAGATGAAGTATTTGGTTTCGTGGTCACGTAGCTACCACAGCTCTGCCCCATGATGCAGTGCCCAGTGGGGTTGTACTTTTGGTCAAACTCCTTCTTGATATGGGCCGAAGTATCCTTTTCTGTGTTGTACTTCTCCAACGCCTGAGTAGTGCACTACACATCTAGTAGCGCATCTCTTCCAACATGTCTGCATTTTTGATCTCTGCCTTCTGGTCGCACATGCTTACATATTATTATTGATCTGGGTCTTAGGACCCCTTCATGGCTCCAATTCCTCCACCCTGCCGCTGATCTCCACGTCCATTTCTTAGTGAGAACAATTAAGGAATATGATCACCCTCTAAACTATACACATTTTCATCCTACTGTGGGCCATCTACCATTTTTCAAGGACAATGTTTTTCTGTTAATAACCTAAGTTTCAAACATAGAAAAAAAGCCTACAGTATGATTACAAGTAGACATTTGGATCATGGACCCACCTGAATATTTTAATAATGTGGCCTCTAGCTCCTTTTGAGGCATGGCTCTACTAAAGCTTCCACGCAGGCAATTCTGAGTCTCACCTTCTGCTTCTGTTCAGGAAGGGAAAACACAGAGGATCTCCAGAAAGAAGCTCTTAGCTCTTGGGTCAGGCCTGGCAGTGACTTGGAAGGCTCAGTCCTGAGGTGGGAGTCAGCCTTCCTCTCTCTCTTAGCTTACTGCCTGTTGCCAAGTGTTGAAAGGCATTGTGTTCCCTCTCAATAAAGATTCAATTGTGGTTTAGGAATGAATGCCTGGAGGACAGCTATAATGGGGAGGACCATCTGTCCCAAAAGGCCTGTCTTGCCCTGAGTCTCATGACTTAGAAGACTAGTGGTCAAAGGTGAAACCCTAAGGAATCCTTTGCTAATATAAAATTTTATTTATTTATGTGTGCATGGCTGTGGGTGTGGGATCCCCTGCGGCTAGAGTTACAGACGGTTACGAGCTTTTCAACATAAGTGCAGGAATGTAACCACAGTCTTCTTGAAGAGCAGCAAGCACTAATTCACTGAGCCATTTCTCTCTCCAGCTCCAAAGGAACTCCAGTTAGGTGGAGGTTGTCACAGTCTCACAAAAGATCAGAAGTCCCATTCAAAGGGGAGGCAGCCATGAGACAGTAAGAACTGTAGGTCTTGGACTGAGGGGACCTTGACACTACTGTTTATAGTCAGGTCTCTGAGCCCCAAGATCTAATGAGTAAATGTTTGAACTTGTTGAATTGTATGAGTTCACACAGTAAAGACCTGATGGGACACGATCCTTTGAGGTTCTCTGAGAGTGGTGATAGGTCAGAGTCTTCTGATTTAGCTACTTACTCAAGATGTCTACAAGACTAAGGATACAGGTACTGTCCTATAGGTAGAAGAAGACTTGCCTGGCGTACCTGAGGCCCTGGGCTCAAACCCTCATAATCCCCACAGACACATGACATCAGCTTTCTCCCTTTCTATGTATATTTGTTTCCATTTATTTTACCTTTTTTATTGAAGTACCTGGAAACTAGTCTGCACCCTTCATGTTCTGTGAGGAAAAATCTAGAAAAATAAAAATTATGACTGCTTTGTTGGATTAACCTAACCTAGAGATTTCCTCTAGGGTAAAGACCTGTTGGCAAACATATATACACACACACACACACACACACACACACACACACACACACACAAGCACAGGCCTTCGCATAGACACACAGAATTATATACATGAATAAAACAATAACAAACCTTTAAAAAAGATTTTGTGTCCTTGAAGACTTTTTTTAATATGTGTTGGTGTTTTGCCTACATATATATGCGTGCACACCACATACATGCAGGGCCTGTGGAGGTCAGAAAAGGATGTTAGATGCCCTGGAACTGCAGTTACAGATAGTTGCTAACTGCCATGTGGGTGATGGGAACCAAACCTGGATCTTCTGCAAGAGCAGCAAGTGGCCTTAACCACTGGGCTACCTCTCCAGCCCTTTATGCCCATTTCTTTGTTTGTTTGTTTGTTTGTTTGTTGGATTTTGTTTTGTTTTTCCAGACAGGGTTTCTCTGTGTAGCCCTGGTTGTCCTGGAACTCACTCTGTAGACCAGGCTGGCCTCAGAGATCAGGGGGCCTTAGCTTCCTGAGTGCTGGGTTACATCCATGAGCACTGTGCACAGCTATGTTTCATAGCCATCCTCTCCGAGAGAGAGAGAGAGAGAGAGAGAGAGAGAGAGAGAGAGAGAGAGAGAGAGAGAGAGAGAGAAAGCGAGAGAGAGACAGAGAGACAGAGAGACAGAGGAGAGAGAGAGAGAAAGAGACTAAGTTTATTTTTATTCTAGTGTATGGGTATTTTATCTTCATGTATGTCCCTGTGTGGTGTGCATGCCTGTAGAGTTCAAAAGAGGCTGTCAGAACCTCAGACAGGTGTGTGGGTGTTGGGAGTTGAACCCTGATCCTCTAGAAGAGAGGCCATTTATTTTCACCACTGAGCCTCTAATGGTAGAAGACACATAATGTAAAATTTATTGTTTTAGCCATTTTAAGTAGACCATTCTGTGCCAGTACTACGTACTATCCATTTCTAGAACTTTCCCATTATCCCAACTTGAAACTCTATACTCATGAATAAACTCCCATTCTCCTCTCCCACCGGCCTCTGGTGACATCTGTTTTACTCTTTTTATTACTTTGTTGATTCTAGATACTTTATACAAGTAGAATGTCTGGGCACGGTAGCACACCCCTGTAATAGTAACACTCAGGAAGTGCAGGGAAGAGAATCAAGAATTCAACATCATCATCTTCAGCTACAGAAAGTTCAAGGCCAGCTTGGGTTAGATGAGAGCACTCCCTACCCCCCCCACACACACATAGAATTATATAATATTTTAGATATAATCTATTTCATGTCACATAGGGTGTTTATCATTTTGTAGTGTCAGAATTCCATTCCTTTTGTTTTCTCTTGATTTTGAGACAGGGTCTCTCTGCATAGCTCTGGCTGTCCTGGAACTCACTATGTAGACTCCCTGGCCTCAAATTTATAGATCTGCCTGCCTTTGCCTCCTGAGTGCTGGGATTAAAGGTGTGCCATCGTGCCCAGGTCCATTTCATTTTAAGCTCAAATAGACCATCATGTGTATCTGACACTTCATCTGTGAGCACTTAGATGAAGGGCTCTTGGGAGGGGGGCTCAAACCACAAAGCAGACGTTCTGAATTAGAGAAGGCATCTTCAAACCAGCTTCAACGCAGCTTGGATTGTTCAGGACCCGGCTTATGGCAGGTCTGGGCAGGTTGGGGACCCAGAGAACCACCAGATAAGACAGGAGGGGGCTGGTGAGAATGAGGGCATGTTGGATCGCAGCACTTTCCAGGTGCAATTTAGATAAATGTCGGTCTGTGCCAGGTGTGGGACAAAGTGGGATATGAAGTGCTCATTTGGGGTGCGGAGAAGATGGGATGGTATGGGCCTTGAACTCAAAGAATGCACGGCATAGGAAAGCCACTGTTGCACTTACAGCAGTATTCCACCAACTTTCAGGACTCTCCTAGCTGATCCATCCTGCACCTTCCTGCCAGTCAAACCAACACTCCAGTTCAAACTCTTTGATCAGCTCCCATAACAGAGAATCACCACCTCTGAGCTGGGATAAGCATAGCCCCAAGGCCAATGCCCTGAGGGGCAGGTAATTCCAAGATCTACCTGGGCTGTTTCTGCAGCATGAATTCTACTGGATAATATGGTTGTCAGCAGACAGGACTTTTAAGTCATCACAAAGCAATATACGACAGAGTATGGTATTTGCCTAGGGTCTGAGGATGCACTTTGAAGTCTGCTCTGGATTGGTTCACTTTCCCCTGTGCACTACACTACACACTGACTTCTGCCAGTGCCATCCAGTCAGAGTTTGGAAGGTAGGCACGACAAACCTTCTAAGATCCAAATACCTTAGATAGGTTTTGCACCCATAACTCCAAAGTCCTGACCTTCCAGCTGGTTCTTGACCTGCAAAGTTTAGGCTGCCTTACTTAAATCATTCCTGATTTCTGTACAAATTATCCTAGCAGTTACTTCCTCCAGCATATTAACCCTCAGTGGCTCAGTTTCCTCACCTAAGCAACGGTAGGGATGTTAGGAGTACTCAGGGAGTGAGTACCTGTACAGACAGCACTTAGCACAGTGCCTGCTCAACAGGGTGCCCTCGACTTCACCGGAGCTTCTACGTTCCACGTGTCCTCCCTTGTCCATCCCAAGCGTGGCGTCTAGACTGAATACGCCGGCGCTTCTGTCCCATCTCGGGCATGGCCTGGGCTGGCATGCACCTGTGGCATGACGAAATGGCTTGGCAGATCCAAGCCGTACTTGCCCTCGATCCTGAAGTCATAACTGAGATTTCTTTGGCCCAAATAATCTCTGCAAGCCTAATGGAGCGCACCCCGCCCCCTCCCGTAGATGCCAAGACCCGGGATGGAGACCCTAACTAGAAGTTTCGAACCCGCGATCCCCACAAGTGCGTCATCTGTGACAGCCACCTGGGCAGCCCAGGACCTAGAAGTGCTGGCGGGTCGCGGCGCAGGGCGGAGCTGGTCCGGCCCGGAGCTCGCCCCGCCCCGTCCCGCCTAGCCGTAAACTGACCGAGTGGCGGCCCGCGGGAGAGAGGGGAGGAGAAAGCAGAGAAGAGTTGGGGCCAGCGGCCGAGGGAGAAGGGAAGGGGCGCCGAGAGCAGACGCGCGGGGACTTGGCGAGGCTGCGTCTCGAGCAGCGACAACTCCGGGCGTCCCAGCCGGCCAGCGAGGAGGATGGTGGCGGCGGGGCGCGGGCCAGCCCGGCCGCGGGCGCCGTGAGCCGGAGTGCAGCGCCCGGCATGCGGCTGCGGTCCCCGGCCTCGGCCCCGCTCCGTCCCCGCCGCGCGCCCCCGCCGCGCGGCGCGCACCATGCCGCGGGTGCCCGCGACCCTCTACGTCTGTCTGCTCGGACTCTGCGCGCTCGTGCCGCGCCTCGCAGGTAAGCCGCGCCGCCCCGCCTCGCGCTCCGCAACTTTTGCTCGCCCGCGGCCGCTTGCGGGAGTCGAGGGTGCAGTGCACCCCAGGGCGCTCCCAGATGGGTCGGCGGGGCGCGGGCTTCGGACCTGCGTGCGCTGGCCGGTTCCCTCCCGGGCTGAGGAGGAGCCTTCCTTTCCTGTGTAAACAGTGTGCGTCTGGTGGCCGAGCCCGAGGGCGCTGGGGACTTGGGGAGGGAAAGCCTCCCCGCCCGGTGCTGGGGCCCCAGCTCTGCGATCGCCCACACAAAGCGGCCCTTGTGGCCCACGGGGAGTGATGTGGGGGCCAAAGCGCGGCGGCCCGGTCATCCCGGAGGTCTGTGGATAATGCAACTTTCTACGTTTGCTCTAAATTGAAAGTTGTCACCACTCTGTGAGTCCGAAGTCACGGCCCCACCTGAGACACCGCCATCTGATCCTTTTCCTGTGCGGTGATTCACAGACACGATGTCCCGACTGCTGAGGGACTACTGGCGCTGTCTTAGCTGAATGCACCCTGGCGGTGAGGCAAGAGCCCCCAGCTACCTGCGTTAAGTTTTCAGACTTGGGAGCGGCAGTTGGGCGGTGGTGGCACATGCCTTTAACCCTAGCACTGGGGGGGGGGGGGGTGAGGGGGTGGGGAGGAATGTGGGCAGAGGCAGGCGGATTGAGGTCAGCCTGGTCAACAGAGCAAGCTCTGACAGCTAAGGCTACACAGTGAGACCCTGTCTCAAAAAAATAAAAAAGTCCTACAGGAAAGATAGCTGGCGCTGGAGCTGCCAGGGACCTGAGCTTGTCCTACCTCCTCCAATCCTACCCACTCAAAGAGGAGTTGCCGAACTTTCTCCTTCCCGTCGGAAGTAATTGTGTATTGATTAAGGGTGCGCTATTCACTTTCAAGCCGGAGGTACTTGTTTGCCTTTCTGAGCCCAGTGGTTGCCTGGCTGCTTGAGGGGAGAACTCTGTTCCCCTACCGCGTCTCATTTACATGAAGGAGGTTGAGGTTTCCCTCTGAGAGCGAGGAGGGAGTTGAGGAAACAAAAAACGTCGTTCAGGCCCCAGTCCAAACTTAATAGTGTAGCAAGGCTGCCTTTATGGGAAAATAAGTAGATCAGTGGGTCCCACCCACCCCTCCCCCAATCTGGCAGCCAGTGTCCATCTTTCGTGTTCCAAAGGGTCCCCGGGGAAACCAAAAGAGATGTAGTTTGAATCACCACCCTCTGGAATATATCCTTGTCAACTGACCTCACTTCTTTAGAACAGAATTTTAGTTTGAAGTTATACTCTTTATAGTTTGGTGGAAATTTTTCTTATTTGTGTGTGTGTGTGTGTGTGTGTGTGTGTGTGTGTGATGGTGTTTTTAAAATTTTTGTCAGAATAAACACTCAGAAGCAACCTTACCTTAGTTTCTCCTTTTCTGTAGCATTCTGTGAAATTCAACTTTGAGATGGCTCTAGTTTCTTTCTGGTTAGCCATTTGATTCGAACGAAAACTCAAACGTTTACCATTGCAAAAAAATTTTAATCTTTATTAGTTGAGTTTCCTGGAAACCTGTTTTTATCTCATTTACTCCCCCTCCTCTGACTCTTCCCAGATCCATCTCCCTTCCCTATGAGCACAATGGTGTGGTCCTCAATTTGAGCCTTCTCTACTTAGAAGGGGCTACACTCTTAGAGAAAACTTCCCTCCCAGCAGTCAACTATTGTCAATAGCTCCATGGCGGAGCTTATTATTATTATTATTATTATTATTATTATTATTATTATTATTATTAATCCCCACCTGGCCTCCTGTAACTCACCGTGTAGACCAGGCTGGCCTCGAATTTCCAGAGATCCCTTTGCCTGTACCTCCCAAATGTTGGTATTGAAGGAGTGCCCCACCCCTCGAGGTGCCCTTCAGATAATTCGAGGCATTAGTTTTTCATCTTCATGCGATTTCCCCTCTTTGGAAGCTCCAGTGGAGGGTCATAGAGGGTCTCAAGGTGGGAGCGGTGAGCCTAGGCCCAGGGCTGTCTGGTCTTTTGTACCCTAATTTGGAGCGTGGGTGGTTTACTTTCAGTGCCTTCAGAGTTAGTTTTGTCCATTGGGCTGTGATCACAGACTTGTCTTCTGCCATCTCTTGCTGCCACCAGCCCCAAACATCTGTAAAATGGAATAACCCGTTGTCAACCTCCCGGACTGGGCCACCTCCTTCTTAGGCATGTTCTTAGGGTGCCAGGGGACTTGCAAGGTCGGAAGGAGTGGCTCATTTGGGTGATTTGACTTAGCTTCCCAGTGTTGCTGACCTACCTTCATTCCATTTCTTCCTCCTCTTGTCCCATCCACCCCCTCCTCTTTCATTCTTGAAAGATGGCAAGACCCTTCTCTAGTTCACTTCTCTCTTGCTAACAGGAACATAATTTGAAAGGAAAATAAAAGTTACCTTGGGAAAGAAGTAGTATTGTGACGTATGGTGCCCATATGGGGGTTCCTAGACTTGTCAATGAATCCAGCAAGTAACAGACCTGAAGTTTAAGGGGCTCCTTGTAAATTAGTCTTTGCTGTGCTGCCCCACCCTTACCCTCCACTAGGGGTTATCTCCTTAATTATTCCAGGCTAGAACCTGACACACAAGCTCTTCTCCCCAAACCAGGGAAGGGCTGCGCTGGGGAGGCCTCCCATGCCCACTTCCGTTCTAAAACAGAGGAAGGAGTCTGGTCTTGCTCCTGCTGCTCCTGCTGCATGGTTGGAGTCGTGTTTGCTGCCGTAGTTTATTATTTTATAAGCATTCAAATGTTTTTTTAGTGAGGGCCCTGCAAATTAGTATGCTCCGAATACCAAGAGCCCTTTGTTGATTTAGAGAATTCGAATTGGCAGCCCCGTCCTCCTCCTGTCCCTGGCCCACCGGGGCTGTAGGCAGTTGCGGGATGGGGGTGGGGCTGGGCTGCTGGAATTTGACTGGGTTTGCTGCTCCCCATTAGGTAACCGGGCCCAGACGCTGCCGAAATGCAAAGGGTGGCCTTGGTTCATAGGCTACTGTTTACCTTCTGGGATTTACATTTTAACTTCCCCCGCCTTAGTCAGTGGGGGCTTTTCAAGGAGGGGATCGAGGCAGAAGAGGGCAGGGCCTAATTAGTCCTAATTAGTATTCCTCCCCCACTTGTTCTCCATGCTTATTTAGCTACTGAGGCAACGAAGAATTAAAATATCTAAGTAGTTTGGCAAATCGCCCTTTGTGCCTGCCTGCCCCAGTAACAACTTTTTATTCTTCAGCCAGGTCATGGAAATATTCTGGGAGGTTTTAACAAGATCAGCAATGTGGGGTAATTACGCAGTTCTTAAATGATAAAATGGTTTTCAGAGGCTGTGTGCTGTGGGGGCTGGGGATTGGGGGATTGGGGGTCCCTCACAGGTGTTTTCAATTGGCTGGTCGAGCGCTTTGGAAGACACAGATTATTTTTAAAAGATTTATTTATTTATTTTATGTACCTATATGAGTACACTGTAGCTGTACAGATGGTTGTGAGCCATCATGTGGTTACTGAGAATTGAACTTAGGACCTCTGCTCCCTCCGGCCCAAAGATTTTTTTCATTTATTATTATATGTAAGTACATTGTAGCTTTCTTTGTTTGTTTGTTTGTTTTTGGTTTTTCGAGACAGGGTTTCTCTGTGTAGCCCTGGCTGTCCTGGAACTCACTTTGTAGACCAGGCTGGCCTCGAACTCAGAAATCCGCCTGCCTCTGCCTCCCAAGTGCTGGGATTAAAGGCGTGCGCCACCACCGCCCGGCCGTGTAGCTTTCTTTAGACACACCAGAAGAGGGCGTCAGCTCTCATGACTGATGGTCATGAGCCACCATGTGGTTGTTGGGATTTGAACTCAGGACCTTCGGAAGAGCAGTCAGTGCTCTTAACCACTGAGTCATTTCACCAGCCAGCCCCAGACACAGATATTTTCATTACAATTCATAACAGTAGCAAATTACATGTATGAGGTAGCAATGAAAATAATTTTATAGTTGGGGGGGTCACCACAACATAAGGAGCTGTATTAAAGAGTCTCAGCATTAGGAAGGTTGAGAACTACTGCTTTAAAGGATCATAAGCACCCATTTGTTGGTGAGGGTGTTTTTTGCTTTGATTAGGTGCAGGTTTTGGTCCGCCGGGGGAAGACTTGGCTCCAGGCCCACGGGCTGACTCGCTCAGTAGGCGGAGCCCTGCAGCGTGGGGTCAGCCTCACTCCATCCCTTTGTCAGAGTTGTTCAGATGTCTTCCCTGTCCCTGGTAGAGCCAGGACCTACTTCTGCACCGGACCCTTTAGTTATTCTCGTCCCTCACTCAAAAGTAATCCTGTTAGAACTCCTCAGATTACATGAGCTGCCTGGAGCCTTCCAGGCCCCGACTGGTTCTGCTCGAAGTCCGGTGGCCTCCGGGGCCCTTATTCCCTGATCTCTTACCATTGTCTGCGGTGTCCTGTGGGCTGTGCACTCTCCTTCCTGGACTGTTTTCTAGGTAGCTGCTGTAGAGCCTGGTCATGGTGACTCCCGCTCAAGTCCAGGGTCCCCAGCCACTCGCTTCCAAAGCAGCCTCCTCGTTCCTAGTAGCTTCTCTCTTGGTTTCCCTCCTTGGTGTTTTACCCCACTACCAACCCACCTTGTTCTTTCTCTTTTCTCTCAATTGCCCCTCCCCCTCCTAGGCCTCACTTTGAAGTCAGGGTCTGTTTGGGCGGCTGCTTTTAGGAGGAATCATTCTGGGGCCAGGGCGACCACATTGCAAGGTGTCAAGATTCGTTGAGCTGGAATCCATGATAAAAGCCGGTTGCTTCAACCTCTGCACTGTGTGTACTGTGTGTGCTGTTTTTTTTTTTTAACTCAATTGACCTTTCTTTCCCATAGCTTTAAAACCTCAAAGAATCTGGAAGTTTTAGACCTTCACACCCATTTTCCCTGTTATCAGCATCTTATGTTACTTAGTGTGAGGTAGGTGTCAAAGTGATTAACCAAGGTTCACACTGCTCAGACTTCCTGAGTTTTTACCCTTTCCTGTTGGGATCCGTTGGGGTGCCACATTTCCGGCGTGTTCTCTTGGGTGCCTCTTGGCTGGGATGGCTCCTTCTATACTTGCTTTAGTTGCTTTTGACAGTTTAGAGTTCTGTTCAGCTATTCTACAGACACTGCCCCTGTTATAGACACTGATTTTTTTTTCTCTTGAGTAGGTGTGGAATCTTAAGTTTGGGGAGCAGGATTCAAGGGGTGGTCAGTTGCCTCTATTTTCTTTCTCTCTTGAGAAAGACTCATCACAGGCTGGCTTTAAGCTCTCTTGTGTGCCTTAGGTCCTGAACTCGTCCTTCTGTCTCTACCTCCTGGGTGCTTAGTACTCCGTTACCCAGTGCTGGGTCCTCACCCAGCGCCTCTTGAGTCCAGCACTATCCCTGTTAGCTACATCCCAGCCTCCGATGGCCTTAGTTGAGCTGGCTCCTGGTTAAGAGCATATGCTGCTCTCGCAGAGGATCCTAGTTTGATTCCTAACAGTTGTGAGGTGGCTCACAACTACTTGTAACTCCAGCTCCAGGGGATCTGAGGTCCCTGGCCTCTGAGGGCACCAGCATGCATGTGCATAGACCCACGCATAGACCCAGACACATAATTAAAATAGCATAACTATCAAAAACATCTTTTTTCTTTAAACATTTTGATGTATGCGTGCGTGCATACTTGTGTGAACATTGTGTGTGTGTATCTATGTGTGCAGCTGATGAGCATACATGTAGAAGGGCCTGAGGAGGATATTGGGTATCTTCTCCTGCTGCTGTTTAACTTCCTCCCTAGTAAGACTGAGTCTCTCCCTGAGCCTGAAGTTCACTGTTTGGTGAGCTGCCTGTCTCGGCCTCCCAATGCTGGGTTTTCTTCAAGGATCTGTGAGCACCTTACATAATTTTTTGAGTGTATAAGCAGGGTATGGTGAGAAGACTCCTCCTGTCTTTTCTCAGCACCCATTAGCCCAGGCTATTCTCCCAATGGCCCCTGTCCTGCATAATTGGACCCATTAGAACCTTATATGTCAATGTTTCTCTGTTATAGTTACCTGCCCTCCATTTTCATTCAAAAGCAGCATTAAATATACGAATGCAACTTGCTTTTTATTTTTAACTTAGCTAAACATTGGGGTAAACTTCATATCAGGGTGTCCATTCTTTTTTATAATATCTCATTGTATGGATTGCTGTTTCAAAAATGGAACATCACCACCTTGAGAGGTACTGTGTACTAGTACTACTAGTATCAGCAATTCAAGGCCAGCCTTAGCTACATAGTGAGTTTGAGATCATCCAGGTCTATGAGACATCAACAAATCAGTCAATCAAAAAAAAAAGTAAGTCATATCCATAATGCTTACAGCATTGTGGGTGTTTGTTAGATGTCTGACGTTCAAGGCAATCTTAAGATGGGCCTGATTGAGGGAGAACCTTCCTAGGACATACTTGAGTTTTGTGTTATCATCTTTAGATGTGACCATGTAGTTGCTGGAAATGTGTGGGTCATAGTTCAGATGTGGGGAGAAGCACCCCAGTGCTTCCCTACCTTCAAGCTGTAAGACTCATTCTAATTTGGTACCTGCTTTTACTCACTTCTGTTATCCGTGGCATGTTTTAGATCAGGCAGTTACAACTGCTGGCTGTCTCCTTCAGTAATAGTTACCTGACTTGGGATGTTCAGGGTGGGCAGAAGTGAGAGGGGCAGCCTAGAGCAAGGGAGATAGATCTAGAGGGTCCTGCAGAAAATTAGGCCAGAGGACTGCCTTGAACTACTGGCTCTGGAGGGGCCAAGGAGGAAGGGTTGGGTTAGGAAACGCACTTCACACTTCTAGGATGGATCCTAGGCCCGACAGAGACTGTCTGTATGAGATTGGTGAGAGAGGAGCTGAGTCCGTGAGTTTCGGAAGCAGAGCATATTTTTAGATCATACTTTGTAATAAACCCCCCCCCCGAACAAGACTTGAAGTTAGAGAGCAGAAGCTGTGCTGGGACATGTCTGCAAACAACAACCAAGACGTGGCCCGTAGCACCTCTCTCTGTGACCTAGACACAACATTGCAACATAGGTGAACTCTGTCTGCCTGGCGTTCTGTTTGTCGCTTCCTTCCTTTGCAGACTTCTTAGTGGTGCCGGTGACTCATGCAGCCAAGTCCAAACTCTGAAATATTAATAGGTGGAGAGTAGAGATGCCAAGGGAGGTGACTGGCCCTTGGAGGCGCATGGCACACAGCCTATGTTTTTTGGGGTTTGGGGCTTCTTGCTGGACACCCCTCAAGCTCCCAGAAGCAGCACCTATAGTGTGGGCTATAGCCCAGTCCAGAGCTCAGAGATTACGCAATGAAGAGTGTCTGGAATCTGGATCTGTCCCAAGGGCAACCTTAATTTTAGGGCAGTTGAATGTTTGTCGTAAATCTAATCCATTGCGAGTGTGAATATGGAATATTAGTAGAAATAACTAATAATGCAGAGTCGCGTGATATTTTTATGGCTGTACCGTATGGTTTTTTGTTCGTTTTTTTTTTTTTTAGACAGACACTCACTGTAGCCCAGGCTGGCCTGAAACTCCTGGCTCCGCCTCCAGAGTGCTGGGATTGCAGGCTTCCATACCCAGCTGGCTGATGGACTGTTGTCATACCTGGTGTCCCTTGTGTCACTGAGCCCTTATTGTAGTCCTGGTCCTTGGAGGTGGTAGACCAGGAGCCTGTGGACTGTCTGGCCTAGGTCAGAAAAGAGTTTGTACAACCAGGTCCTGGGTCCTCAGCCTGGACTCCTGGGGCTCAGGTAATCAGGAAGTGCTGGCTGTGAATTCATGGGGCTTTGAGTTGAACCCTAAGGGAGGGACCATGAACTCCATCAGACCTCGGTGTGGTTAGCTCTCATCCGGGAGCTGTGTGTGGAGCTCAGAGAACCACAGCCTTTCTGGAACCCCCGTGGACATGCTTCCGGTCACCAGGGGTCCTTGTCCCCAGTCACCTTCTCAGCTTTACTTTACCTCTGTTTTATATGAGCAAAGTGGCAGCTCAATTACCTTGTCTGAAAACACCTTCGGTTCCCAGGCTCCCAAGTTCTATTTCATTGCTGAGCTACTTTTATAATTTTTTTTTCTTGATTTTTCTTTAAAAAAAAAAAGGTCAGGAGGGCTTGAGTTTGTGTCTGATGAGGTTGAGGAAGGGCAGAGAAAAGCAACTTTTGTTTTAGATTTGGCTTTTCCTTCCCTCAAATGGCTTCTGACAGGTAGGGGGATTTGACCCAGACCAGAATGTTTTTGCAGCACACACATCTGTTCCCAAGGGCTTAGGCATTTGGAAATCACTGCTTTAAAACTGGAAAGGAAGCCGGGCGTGCTGGCATGTACGTGCCTGTACCCCCAACATTGGGGAGGCTGAAGCAGGAGGGTCAGGTGTTCAAGGTCAGATTCAGTTGCATGAGATTTTTGTCAAAAAACAAAAACCAAAGAGCTAGACCAAAGTAGAAAGGAGGCTCTGTCAGTGCGGGCCTTGGGCCCTCTTCCCTGTTATTGAAGATCTAGGGCCCTGGCATGTCTAGGCCTCTGTGGCTTGTCCTGCTGATGCGGGTCCTAACCAGAGGCTGAAGCTCAGCCTGGCACCGAGAGGCTGTCTGAGAGCCACGCTGGCACTCTGCTCCCATGCCTGGGGCGTGGAGATGGGTGACTTCCCCGCAGGACAGCTGCTGTGGATGAGGGGGTTCAGTGTTGAGAGTCAGGGTTCTGCCTGCTCTCTCCACCTCCGTTCTCCCTCAGACTCCCGCAGCCTCCCTCCCTGCCTTGCTTTCCAGGACTCCAGACCTGCCCTTTTTGTCTTTTCCTGTCTCAGCCACCAGCTACACTCCTGCAGGTTTCCCCCTTCTCATATCCCTCAGGGTGGCCACGCTGCTTCTTAGCCCGCCCCACCCCCACCCTGTCCCTGCTTGGCCATTTCTGATGGTTGTGGGTTTTTACAGTAAGTGACAGAGGAGAAGCAAAATGTTAGAACTATAAATTAGAGAACTGCTGGGGTTCCTTTCCCCAGTCTTCCTCCTTCCATTTTGATACTTCTACTTTTTACAGTTTTACTTATTTTGATATTTTGATGCATTTGTATGATTGACAAGTACAGGAAAGAAAAAGTTTAAAATGTTTTTTGTTTTTTTGAGGCAGGATTTCTCTTAGCCCTGGTTGTCCTGGAACTCAGTCTGTAGCCCAGGCTGGCCTCGAACTCAGAAATCTATCTACCTCTGCCTCCCAAGTGCTGGAATTAAAGGCGTGCGCCACCACTGCCCAGCTTACAGTGATGTTTTAATGTATGTGTACAGTATGAAGTGACACCAGAAGCTAAGAGATGCTTATTACTTCCCATGGGAGTGTGTGTGTGTGTGTGTGTGTGTGTGTGTGTGTGTTTCTGTGTGTGTTGAGAGTGCTTATGACTGACTTTCTCAGGGCTGGAGAGATGGCTCACTGGTTAAGAGCACTTGCTACTCTTATAGAGGACTCAGGATTGATTCCCAGCACCCACATGTCTGTTCCCCTGGTTCCAGGGAAACTGACATCCTCTTCTGACTTCCACGGGCACTGCACACATGTGGTGCACAGACAGACATGGAAGCAATCATAACACATTAAAAAAATTCCTGAAAAAAAAGAAGAAAGGTCTTTCTCATGAGTTTTCAAACACACAGCATACTTTTTTGCCTGTAGTCATACACTAGGTCTATAGAATGTGTTCATCCCATCTCCGATTTTTTAAGACAATTTATTGATTCTTTGTGAATTTCATATCACCCCAATCCCACTCATCTCCCCATTCCTCCAATTCTGTCTTCCACCCTTGCAACAAAATAAAACAAACCGTCTCTCTGTGAAAGCTGCAGTGTGTCATGTCACACTGTACCCTTTTGCCCAAACGTCTTTAGTTGCAAATGTTCCTTGATCTGGTTGGAGGCCTCTGGCTTCTGCTACACCATCAGTCCTGGATCCTCACCGGGGCTCCTCTCAGATGTCCTGTTGTTGCCCTGAGTGTTGGAAATCCTGAAGCTTCGAATCTGCAGGACCAGCCCCCTCACATGCGCTAGAGGTTCATAGATTCACAGACGGGTTCAAAGTTGGAGTGAACCAACTCAAAGCCCTGGATCTGGACCTGGGCTGGGTGCTGGCTCTCCTTCCCTCACACCACTGGGGCCAGTTCTCACTCCCTTCACACCCCCAGGGCCAGCCCTCAGACGTCATGGTCCGAGGTGGCATGGTGATAAGATGGGTCAGAGACATCAGCACAGACCCCGCTGCTGCAGGGCCATGGACCCAGACCTGGTCCTTGGTGGCAGCACAAGCCTGGACCTCACCGTGGCCTCAGGTGGCGGCACAGGCTACTGACATCAGCAGGATCTTCTTCCTACCCTCAAGTCTCCAGTTCCCCCACCTCTTTTTTCTTTTTTAATTGAAATCTTTGGATCCCTTTATTCCATGGCCTTTATTAAAAGCACAAAGTGGCCAGATCTTTTTTCACTATAGCTTAAATATCAAAAAAGATTTATTAGTAATTTGCAGTTAGCACCAAGCGTGTACAGAGAGTCATCGGTAGGCCACTGTGCACACTTCTTTGTCATCTCTCCACCACTAACTGCACCTGGGCTCTGGGTGCCCTCAGCCCCACCCCCGCCGGGTGGCGGTGGCCAGGGGTTCTCCCATCTGCAAACTTTAACCTTTGGTTAACATCTCATTCCCCACTCTGTGTGCCCTCAGCAACCACCATGTTCTCTGCTTCTGTAAGATTGAGTTTTAGATTCCATGAGCTTGTTTCATGTGACTAACAAGGCTGTGTCCTGTGTCTGGCTTTTTTCTTTTATCATATCCTCCAAGCCAGGCAGTGGTGGCACACGCTTGCAGTTCCAGCACTCGAGAGGCAGAGGCAGGTGGATCTCTGTGAGTTCGAGGCCAGCTTGGTCCGAAGAGTGAGTTCCAGGACAGTCATGACTAATACAGAGAAACTCTCTCTTGAGAACCCCCAAAAATAATATCCTCCAGATTTTTTCTTGTCACCAATGACTGGATTTCATTTTTAAAAGCTTAACATTTCATTACATTTATAGACTAATTTTTTTAAAGATTTATTTATTATATGTAAGTACACAGTAGCTGTCTTCAGACACACCAGAAGAAGGCATCAGATCTCATTACGGTTGGTTGTGAGCTACCATGTGGTTGCTGGGATATGAACTAAGGACCTTGGAAGAGCAGCCAGTGCTCTTAACCGCTGAGCCATCTCTCCAGTCCCTACTCTAATCTTTTTTATAACCTTTGATTGTATATATTCTTGAAGAAAAAAATGAGGAAGGTTTTCACTGTTTATCCTGCATCTGCTTCCCAAATGTTGGGCTTAACGGCATGTGCCTCCTTAGAGCCAGAGTTACAGGTGATTGTGAGCTGCCCAGCCTGGGTTCTGGGAACCGAAGAGGATCCTACGCATAGCAGTATACACTTTTTTTTTAACTTTGGGGTCATCTCATCCTATCCTTGAGATAGGGTCTTAGGTAGTCCAAGCTAGCCTTGAACTTGCTGTGTAGATGAGGATGACCTTGACCTTTGGACCTCCCGGCTTCCTCTTCCCCAGTGCTGGGTTTACAGGTGTGCACAACCTCCTCAGTTGTATGAGGTGCTGATGGAGCCCAGAGCTTGCTGCACGCCAGACAAGCACTGAACGGAGCACTGAGTCTGTAATCCATCTTGAGTTGTTTTTTTGCATGTGGGGTGAGTTAAGGGTATAGTTTCATTCTGTGGCCTGCGGGAGGCTACTTGTCTCAACACTGCCTACCGAAGAGACTAAGCTTTTACTGTGGTTGTTAGCACCATTGTTGAGGATCTGTTGACCATAACTATGAAGGTTTATTTTATGGGCTCTGTTTTGTTCCACTGTGTATCGCCTTTTCTTTTGGGGGATGAGGTGGGGCAGAGGCAGAGGCAGAGCCAGTCAATACTGGACTGGTTTGGAGGCAAGATGAAAGGCAGGGAAAATCTTTGGGGCGTGAAGAGGAGAGGAGCCCCTCTTCAGAAAAGCAAGGACAGTCGCCAGCCGCTTAAGACCTTCCTTCCCCATCCCTTCTGCAAACCCGCAGTTTTCTAGGAATCCGAGAAAGGCCGTCTAAAACCCCGAGTAACCGTAGCAACTTCTGACTCTACCTTATCAGATCATAATCCCCTGCGAGGCATCTCCCTTGCCTAGAGACAAAGAGGGCCTGGAGAGATAACGGCTCAGTGACTAAGAGCACTTGTGACTCTCGAAGAGGACCCAGGTTTGGTTCTTAATAGCCTGGTGGAGGCTAACAAGCCATCTGTAACTCCAGTTCCAGCAGATCTGACACCTTCAGGCATGTGTGCTGTGCACATACATACATACATACATACATGAAAGCAAAGCACTCATGCACAAAATAAAAATAAGCCTTTTAGTAATCTCTTGAAGTACCTTGAGAGACACCAGAATGGCCTATACAAGTAACTCTCAATTACTTACTCTCCAATGAGGAGTCCAAACCCACACTTGGGTGTGTCCTACTTTCTTCTTAAGCTTATACTAAAAGGTCTTCAATAAAAATCTCCTGACTGTGCTTGACAAACTGGCTAGTCCTGAAATTCTTTCCACTGTTGAAGCCATGAACCCTGGTTTGGGCCCAGTCAAGGCCCTAAAAGATTAGGGAGCTCCAGGTGGCTGAGGGTGACAGTGGTGGCCTGTGTCTCTCTATCCCTCCTCACCGACATTGTAGCTTGGTGATATATTTGAAATTGGGGAGAATGAGACCTGCAGCTTTGTTCTTTTTGTTCAAGACTGCTTCAGCTCTTTGAGATGAATTTTAGGATTTCTTAAAACAATTTTAGTGAAAAATGCATAGGGCTTGGATAGGACTCTGCAGATCCCTTTGAGTAGCATGAGTCTTTTAACAGTGATCCATCCTTCCAACCCACACATATGTCCCTCCATTTTGTCTTTACGTCTAATGTCTGTGAATGTTTTACTGCACATGTGCGCATGTACCATGTGTGAACCTGGTTCCTGCAGAGGTCAGAAGGCAGCACTGGATTCTCTGGAACTGGACTTTCAGGAGGTTGTGAGCTGCCATGTCCATTTCAAGAGTAACCAGTGCTCAGAACTGCTGAGCCTTCTCTCTGGCCCCTCCCTCCCCCTTTCTTCTTTTAAAAGATTTATTTATTTATGTATATGACTACTCTATTTGTATGCATGTATGCCTACATAGCAGAAGAGGGCATTGGATCCCATCACAGATGGTTGTGAGCCACCATGTAGTTGTTGGGAATTGAACTCAGGATCTGGGCGAGCAGCTAGAGGCATCACCATCTCTCCAGCCTTCTTCCTTCCTTCCTTCCTTCCTTTCTTTCTTTCTTTCTTTCTTTCTTAAGTTATTTGCTTGTGTTTTGATGTATATGGGATCATTTTCTTTGTTTTTCAGATAGCTTGCTGTTAGTGTATAGAACTGCACTGATTATTTACAATATTAGTTTATTTTTATTTTATTTGTGTGCGCGCACACACACACATGCTCACACACGTGCTCATTTGTGCTGCGGTATGTGTGTGTGGAGGTCAGAGGACAACCTTGTAGCATTTGTTCACTCATTCTTCTATACTTGGATTCCAGAAATTTAATTAGGTCATCAAGCTTGTCTGGCCGGTCCCTTTAACCACTGTTAAATGTTATGTTAAGGTACATAATTATTTTTACGATATTTAGTGGAACTTGGGAACACTGCTACTTCCCAATATTTTCTTTACCATTCTCTGTTTGATTTTCTTTTCTTCACTTTATCTTCCTCCCTTAAGAGCAGAACTTTTGTCAGGTTGGCTGACACATTCTTGTACACCAGAGCAGTTGGAAACAGAGGCAAGAGGACTGGGTGCCATGGCCAGCCTGGGTTAGGATGTCTAGAACCTTCTCAAGAAATAAAAGTAAGCAAAACCAAAAAGGCTGGGAGCCTCCTTCCTCCGTCCAGTATGCACGACCCAGTCCTCTGTACAAGGCAGCAGTCTGGAGACCACAGGTCTTTTAGACACTAATTGGATCCTTCTCATTCAGAGAAAAGCTCTGCTCTTGGCCAGAGGCCATCAGCTCTGTTTCTCAGAGGAAGGGAAAGACAGGCATGGGCAGGTTACCAAGGACACCTGTGCTGTTGGTGCAGGTGAGGAGGGAGGAGAGAGAGCCATAGATTTCATCTCATTCCCACACTTGAGGCCTCTTCTCCAGATTAGTGGGGTGGGAGACAGACGGAAGGCTCTTCTTGCTTTGAAGTTTCCTTCTAATACTAGCTTCTGATTTTTTTTAATGATCAAAAATGTGTGTTGAATTAATTTTTAAAAGTCATTTATTGCTGGGTGATGGTGGGGCATGCCTTTAATCCCAGCTCTTTGGAGGCAGAGGCAGATGGAGCTCTGTGAGTTCGAGGTCAGCCTGGTCTACAGAATGAGTTCCAGGACAACCAGAGCTACACAGAGAAACCATATCTCAAACACACACACACACACACACACACGCACGCACGCACGCACGCACGCACGCACGCACGCACGCACGCACGCACGCACACACACACACAGTCATTTGATTTAAAGATTGTATCGGCTGTGGTGTTTGTGTATGTGCAGGTTGGATGCCCTGCTCTACTGCCCTCTGCCTTACTCCTTGAGGGCTCTCACCGAAGCTGAGCTAGGCTGGCGGTCAGCAAGCCCCAGCTGCTGTTGTCTCTGCTTCCCCAACACTGTTGGGGTTACAGCTGTGTATGGCCTGGCCAAGCTTTTTAGGGATTTGAACTCTTGCTTACTTCTGAGTCATCCTCACAGCCCCTGAATAACTGTCCCTCCCTCCCTTCCTTCCTTCCTTCCTTCCTTCCTTCCTTCCTTCCTTCCTTCCTCCCTCCCTCCCTCCCTCCCTTCCTTCCTTCCTTTTTTTGATAAGGTCTCACTATGTAGCCCTGGCTAACAGGGAACTCACAGAGACCTGCCTGCCTCTAGAGTGCAGGGATAAAAGCACCGCCACACCAACAAGAATTAAATGAGTTTTGGAAAAAGTCTCCCTGTGTAGCTTAGCCAGCCTGGAGATAAATCCCTGTGTAACTCATTCTAGCTCCTCATTCTCCTGCCTCTTCCAAGTTGACTACGCCCAGTGTTTTCTCTGACAGGTTTTCCCTAGTTGACCTGTTAGTAGATTTTCTGATTCAATGGCTCCCTTAATCTTAACCAGCATTGTGTTTCTTCTCTAAGGGGGTGTGTACTGGGCTCCTTTGAATAAGTGCAGATTTTGATGAGATGTTATCCTGAGCAATTGGATTTGGGATTTTTATTTTTTAACATCTAAGTGAAACTGATCTTTCTTTTTACCACACCCCCCAACTATTTTTGGGTACTCTAGATGTAAAAGGACTGTTTCCATCATAAAGGGGAGAGTATGCTTACTAACAGGGAAAAGAGAAGCCTCGTGTGTACCCAGCAGAAGCAGGAGTTGCTAACACGAATGCATGTGGTGGTTGGCAGAGACTTCAGAGACTGCCTTAGCCTCAGCAAAACCTGAAGTTAGCACTGGGGTTCTTTATATATAGCCTCAGGCCTGTTAAGAGAGTGATTCCCCCAGGCACTGTGAGACTTCATTAGCCATGTTGCTGTTGTTGTGATGATGATGATGATGATGATGTCTGTGTGTGTGTGTGTGTGCGCGCGCATGTGCACCCGGGAAGGCCAGGAGAAGGCATCCGATTCCTTGGAGTTGGTTGCAGGTGATCGTGGGCTGCCTGATAGGAGTGCTGGGAACCAGACTGTGGTTCTCTGGGAGAGCAGCAAGTGCTCCCGCTGAGCCATCATCCCCGCCTTCCCTGTCAATGATGTTTATAGCTAGAAACTGACTGATGGATTTTCATCTTGCTTTGAAGGGCTCAACATATGCACCAGTGGAAGTGCCACCTCGTGTGAAGAATGCCTATTGATCCACCCAAAGTGTGCCTGGTGCTCCAGAGAGGTATGTGAACTGGGGTGGGAAGGGGCCAGAGTGGGTGGGACCAGAGCCACAGACATTTCCATCAGAAGCTGACCAGGTGTTGGCTCATCCACAGGGCTTTGACTTGTTCTAGGTGTTTGCTTACAGGGTTCTGATGAACCTCTAGCCTCTTTAGCCCATCAGCTTCCCTCTCCAGGTTTTTTTTGTTTTATTGTTGTTGGGTTTTTGTTGTTGTTTTTTAAATATGAGATAGTCTTGCTAAGTTGCCTGGGCTGGCTTTGAATTTGCTCTCCAGCCTAGGCAAGCCTTGAATTTACAATCCTCCTACCTCCGTATCTTTAGCACCTGGGGTTATAGACCTGTACCACTAGGCCAGACTCAAAGCTTTCTTTTCTGGGTTCTTTCCTTCTTGTTCTGTTTGTGTGTGGTGCTGAGGATTGAACCTAAGGCGTTGTGCTAGGCTAGTGCTTTAGCATTGCGGGACGTTCTGTCCTCTTTCGACTGGGCTGCTCACGGAGTTAGGGATTGATTGCAGGGCCTTGATCTACACTGAGCTGCACGCCCAGCCTACAAGTTCTGTTCTCTTTGTAGTGTTGAATGTTAATCGTATTTGGAGAAACCAGACTTTGTTCTCTTTTGTGAGAGAACCAGTTAGGACTCAGCTATAGTCTCCTGATCTTTGGATAAGCATTCCGAGGAAGACATGAGCTTGTGAAGTGAGTTTCTTGTGTAACAATTCAAAGCAGGCTTGGGCTGGTGGTGTCTGTAAATACCATAGTGCAAAATAATGGCTCTTCCTTTAACAGAAGTTAAAAAAAATATAGTTTATTCTGAGCCACTGTGGCCTGAGAACAAGGATTCCAGTATGTTCTACCCTGGGCAAGTTAAATGAACTTTTGTAGTCACAGAACAAAAGGAAGTCAGACATATTTGCTGCTAACCGTGGTGAGAGCACCAGCAGGCTCTACTGCAAAGCTGGGGAATCTCTTTAATAGGTTTTCTTTTTCTTTATGTTCCTCTGTCTGTCTGTCTGTCTGTCTGTCTGTCTGTCTGTCTATCTATCTATCTCTTTACTTATTTTTGTTTTTGTATTTATTTTTGGTTTTTTGAGACAGGATTTCTCTGTTTAGCTTTGGCTGTCCTGGAACTTGCTCTGTAGACCAGGTTGGCCTCCAACTCACAGAGATCTGCCTGCCTCTGTGTGGGCCACCACTGTCTGGCTTCTTTTTAAGTTTTTAATTAGAGACAGAATCTCACTGTGTAGCTCTGACTTTCCTAGAACTTGTTATGTAGACCAGGTTGGCCTGGCACTCACAGAACCAAGTGCTGGGATTAAAAGTATGTGCTACCTTCTTTCTTTATTTATTTTTTTAATTATGTGTATAGACTTATTCTTGTGAGTGCAGAGGCCAGAACCATCAGATCCTCTGGAGCTGGGGTCACAGGCAGGTGTGAGGGGTGCGCCGTGGTTCTGGGTCTCTGGTATGCTCCTACCAGCGAAGCTGTCTCTCCAGCTCCACAGAGTCTATCTTTTCTTAGTTGTTGTTGTTTGTTTTTCTAGTCAGAGTTTCTTTATGTAGCCTTGACTGTCTTGGAGCTAACTCTGTAGACCCGGCTGGCCAAAAACTCAGAGACCTCTCCAACTCACAGGCCTCTGGGCATGCCTACATTAACTGAGAGGAGAAGACCCACCCACGATGGTTGGAACCACGCCCTGCTTGGAGACTGTGTAACCTAGGAGATGAGTGACAGCTTGCTTTCCTCATACTCTGCTTTCTGATTGGGTGTGATGGGAGCAGCTGCCTGGAGCCCCTGCTGCCTCGACTTCCCCACCATGAGGGATGGTACCTTGGCACTCTAAATTGCTTTTATTAGAGTCATTCATCACCACAACAGGAAAAGAAACTGGGACAGGGTCTCTAGCCCAGGCTGGCCTCACTCCCGATGCAGGTGACCGTCTGATCCTCCTACTTCCGTTTACTGAGTGCTGGGACCATAGGCTGTGCCTCCACTCTTGGGTGACGTGATGCCGGGGGTTGAAACCAGGACCCAGTGGATGTCAGACAAGCCAGCTGAGCTGCGTTCCCAGCCCCGTCTCATGGGTTTTTGATACTACTGCAGTCTTAGTTTTAGGATTGGTGGAGCCCAGAGGTCTGCCACACTCAGCGATGCAGTGAGAAGCTTATTTATTTTGAAGTTAGATTGAATACTAAGGGTAGACAGATATGAAAGGGCCCAGGACTGCCCAGAATATTTTCAACCCTTGACTTACAGCTGTGCACCTCTCCTTAATCCTGGTGTTCTAGTCAGGTTGCAGGGTCCTTGATAAGCATGCAGAGATGCTTAATTAACATCTTCAGAGAACATTGTTCCCTGTGGCATGCAGGTGCGTAGCTGTCATCCTTGTATGGTTTATTTAACCCTGATTAGATAATTAGGCTTTGTGGAATTTTATTTAAAAAAGGACTGTAGCCAGGCGTGATGGCACATACCTGTAATCATAGCATTTAAGAGGCTTAGGCAGGTGGACTTTCGAGTTAGAGGCCAACCTGGGCTACACAGCAAGACCCTGTGTCAAAAGCAAAACAAGGGTTGAGGGATGTCTCAGCAGCTAAGAACACATACTGGTTTTGCAGAGGACTCAAATTTGGTTCTCAGTGGCTATCAGACAGCTCACAACCACCTGTACCTCCAGCTGCAGGGAGTCGGACACCCTCTTCTGTACCTCAAGGATACCTATGCTCACATGTGCACATACGCACGCGCACACACACAGACATAAGTAAGGGTCCGTGATTTGCTGAAGCATGATACCCCAGACTCAAATAGTATGCAAATAGCATTTTATTCTGCAGAAGTCCAGCATGCTGGGGTCTCTCATTACTAAGATAGAGAGACATCCAAGTGAGCTCGCAGGCCTGATTTAAAGCACATTAGGAGATTCCAGGGTAGGTGACCTTTATCTTACTCCATCTCCAGGGACAGTCCATTACTGGATCATTGGGGCTGGAGACTGTGGCTGAGGAAGTAGTTGAGGAAGCCTGGAAACTGCTGCTGACCTATTGTCTTTGCTTCAGGTCAGGTGGCGGGACAGTTTAGGAACTGACTTACCTGGACTTACCCAGTTCCTAGTCTCGTAAACTGACAATTTAAAGCCTGTCATAGAGTCAGACTAGCCTTCTCAACTTAACACAAAATTAGGAAATAAATCTTATTTTAGAATCTCATTCAAAATGAGAACAAGGCTGCCCTTTTCCTCTTTCTTTCTTTCTTTTCTTCCTTCCTTCCTCCTTTCTTTTTTTTGAGACAGAGTCTCACTATGTAACCCTGGCTTGCTTACTCTTTTGTGTAGACTAGGCTAGCCTGGAATTCCTCTCAAGTGCTGGGATTAAAGATATGGTGTGATGCCCAGCACCATTCCTTTAAATCCTACATTAAGGATACGGTTGGGTAACGTTAGATATATCATTATCATAAAGCCATGCAAATATTAGGCAGGCCAGTTTTCTTGGTGAGTGTTCTATTGCTTT
Source organism: Tokudaia tokunoshimensis (assembly GCA_036184795.1). Lineage (NCBI taxonomy): Eukaryota > Metazoa > Chordata > Mammalia > Rodentia > Muridae > Tokudaia > Tokudaia tokunoshimensis. Next base: position 20,293,370 of record BTHU01000015.1, read on the forward strand.
GAAGAGACACCATGATCATGACAGCTCTTATAAAGGAAAGCTTTTCACTGGGACTTACAGAAGCAGAGGTTTAGTTCCTTATCGGCAGGGAGGAAAGGAAGCATGGCGGCACACAGGCAGACATGGTGCTGGAGAGGAGCTGAGAGTTCTACATCTGAATCGTTAGGCAGCAGGAAGAGACACTGTTCTTAGCTTGAGCATTTGAAAACCAAAGCCCACCCCCCAGTTATATACTTCTTCTACCAAGGCTACACCTCCTAATCTCTCTCAAGTGGCTCCTCCCTAATAACCAAGTGTTCAAATATTCAAGCCGATGGGGGCCATTTCTATTCAAACCACCACACCAGTTTAGCTTGCCTGCCTGCCTGCCTGCCTGCCTGCCTTCCTTCCTTCCTTCCTTCCTTCCTGCTTGCCTGCCTGCCTGCCTGCCTGCCTGCCTGGATTTAGAGTCTTACAAACACAAACATGATACTTGGTTACTAGGAAAATGACATCAGATAGACCAGAATATGTTTAGCACCAGAACTGCTGCCACTTTGGCACAAAACACATCAGCAGAAGCAGGGAGGAATAAAGTACACTTCATCTTACATCTTGGTTCGTGAGGGATATCTGCTTTGGACAATGTTTTACGTGGATTAAGCACTATAATATTCTCAGTGTAAACATTTAATATTTGTCCTGGGCTCTACAAGTGTTTGGGGGAAAATGAATAATTTCTAAGCTGCTGCTTCTTTTTTGCAACAGGAAGGGAGGGTCTCACCGTGTAGCCTGGGCTGGGCTGGAACTCATAGATCTACCCCCTTCTGACTCCCTACTGGTGCACACACTAGCAAAAGGGAAGTGTCCACTTTTCTAAACTGTTGTTAGAACCATGGAGTGCAAGCCCTCCCTTTGTGAGTAAAAGAAAGCAAGACTTATAGTTTGGGGCTAGTTCGGTCTGTGTGGTGTGCTCTGTGGTTCCTGTGGGAGGACCAGGAGATGGCTTCTGGAGGAAAATACACTGTATTGTTGATGATATTCTGAGAGATATCTGAGATGTCCCAGAGGGGTAGAGCGACTTGTTCAAAGCCACATACATGTGTTAAATCTGGCTAGAATTTGCCAGCCTCTCTTCTGAGCCTCGGGTCTTCTAGATGACAGGCAACCTCCATGCAGTAGGGAGATTATAACCCAACAAGCTACTCCAAGAAATGAATCTTTAGAAAGCCAGTCCTTTCCTGTTTGTAGTGCCTTTGTTGTGAATCTTCTTGAAACCATTGTGGTTCTCTGTGACCTCAAGACGGATCTAGGCTCTAGGGCACGGGCTCCCTGCCCACTGCTGTCCCTTGTACACTCTCAAGACTTCTTTCACCAGTAGAGCTGCAGAGGCTCCTGGGTGTTCCTTGGTAAAGCCCACATAATTCCCCACACTGCTAGCTCTGCCTAGGGACCTCCCCAGCTGTCCTTTCTTCCCTTTGCTAACAACTTCCAGTTCTTAATAATCAGTTCAAGGAGCTGGAGAGATGGCTCAGCAGTTAAAAACACAGACTACTGGTCTTCCAGAGCACCAGGGTTCAATTCCCAGCACCCATATGGCAGTTCACACCTATCTGTAACTCCAGTTCCAGGGAATCTGACACTCTCACATAGATACACATGCAAGCAAAACACCAGTGCACATAAGATAAAAATAAATTCTCTCTATATAAATTATATGTATATAATTTATACATATATATATAATTATACATATAATTTCTTAAACATATAATTATATACATAATTTATATATGAACATAAAATAAAGAGTAATTATATATACATATATAAATAATATGTAATCATCAGGTCCTGACTTGCTCTTTGCCTGTGTCTTCCGGTACCTCTGTATTGTAACTATCCCCCATTCTCTTCTCACTGGGTTAATGTGTTTTTGTACCCATTGCCAATTAAATCATCTTTTTGTCTTATTCATACCCAATGTCCTTCCAAGGTTGGGACAGGAATTCATATTTGATAAAAGAGTCTTGCTAAGCAGGCAAAGAGTTAGGCAAAATTTAAATCCCCGTTTTGCCATGATTTATTCTTCATCTGAGCCAGGGGTCTTTGTAGCTCAGGCTGGCCCTGACTTGCTGTGTACCTTAGGATGATCCCCTGATGGTCCTGTTTCTACTTCCTAACCCGTAGGATTACAGGGGTATCACCGTACCCAGTTTGTTTGTTTGTTTAGAGTGTCTTATGATGTAGCCCAGGCTATCTTCAAATTCAGCCATCTGCCTTTGCCCCTGGGGTTTTCAGGTGTGAGGTGCTTCACTGCCCCACAAGGCTGCTGTTAATTTCTTGAGCCATAGAATGAAGCTGCCCCTGCCCCGCACCAAGCCTCACTGGGTGCATGTGAAATTAGGGCAGGGAGGGCTTAGGGATGGGGCTACTGATGAACCGAACCTCCCAAATGGCTGAATGAGTCATCTAGCAAACGACCATTGTGGCCTATGAACGTATTCTGGTGAAATGGGTAGTGGGATCTAGGAGCCAGGGTCCTTTTTTTTCCCCCTAAGATTTATTTATTTTATGAGTACACTGTCGCTGTCTTCAGACACACCAGAAGAGGGCATCAGATCTCATTACAGATGGTTATGAGCCACCATGTGGCTGCTGGGAATTGAACTCAGGACCTCTAGAAGAGTACTCTTAACCACTGAGCCATTTCTCTAGCCCCAGGGTCCGTTTTAGACTAAGTTACTCCCTTTTTTTTCTTTTTTTTCCTTCTTTTTAAAAATTATTTATTTTTATTTTATGTGCATTGGTGTTTTGCCTGGATGTATGTCTTTCTGAAGGTGTTGGTTCCCTGAACTGGAGTTACAGACAGGTGCAAGCTGCTGTGGGGGTGCTGGGAATTGAACCCAGGTCCTCTGGAAGAGCAATCAGTGCTCTTAACCACTGAGCCATCTCTCCAGCTCTGGTTTCTCCCTTTCTTATACAACACTTCCAAAAGTCTGACCTGATATTGATAGTAAATAAGTCATACTGAGGGACACATTTGGGTCTGGTCCATACGTGGTTCCCTACCTCTGCTTGCACAGAGCCTCATTCTTGACTGTGATGGATGCTTCCCCAGGGGTGGCTCATCCCAGAATTCCCATCTCTGGGGTGAGCTGTCCCTGGAGAATGGATTGTGTTTTGGGATGCTAGAGCTGGCGAATTCGGGAATGGTTGTGATCTAACTTGTGCTTTAGCTAGACAGAGTAAGCACAGCTTGTGCCTTCTTAACCGCATCCTGGGATGCTGTCAGAGGTGCAGGGCCTCTGCCGGGAGCATGTGATGCATGAGCATACTCAGGGCTGGCACCCAGTGGACAGACAGCCTCTGTGGATCCCAGCCAGAGTTAGCCAGAGTGGCTCTTTAATGTATTTTCCAGACGGGATCTTAATCTGTAACGGAGACTGCCCTTGAATTTAGGATCCTCCTTCCTCTACCTTATGCATGCTGGGATTACAGGTGTGGAACAGGTCCACCCCTCTGTCACCCCCAGCTTGATGTCTTTGTTAATTCTAGAAAACAGTCCCCAGGGACACGCTGCTAGAGGACCCTGTCTCTGATTTGACACTCGCTGTGACCTAACGTCCACCTTTCCTGCCACTGTATTCTTCCATAGGAACCGAGCTGGAGGCAGCTCGGGTCTTGTCTCCCTCAGTGCTTCCTGCTGGTTTTCTGCCTTCTGCAGCGTGACTCTGTTTACCCTGGCCTTCTGTGCTTTGCTGGGAGCTTCAGCCTTACTCTCTCTGCCTTTAGCACCAGGCTGTCCAGACCCTTTCCTTCTCAGACTGGTGTACACTGCCCCCTGTTTTACACCTTCCACACTGCCCTGCCTCTGTCCTCACGGCATGCCCCCTCAACCTGTTCTGGCCTGCCTGGCCCTGAGCCTCTTAGAACTCTAACACTCTTTGTCCTTCATAGCACGGGACACAAAACAAACACCAGCAGTTTATTATCTGCTGTGATAATTTTGTCTGTCACTCTTTTCTTTTCTTTTCTTTTCTTTTCTTTTCCTGTTCTGTTCTTTTCCATGATGTTCCATTCCTTTCTCCCTCTTACCCTTCTCCTTCTTTTCCTTTTCTCCTTTTTTTTCTTCTGAAATGATCTCTCTGTGTAGCTCTGACTGTCCTGGAACTCACTCTGTAGACCAGGCTGGCTTCAAACTTAGAAATCTGCCTGCCTCTGCCTCTCTGGTGCTGGGATTAAAGGTGTGTGTCTTTTAACTAATCATGAATTAATTAGTTACTGATTGTTAATTAATAGCTAATTAATTAATAAATTCAAGATGGTGACCGCCCTGCCCCCCCCTCAAATGTTAAAAAGGCCAGGCAGTGGTGGTGCACGCCTTAATCCCAGCACTTGGGAGGCAGAGGCAGACGGATTTCTGAGTTTGAGGCCAGCCTGGTCTACAGAGTGAGTTCCAGGACAGCCAGGGCTATACAGAGAAACCCTGTCTCGAAAAACAAACAAACAAAAAAAACAAACAAAAAAGAAGAAGATGATGACTGCCCAGCATCCATAGCTTTTTAAAATGTAATTCTGCTCTTCCCTCAGGAAGTTTAACTAGCCACCCAAGACTGAGGGTGGATACTTTGTGGCAAGCTGAGGGGCAACTCCCCCAACTCCATGTGCACTTCACTGTCTAAAACTCCCACCACGACACCCAGCTACAATGTGAAAGGAGAAGTAGAGAGAGAGTGGCTGTGTGCCAGGACCAAGGGAGGAGTTAGGTGACCTAGTGGTCTGTGCCCTGGGCAGACAGGCCGAGGATGCTTCCAGGAGGACAGAGGGCCAGATTAGAGAGGGTACAGAGGACACATGTAGGCAAAGTTTGGGGAACGTGGGCGGGTTGCTAGGGTGAGGCAATTTGGCCATAGACAGTACCAGGCTGCTGGGAATTCCAGAAGCATGGAATTGGGCAAGGGCGCCACTGTGGGCGACGTCCCGTGGGAGGGCAGGGAGAGGTCAGAAGTGGAAAAAGACTGGTGTGGGTTAAACTGGGGGAGGTGCCCTTGGCGTTGGCTGTGGCGGATGTGGAAAGGAAGAATGAAGGAGTGGATAGGATAGAGGCGGGAGAATGAGGGAGACAGGTAAGAAACTAGGAAGCAAGATGATCATTCTGGTATATAATGGCGGCAGGACAGGTAGAGAAGTTTGTTTCTTTGGTTTTTTGTTTTCTTTTTACACTAGGGAAGAAATGAAACACCCACACCAAAAGAAAACAAAAACAAACAAACAAAACCCTACAAAAACAGTATTTGGCCAACTCACGAGGAAATATACATTCAGTAAAAAAATAAAGAAAAAAAAAGAAACAGTTTGACAGGAAGCTATGAAGATAGTCCTTATTAAAACTGTGGTAAAGACGCTGAAGTCTACCCCTCTTCATAGTTCCTGGCTACTGGCAGGAAGGACTTAGGATTTTAAGGGGCTGTCCACTGGGAGTTTGACCATGCTCCAGTGAGTATATGGGCCACTCAAACTGTACTTGCTGTGGTTTGGTTTTTTGTTTTTTTGTTTTATTTGGTGGGGGGGGGGGCTGGTGGCAGAGGGATGGGAGAGTGAGTGAACCTGGGAAGAAAGAATGGAGTGTGATCCGTGTGCATTGCATGACTTTCCCAAATAATTCATAATATCCTGTCGGGGGAAAAAATAAAAACAAACACAAACTCCAAAAGCAATGTTTAGCCAACTGCCAATGAGACGTACTCTCTGTGCTGGGACTAAGGGAGCAAAAGTCATCTTGGTCCACTGTGGATGCCTCATAAATATTTGTGCGCTGAATTAAGTGAGCCAATTGCAAGCTGGCAGGGGGATGTCTCCACCCCCACAGGCAGGCGGGCAGGCAGGAAGCAAGCCTGCATGGCGGTGACTTGCTGGCACACAGTACACATTCTGGTTTGTCATCAGTTACCATCCCCCAGCTCATGAGGGACTGCCAGACTGGAGTGCGGCTTGCCCTGGTCAGAGGGTCTGGCCCTGCAGTACCAGTGAGCAGGGCCAGCCATGGAGAGCAGCCGGTTCCCCTGGACCTGGTCCCCCTCCAGCACTTGCCTGCTGGCCACTGCACTTCTTCCATTACAACCCAGGGCTTGGACTTGCTGGGCTCCCGTTCCTCCTGGATTCTTTTCCGGGGCTGCTGTTTCTCAGTCTTTCTCACTGTTATGGAAACAACACCCATCCTTCTCCAAACAACCACCACATCTCTCTTCATCTGTACTGGGTAGGAGTGTTTGGAAATAAAGCAAAGATGGCCCAGCAGAGACGGAAGGGCCTGAGTGCCGCGGCCTTGACGCCGGCCTGTGGGCTGGCCTTGACCACTGGGGAAGGGATTTGATTAGTGAAATGTACAGGGAATCTGGGGGTTTCTGTTGCAGTAGCTGATAGCACCTTCGATGTGACCTTCGTGTGGCAGGTGCCTGAGGGAGGTGAGCCTGGTGTGGTGACTTGCTAGCTCTGTTTGGGAGCACTTCTCTTTCCTTCCTTTGATCTTTAGCACGGTGCAAGGGGGACTTGGGCTCCCATTTCTATTCTGTTACCACTTGCCTGTAACCTAGGCCCTTTGGGAGCCCTTAGGAGACTTTGATTAGGGTGTTCCCATAGGGAGCCCTTGGACACGTGCTCGTTCTGGTACTAGAGCGGTGAGCAACTGCAGCAGCCATGCTGTGGCCGCTGGAAGCTCACCCTGAATTGGTTTCCTCTTTTTCTGCACTGAGATGAGTCTTATCTGTGGTCTGTGCCTCTCTGTACCTTTTGTCCCTATCAGGGAAGTGTTTGTCCTTCAAGTTCGGCAAGTGGCCCAGGGTCTTCCCATTTGGGACTACAGAACTTCACTGTGTTTAGAAGAATGGAGTGTGAGCCCTGTTCGTTTCCTGCTGCAGAATTCAGCAGTGGTCTTGGGTACAAAGAGCACTGAACTTGGGCCCAGGTGTCAGGGGATGAGATGAACTCATAGTGCTTGGGTGAGCTGAGATGTGTGGATCTCTGGTCCTTAGAAGATCGGAGGTGCATGGGGCGAATCATTCACTTTGGAATGTGACACCTGGACATTTGGGATGTCCAACACCTGGCAGAGGGCTGGGCGTGAGGTCTCTGGGATATCAGGAGCTGCTGTGAAGAGAACTTTCTCCATCATGAGTCTCTTCTGTGAAGACTTATAATTGATTTCAAGAGATGGTTCAGAGGTTAGAAGCATACTAAGTCTTCTTGCAGAGTGTGTGACTTTTAGTTCCCACCAATGTCAGGCGGCCTACAATTTCCTATAACTCCAGTTTCAGGAGATCTGAACTCCTGTTGACACCTGTTCTCACATGAATATGTACCTGTTTCCCTAGCCCCCCACCACACACACACACACACACACACACACACACACACACGTAACCAAAAATAAAATTTTAAAGACTTTGTAATTTGATGCATCTTCATTCACGGAGATGTGGCTATTGAAATAGTTTCTTGATTTTTATTGGTTTTATACCTGGAAGGTCATAGAGGTCAGTCAGACCAGCCTCTGGTCTTGTGGCTTTGGGTTCCTCTCTTTAAATATTCATCTGACCTTGTGCAGAACTAAAATAACTAGGAAGGAGCTTAAGACAGCAGAGATCTTAGGCTTAGATAGGGGTCAAGCTCTGCTGGGGTTTTAACACACTCTCTGTCCCATCATTGGGCCACAAGGAAGAAATTAACTGAGGCTATATTGGACCATGTCAGAAAGATGGTCCATTTTTTTTTTTTTTTTTTTTTTTTGGTTTTTCGAGACAGGGTTTCTCTGTGTAGCCCTGGCTGTCCTGGAACTCACTTTGTAGACCAGGCTGGCCTCGAACTCAGAAATCCTCCTGCCTCTGCCTCCCAAGTGCTGGGATTAAAGGCGTGCGCCACCACCGCCCGGCTTAAGATGGTCCATTTTTAAGGCTATCCCACTGCTTACATACCTGCCTCTCATCCAAAAGTTCTGTAGACTTGCCATGCCCAGTACTGCAAAGCTGATGGATCTGTGGCACAAGAGTTCTTCTGAGACAGTGACAAGATTTGACACATAGATAGAGGTTCTCAAAGCCCATCAGTGAGACCACCGGGCCCACCCCAAAAGCAAGCATCTGGATCTGGGAAAGGGAGACCGTCACCAGACAGATGGGATAGATAGTGCTACGAGATCTATCTCGTTTTGTCTGAATGGCATTCTGCAGTTATTGCTGTTCATTGCTGCTGGAGCGGAGTGCTACGGGGACTCTTCCTCAGAAGAGGACTCGTTGCACAGACAGCCTGGCTCCAACCTGTAATTGGTCCAGACACATTTGAAGGATTAAGGGGAACTGCTCATGCCTGGTGGTAGTCAGGCTTTGTGATGGACTGGTCCAGACAGGTGCCCTTCAGGCAGCTGTCCAGCAGTTAGCTTTTTGGAGTTGGACCAGGTAAGGATTCCGAAACTCTTTAGTTAAGAGAGGAGTGAGCTGAGAAACTCTGTGCCCTTCAAGTTCTATGCGGCTCCTTAGGCTCCGTCATAGCGGGTCTGTGAAGACCAGGTATAACCACCTGGAGCCCAGTTTGGAAGCCTCAGTTTTGAAATCTAGGCCCAAAATTATATATATATATATATTCTTCTGTGTTTATGGAGTGTAGTCACCAAGGGTTTTTACAATGAAGATCCCAGGTGTTAAACATGTAACAGTAAAAACAAACAAACAAACAGAGACACTACTAAAACACCAGTTGTTTATAAAACCTAGAAAAAACTGAAAATAACCACATAGGTCCAGGAAAGTGCATTTGGCTTTACTTACTTAAAATACCGCATGCTGGGCATGCTGGGTCATGCCTACAATCTGAGTGGTCAGGAAACTGAGGCAGAGGCAGGAGGATTGCCACAAATTTGAGGTCATCTTGAGTTAGAACAAATTCCAAAATAATCTTGGACCCTTTTTTTGTTTTTTTGAAACCAGGCACTGGCCTTGAACTCACAGAGATCCACCTGCCCTTGTCTCCCTAGTGCTGGGATTATAGATATGGGCCACCATGCTCAATGCTCTTGATTTTTTAGTTTTAAAGTTTGCAATGATTCTAAAACAATTCTAAAAGCCATTGATTAGTCCGAGAACAGCCACACCCTTGATGGAGGGTGTGCCCCACTAGATTTTTATGTTTCTGCTGATGGTCTGTCTGCCACCACAGGCTAGGATACTGACTCACCAGGCGGCCAGGGATAATGTGGCCTGGTGTTGGTATCCACCCAGCTACAGAAGGGAGAACTGCTTGGGCTTGCTCTGCTGGTAAAGTCTTTTCCCGCTAGGAAAAAGCTCAGTTGGTAGAATGCTTGCTTAGCATGAAGCCCTGGATTTTGCTCCTAGTATCTTATAAATCGGTCTCAGCACTTGGGAGCTGGAGGTGGGAAGACCAGAGACCAGAGATCCAAGGTCATCTTAGGCTACACAGTAAGTTCAAAGTGTTCCTGGGCTACAAACAACACAGCAACCAAATTAAAAACAAAACAAAAAAAGTAGACCCTTTCCCCCTTTCCCCAAATCATCTGCACAGGTAACATAATTTTGGGCAACATAGATTTCTCACTTTAAGATTACTGCCTGAAATTAAGATTCAGTCTTTTCAGTCTCAGTCCTTCTCAGCGCACACACACCCTTCCCTTTCCCTCTTCCTTTTATTCTTTATGGGTTTTTTTTTTTTTTGGAGATAGAGTCTCATGTAGCCCTAGTTGGCCTCAGACTTGGTATGTAGCTGAGGCTGGTGTTGAACTCCTGGTCCTCTGCCTCCTGAGTGTGGGGAGTGTCACAAAGATTCTGTTATCAGTATTTCTTCACTGTATAAACCTAGGTACAGATGAAAATGAGAGCACTTCTGTGTTCTGCTCATGTTGTCCTAGTGCAGGCAAACTTGTGTTTCTGCCCACTCTTACCTCCCGCCCCTTCCTTCTCGACCCCTGTGCAGGGAGTTCATGAGCATGGTAGGCAGGTGTTCTACCACTGAACTACACCCTAGTTCCTTGCCTTTGTAGTATAAATGCTTTGGGATTTCTGCTTAGTCTACCTGTTTGAAGTGAGTGGTGTTCCTTGCTTTTCATAGGGTTTAGGGTTACCAGATTGTAAGATTATATTATCAGAGACTGCAGCATGTATCTCTTATAGACTTCTCCCTTTCTTCTGAGTTATCTTTTTCTTTTTTTAAAAAAAAATGTATTTTATATGCATTGGTGTGTTGCCTGCTTGTATGTCTCTGTGATCTCCTAGAGATCACACTGTTGCAGACAGTTGTAGCTACCACGTGAGTTGCAGGGAAATAAACCCAGGTCTTCTGGAAGAGCAGCCAGTGCTCTTAACTGCCCTTGAGTATTTTCTTAGGATAGAAGATTTCTGCTGGGTGGTGGTGGCACATGCCTTTACTCCCCGTACTCAGGAGGCAGAGGAGAGGCAGAAGGATCTCTGTGAGTTTGAGGCCAGCCTGGTCTACAAAGAGAGTTCTAGGACATCAGGGGCAGGGGCAGGGGCAGGGGCCAGGGGCAGGGCCAGCTTGGTCTACAGAGTGTCCTGGTCTATGGTCAGGACAGCCAGAGCTACACAGAGAAACCCAAAACCAAAAAAAAAAAGCAAGAGAGAGAGAGACAGAGAGAGACAGAGAGAGAGACAGAGAGAGACAGAGAGAGAGACAGAGAGAGACAGAGAGAGAGACAGAGAGAGACAGAGAGAGACAGAGAGAGAGACAGAGAGAGAGACAGAGAGAGACAGAGAGAGACAGAGAGTGAGAGACAGAGAGAGACAGAGAGAGACAGAGAGAGAGACAGAGAGAGACAGAGAGACAGAGGACTTCTGAGCACACTGCTGAGGCTGTGTATTTGCGTGTATGCTCCCATGTTGCCCTCGAGTGTGACTGTGTCACTTTTCTGTTCTTTCCCTCTTTCTTTGTAGAGTGCTGGATTGTAACCCAGGTTTTATACATGCTAAGTAAGCACTGTTTGCGCCAAGCTAAGCCCAGCCAATATCAATATCTTACCCTTGCTGAATGTGTAGACAGGGATATTTGATCACCAGAGTTGACAGTAAAGCAAGCAAGCAAGCAAGCAATCTTTCTTCCTCCTCCTCCTCCTCCTCCTCTTCTCCTTCTCCTTCTCCTCTCCTCCTTCTCTTCCTCCTCCTCCTCCTCCCTTCTTCCTTCTTCCTTCTCTGCTCCCTCTTCCTCCCCCCCCTTTCTAATATGCTAACCTTAGTTCACAACAATCCAGGGTGACAAGTGCTTCTGTCAAGCCACTTAGTCCTCATGTGGCATTGCAGAGTTTCAGGCCCTACCCTGATGACTGCCTGCTTTTGCCTGTTTCTCCACCCAGTACTTTGGCAACTCACGGTCCATCACCTCTCGGTGTGACCTGAAGGCAAACCTCATCCGAAATGGCTGTGAAGGTGAGATTGAGAGTCCGGCCAGCAGCACCTACATCCTTCGGAACCTACCTCTCAGCAGCAAGGGTTCCAGTGTCACGGGCTCTGACGTCATCCAGATGACGCCGCAGGAGATTGCAGTGAGCCTCCGGCCAGGTGAGTGCTCCTCAGGATGGGTTGGGTGCCACAGGATGGCTCAGAAAGGCCCAGTGAGTGTGATGTGCCTATGTGGAAGATGGGCTTGATTGAGTTCAGAGCCTGGAGATGGTCATGGGATGAAAGGCCCAACCCAGGAAGTGGAAGATAAGGTTGCTGGGGACGAGGCTAGGTGGAATGTCTTGGCTATGTATGTATTGTTTTAAGGATTGTAGTAGAGGCCTTGCTTTCATGACTGAGGCACGCCCTGGGAATCCATTTCTGCAACAGACATAATGAACCCACAAACCTCGGCTGAAACAATGATAAAAACCCAATATTGTAGGATATTTGTGACATAAAATTTCTTATTTAAGCCTTTAAAAATGCTCATTTTTATTGCTTTTAATAATGTATGTGTGTGTCTAAGTGTGTGTATGTGAGCACCTCAGAGGCCAGAGGCATGGAACAGATTTCCCCTGAAGATGGAGTCCCAGATCGAAGTGTGCCACCTGACATGGTGCTGGGAATAGATTCAGGGTTTTAGTTTCTCTGACCTTTTCTCCCATTTACCCCTTTGCCTGCCTCTCTCTCTCTTTCTCTCTCTCTCTCTGTCTGTCTCTCTCTCTCTCTCTTAGGCATAGTCTCACTATGTAGCCCTAACTTGCCTGTAACTTGCTATTATAGACCAAACTGGCCTGGAACTCACGAGATCCACCTACCCCCAGAGTCCTGGAATTAAAGGAACGTTTTAGCCATTTTTGGTCATACTGTTCAGTCACCATGCTGGGCCGTCATAACTATTTCCGCAGTACTTTATCTCCAGCAGAAACTCTCCTACCTAGTAGAGAACACCTTGTCACCCGACCTTATTCTGAAGCCCTGGTAACCTGTAGTCTGCTTTTGTCTCTGTGACTTTGCCTCTTCTAGTGAACACTTGCAAATGAAGCACTCGGTATTTGTCCTTTAACACGGCCTTTAACACGGTCCTTTAACAAGGCTCATCAAACTGGAGCACGAGGAAGAATTTCTCACTTTTCAAGGCGGTGTGCTATTCCATTGTATCACATTTTGTGTGCCCACTCATTTGTTAATGGATATCGCGCTCTTTCAATTATTTTCACCATGCTGGTTTTATTTCTGGAAGGGTGCTGACAGATGTATTCCCTACTCAGTGCAAGTTGCTTAGATAACGTTACTTCTAGGAAAAGTCCGTCCCCACCCCCACCCCCTGAGAGTGACTCTGTAGCCCAGGTTTGCCCTTAAGCTCACTCTGTAGATGAGGATGACCTTGCACTCCTGCTGTTCCTTCCTCCACCTAAGTGCTAGAATTACCGGATGTGTAACCCAACACCTGATTAGGTAGTGCTTGGAATTCCCCCTGGGCTTTGTGCCTGTTAACCAAGGCTGTTGCGCTAGCTAGCCATCCATTGCTTAACATTCATTCTGTGTGTAGAGTCTTCCTGTCTAGGAGACTGTGCTCGTAGCTAAACAGGGAAGTCTGACGTTTGGGGTGAGGCAGGTGTTTGCAGTAGCAGTGCTTTTGGGCCCTTTCCTGTAGCCCTCTGTCTGCCATTCTTGGCCGTAGTTATTTCTAGATGGCAATCTAGTGCTCAGAACGGAATGAGGCAGGGGGTTAATTATGAATTTGCTTGGCCTTCCTGAGTTGTAGCCCTGGCTTGTCCCCTGACTAGGAGGCCCTGGGCAGGTTATTTAACCTCTCATCCTCAGGATCACAAGGTCTTCGACACCTTCATTCTTTGTGAAGTGGCCAAGGCTTCATACAAGACTGCTGTCTAAAAGAACACGTGGGACATGCCTTTGATCCCAGCGCTGAGAGGCAGAGGCAGGTGAATTACAGGCTAGTCTGGAACATACTGAGTGTCAGGCCTGCAGGGACTACATAGTAAGAGTCTGTTTAAAAAAAAAAGGTTGAAGTCATCATTTTCAAGGATAATGGCTGATGTTCAAAGGGACCTGTGCTCCAGGATGGGATCTGGTGTAACAGAATGCACACAGTAACCCTTCCTCAAAGGTCACTGTTCTTATACCTATTCTTATTGCCTGATTCTGTGAATGTGCATTGGTTTAGAATGAGCTTTGAGTCGCCAGATTCTGGAGAAGTGTTTGGTTTTACTTGTTTCAATTATTGTGAAGCCAAAACAAAAGATGTAAGTTGGCCTAGGATGGAATTGGCCCAGGTAGATGGAGAAGCCCAGATTACCGATTTTAGTCACACATCCTGTTAACTATCATATGGTTTCTAGTATTAAAAAGAAAGTAAGAATAATAACTTCTGTTATCCACTGAGTGCACTGGAAGGCCTGAGGGAGGAGTAGGTGATAAAGGGGGCGGCCATCCCATGAGGACATACCCAAGTCACCATAAGTTTTTGTAGACGAGCTGGAAAAATAGCTCAGTGGTTAAGAGCACTGACTGCTCTTCCGAAGGTCCTGAGTTCAAATCCCAGCAACCACATGGTGGCTCACAACCATCTGTAATGAAATCAGACGCCCTCTTCTGGTGTGTCTAAAGATAGCTACAATGTACTTACATATAATAATAAATAAATCTTTGGGCCAGAGCGAGCAGGGACTGAACAAGGGAAGGTTGACCAGAGTGAGCGGGGGTTGACCGGAGCGAGCAGATGTCCTAAATTCAATTCCCAGCAACCACATGAAAGCTCACAATCATCTGTACAGCTACAGTGTACTCATATACATAAAAATAAAATAAATAAATCTTTAAAAAAAAGTTTTGGTAGAGACGAAGATAGGGGAAGGTGAGGAAAAGTGGATTTTCTAAAGTTCTAGAATCATTGTGAGTATATTTTTTAGAGAGAGAAATTCTTTAAAAATAATGGCTTTTGAAATTTTGAAAATGCAGTTTTAATATATATACATATGTGTGTGTGTGTGTGTGTTTGTGTGCGCGCACGCGTGCGTATGCAAAACTCTTATATGGGGAAAGGAGATTTTCTGCTTAGCATAAATCTCAGGTTACCAAGTGCATTCTTGCCTGCAGGAAACTCTCCCGCCCTGGGGAAAGCTGTCAGGTGTGTGGGATTAGCTTTCTATTATATAGTGGTAGCACAGCTTTCTCCCCAGCCCTGCCCCCTTCCTCGTAATAAACATCAGTGGAAGGCAAGGGAACCTTACACAAGGCTAGCTAGGGACAAGCCTTAGCATAACTTGAAAGACACCCCTGATGGCCAGGTTACCGTCCCAGGGTACAGCTGTTGGGGAAGAAAGCAGGCAGTGTGGTGAGGGGGACAGAGGGAAAAATGACAAGGACTTCCTCACTTAGTCTTAAAATCTCTTTTTAATTACATGTTGGTCTGAGGTGGCTCAGCCATTAAAATTACATTTATTTGCCTGTCATGGTGCCTTGGTGTCATGGTGGCCAACACCCTTATCCTAACACTTGGGAGCAAAGGCAAGGTGTTATCTATGAGTTCAAGGATTGGGAGTCCCAGGCCAGCCAGGGCTACCTAGTGAGACCCCATGTCAAACTGTCCATCCTTACGTCTGTGTGCTGTGTGTACACGTGTGGAGGTCAGAGAACTGTCCATTCTCTGCTTCCACTAAATAAATCCAGGGACCAAACTCAGGTTGTCTTTTCAGCTAGCTCTATGGGGAGGTGTTGATATCATCTGAGAGCCCTCAGGCTATAAGACAGTGTTGGTACCCTGCTGAGCTATCTCTCTGGCCCACCACCACCACCATCAGCAGCAGCAGCAGCAGCAGCAGCAACAACAACAAATTTATGTTATTATCTTATATGTATAAATGTTTGCTTACATGTATGTCTGTATAACACATGCATGCCTGATGCCTGCAGAAGCCAAATGAGGGCATTGGATCCCCTGGAACTGGAGTTATAGGGGCTTTCAGACACAATGTGGGTGCTGGGAATCAAACCCAGGACCTTTGGAAGAAAAACTAGTATTTGTAACCACTGAGCCATCTCTTCAGCACCCCCTTCCATTAAAAACATTTTTTATTATATTTCATTGTGTATATGTATGTACAACTTGTTTGTGAGTCAGTTTTTTCTTTTCACATTGTAGAGCCTGAGATCAAACTCAAGCCTTCAGGCAGGGCTGGTACCCTCTGAGAGCCCTCAGGCTGTGAGGTGGGGCTGGCACTCTCTGAGCCATTCTACTTGTAGTTCTTATGTAGGATTACAACTGGCTTTTTTTCCTTCAAATTGAGATAAAAATCACAAGTCACAAATCGCACAATCTTTTTATTTATTTATTTTTTTTTTTTGGTTTTTTTCAAGACAGGGTTTCTCTGTGTAGCCCTGGCTGTCCTGGAACTCACTTTGTAGACTAGGCTGGCCTCGAACTCAGAAATCCACCTGCCTCTTCCTCCCAAGTGCTGGCATTAAAGCGTGCACCACCACTGCCCAGCAAGTCGCACAATCTTAAAATTGTTCAGGTCACTGGTTCTAAGCTATGTAACCATCACTACTGTGTCATTACAGATGGTTGTCACACCAGCAGTTTGAACTAACTACCCTTCATCTTCTAAGGCAGTTTTACTATGATGTTGCCTTCACTGGACACTTCCTGCTGGTTGTATGACATGGGAGCCTTAATTCACCCACACTGTAAAATGTGCTCCTTCCTGGTGGTCTTGAACCAGGGCATCACGTAGCTCAAACTGACCTGGAACCTGCGACTCTCCTTCCTTAACCTCCCCAGGTCGTGCCCTGTCGCTTTGTCCTTTTTGTGGCCACATGATCCTCCATGTGCTAAGGCTCCTCTTTAGGTGACGGACAAACTGTTCCCACTGGGCAATATTGAACACTCATGTGCAGGCATTTTGGGGGCCATATGTTTTCAATAACTTGGGGTCTATAGCAAGGAGTGGAATTGCTAGATTGTGTGGTAATTCTGTGTTTAACTTTCTGAAGAACTGCCAAACTTTAAGCAGAGTTTTGTATAAATACAAGGATCATGTTTTCCATTTTATTTCAACACTGGAAACTGTATGTCAGGATAAGAAATTTTTTTTTTAAACCTTAACAAAAGGCATGAAATTTTTAGGATATGCATTTTAAGCAAAACTTACTGAGATAAGCAAAAGCAAGTGGTAGTTTTCAAGGACTGGGACACTCAAAAGGTTACTTTGAGTTATTCATGTAATCTTTTAGTTCTTAAATATTTTCTTCTTCAAAATATTATTGCTTGTGTTTGTACACACACACACACACACACACACACACACGTGTTGTGTCATACATGTGCCATGGTGTATGTGTGGAGGCCAGAGGATACTTTTTTCCTTTTCTTTGAACCAGAGTCTCTTTATTTAGCCCTGGCGGCTGTCCTGGAATTCAGTATGTAGACCAGGCTGGCCTAGAACCTACAGAGATCTACCTGCCTTTGCCTCCTAAGTGCTGGGATTAAAGGTATTGTGCCACCACACTCAGCCAGAGGACATCTTTTACTGATGATCTGAGATCGAGCTGAAAACCATATAAAAGGCTGGACACAGTGATGCATGTGCATAACCTTAGCATCTCTATACTGAGATGGGAGGAGGGGGCAGGACAATTGCTTAAAACTTTGCTGGTCAGCATCCAGGAGTATATGGATAAAGCAGCTGCAGAAACAAGACACACATACACACACACACACACACACACACACACACACACACACACACACACACACACACCTCACCCGTTTATTTGAATATGGCAGTAGTTCTTACAATTAAGATCCTGCCTTGTCTTGACTTGTGAACAGTCAGTCTGGGAGTTCTCAGTCTGGCAGTGCATGCCTTCTGATGCCAAGGACAAAAGCGAAGTTTTCTTATTAAAGGGAAGGTAGAGAAAAGAAAGTGTTAAAGGACCCTCTGGGCACAGAAGCTAGTTAGTACTTGATTACAGAGGGAGACCCTGTACTTATGAACAGAGCCCTGGCAGGAATCCTGTGCTAAACACAGGCAGCATTGGATGCTTTGAAATCAGGGAAACAGGGCAGGAGAAGGGTTGCTGGGCTGGAGGTGGGGGTGGAGGGGTTGGGGGCTTGAGGATGGAGGGAAGCTCTTTTGGGAAGGTGGGGGGAGGGAGAAGAACTCCATTCTCTCAGGTGTAGGTGGTCAGCTTCTCTTTGTAGTTAACTTTATTGCACTTTTCTGATCCTAAGGTGGGGATTATGTGGAATAACTGATGTTCAAACTCGTAGGGCTCCCAGGTAGAGAGGGAGACTGTGAGGGGGTATGAGGGGGTATGGGAAGAGGTGGGAGGTGGGGGTAACAAATCCAGGTATGTGGCTAGGGGATGTTGTCACCAGAGGCAGGCACATACCAACCCTGTTGGTGAAAGTGAGGTCTGTGTCCCCTGCTTAGGCATCATTAAAGTCTCAGGCAGTGTAAGACAGCAGCTTGCTGGGAATGCGTAGAAGGGAGGAGTGTGCCTAAGCAAAGTCACACCCAGAGATGGGAAAGGTGCCTGGTACTGGCACCACATATGACTGTGGCACCACCAGCCTCCCTGTCAACCTGCAAATCAGGGAGGCCACACTTGCTGGGCTGCTGGTGTAGTGTCCACCCACACAAGAACTGCTGACACAGGCATTCCATGATCCGGAGCCCATGTAGGAGGGTGTGACATTGTAAAGGCTCACGTGTAATGGCTGGTGCACAGCGGAATTGGGCCTGCACTCCTCCTCGCATCTTCCCTTTCTGGAGATCTGGGAGGAATGCTCCCTTTAATACTTAAAGCTTCTGTATGTGTGCATGTGCCTTCTCGGAAGATCTGGACTTAAATTTGAATGCCTAAAGCCATAGACCAGCTAGGTGGGAGTGTCTGCAAGAATTTTCTATCTTTTTTTTTTAATCCCCACATGGATTGCTTTA
Organism: Tokudaia tokunoshimensis; assembly: GCA_036184795.1. Taxonomy (NCBI): domain Eukaryota; kingdom Metazoa; phylum Chordata; class Mammalia; order Rodentia; family Muridae; genus Tokudaia; species Tokudaia tokunoshimensis. Next base: position 20,311,776 of record BTHU01000015.1, read on the forward strand.
ATTTGAAATTAGTTTTAATTTTTAACCTTTGAAGCATTGGAACCAAAGATTTCCTTGTATGAGAGCATGGCTAGTTCTGTACATTATGGCTTTAATCCCTACTATAATTATGTCTTCTTACTTCACTGAAGCAGAAACTAAGCCACATAGGTTGAAAGGAACTGGGGGCCTGCGGAGGGAGCCCTAGGTGACCAGGCCTGGCCTTAAATCTGACTCTTCCCACTTCCAAGCCACTCCTGCTGTTTATGACTGCTGCTCCATTTCCCTGAACCGAGCCTTCTCCATCTCTTAATTATTGGCAAACCTCAGGAAGATAGTAAGTAGTACACTCTGCACAGAAGAAGGTGGAATAGGAGACTTGGGCAGGTGTCATAAAGCGCAGCAGATCCTGTGAAGAGGTCATGGATGTGGACAGAAGAGGCTCTGTTCATCTGGGGTCTTCCCTTCTCGTGCAAAGGCCAGAGCGGGGTTGCACACTGGGTAGGAGTAACCTTCCTTTTCGAAGTTCTTCCCTACTCCCCACCTCTCCCCCTCCATGATAGGCGTCCATCCAAGGCGTCCCATGGAAGGACCTGCTGTGTCTGTCTGCCAGAGTCACACTATAGCAGTTAGGAATTCATTCTGGATGAAATCTCGAACATTCTTCTGTCTGAGTCAGACCCTGGTGGTTTTTAAAAATAGGCTCACATCAACGGGCAGCCCAAACTACATCAGTTTTGAGGCAGCTGGAACAATGCGTGCAAAAACAAGTCAGGAGAAGCAACTTGCCACCCGACTACAGATAGGAGTTGTAATCTTCGTACTTCCTTTGTGCAAGCTTTTATCTATCTGGAGCCCTGCTGTGCTCCGGGAGTGCATCCCAGCCTCATAGATGAACACCCCTGTTTCATTTCATACTTAGTGAGCCTAGGTCCAGGTTGCACCCCTGGTCTAGCTTATGAAATACGTCTTGTTTCCAGTGGGAGGAGGAGAGGGAACATGGAGGGCTGAGTTCTGTGTCTGGCAAGGGCCAGGACTTTGCTTATAGAGGAGCAGCTGGCCACACAGGATGCAGGGGGTTTCTCTGAGTGTGGACTCCTTGAGTGGTGGCAAGGGCACCCTGACTCTTGCATCTCTAAGTACATAAAAAGTATACCCAAATTTCAAATGCTCGAGAGCTATGCTGCCCCTGGCCAAATAGGCCATCTGGCAGCCCAGTGAACTGCTACCTGGTGAAAGCTGAACTTTGAAGTCAGCTCTGAGTGATTTGTGGTTAGAAATGATGACATGATTTAGGGATTTTTATTTCTCAGTTACTGTCTTGATTTGAGTTTCTCTCCAAACCCTGCGGGCGGGGTCAGCTAGCAGGTCTCCTTGCCCCTCCCTTTAATTAAGCCCCCCTTTCCACACCTGCTGGCTGTCTTACTCTAGAATCCAAATCACTTTCATTCTTTTTATATTTGATCACAATTTGGAGTGTCTTTTCTCTTCTCGCCTTTCTTTTTTTTTTAATGGTAAATACAGTATATGTTCCATACATAGAATGTGCATATTCTTTGACACTTTTATAAATATATTTAATGAATGTTGGTAATTTCAGCCTCCACCCATTGGACCCTTTCTTCCCATGTCTTCTTTCTATTCTCAGGTCTGTGGTATGTGTGTGTGTGTGTGTGTGTGTGTGCGCGCGCTCACGTGCAGGAGTGTGTGCAGATAGAGCAAGAGTCCTGTCATTAGACCTGGAGCTAGGCTAGAGCCCAGCAAACTTCAGTGAGCCTCCTGGCTCTGCCTCCCACAATGCTGGCGTTACAAACATGCTAGGCCACCTCTGGTTTTTTGTATGTAGGTACTGGGGATTTGAACTCAGGTCATAATGTCCGCACAGCAAGTGTTCTTGCTCATCAAGCCATCTCCCCAGCCCCAAGGAATCTCCATTGTTACCTTGACATTTACATGCCCCCCCCACCAACCCAGTTCTTATGCACGGCCGCCCCCTCACGTTAATGCCTTTGCTTTCTGTTGCACACCTTGACTAGACTAGATGTTTTCCTAGGTGTGTTGGTGGACTACTTTCAACCCAGTTTCCATGGTCATGTGTTGTTCAGTGTTCACAGTTACCCATGGGTCTTTGTTGCTGAGAGACAGAACACTACTACACTTCTTCAGACACACTGACGGGGGTCTGAAAGAAGGGCACCCAGGGCTCCTCTCCAGCACTGTATTCACTTCTGAGACACTGTACTTCCCAGAAAACCTTGCTTTTTAGTGGTGTACCATCTTCCATGAAGAGAAATTGCTTTAGTTTTTTTTGTTGGGTTGGATAAGTCCTGGGTCAGACAAGCATTCTACATAGTGTCTGCTCTACTGTGGGAAAAGATCTTTGAAATGAAAATCTACCTTTTACCCCAGCAAGCCACATGACCTCTAATGGGGGTGACCTCTCTTGGCACAGGTGACCAGACTACCTTCCAGCTGCAGGTACGTCAGGTGGAGGACTATCCCGTAGACCTGTACTACCTGATGGACCTCTCCCTCTCCATGAAGGATGACTTGGATAACATCCGGAGCCTGGGCACCAAGCTTGCTGAGGAAATGAGGAAGCTCACTAGTAACTTCCGGTTAGGTTTTGGGTCCTTTGTTGACAAGGACATCTCTCCTTTCTCCTACACGGCACCGAGATACCAGACCAATCCGTGTATTGGGTAAGTGGCAAGCTGTCCTTCTGTGGAATTGTGGGATGAAGTGGTGGGAAAATGGAACCCACAGAAAGGCTAGTTTAGGGAAAACATTAGGCTTAAGTATTTAATGATTCGTGATGGCCACATTCTGTCCTTGCCCTTTGTGTGAGTCAATGAACTGTCACAGGTTGTATCAAGACATAACGATCTTATGGGATGTATTCTTTGCCTGCCTCACATGGCTCTATTTTCCCACATTAATATCATTTAACAAGTGTCCGCGGAGAGTCGTGGGTCCAGGTGGTCAGGGAAAGGCCAGGAAAGTGCAGTTCGTCTCCCCTTTTCCTGTAGTAACTTGAGTGCACAGAGGCACATGAGTTTGGGGATAGGGGGATTGCTCAGTTGATCAAGCACTTGCTACACGGTCATGAGTAGTTGAGTTTGTAAAAACTGGGTACTTCAGGATGCTCAGAACCCCAGCACTGGTAAAGCATCCTTGGGCTTTGCTGGCTATGAGTCACACGGAATTCGTGAGGTCCAGGATCAGTATGAGCCTCTCTCTCTCAAGAGAGAAAGATACAAGGAGGTACCTGCTACCAATCTCTGAGCTTTGCATGCATATACTCGTGTGCATAACCACAAATACATACAAAAGGATAAATGTCCCTGTTTATGTTAGCAGCAATAATTTGCTTCCGTATATAAATGAAAACCTTGTTTTAGCTTTACCTTTTTTGTTCAGTTTTAATTTTGTATGTGTGTGTGTATACTATGTGTGTACGTATCATGGCTCTTGAATAGGGATCAGATGACGATGCCCTTGGGGGTGGGTACACTGTGTGTACAACATACAGTAATTGATAACTTCAAGCCTTTTGTTGCCTCATCTCCACAGTTGATCTTAATGAGTTTGTAGAACATAAGGCCTAGTTACTAGAACAGCTAAGATTTTAGTTCTTGCTGAGCATCAGACACCATTCCCACTGTTGACAAATAGACGCTTTATTGAGATTATCTTGTTACATGTCAAATGGGCCTTCTCAGGTCCCTACGGCTTCTAAGCCATGTTTTCAGATGAGGAAGGTGAGGCCTACAGAGGATAAATACCTTTACACAGATAGCCAAGGGGTAGAGTCCGTATTCTCATCAACACAATGACATTTTCCCTCCCCCAAGATACTTTATCTGAGGCTAAGTGACTGGGCATTCCCAAGCTCCAGCAAGCCCAGCAGGTCAGAGTTTACCTAAGTCTGCAGTAAGAAGTCCCCAAATGTCCACAGCTAAATATCTACAAAGCTGCCTCATTTGAACAAGACCTGAGGGGGGCTGAATGGTGTCGACTCTTGGCACCTCTCCTTCAGGGACCCAGGCTTCTTCCGTGTTAGGATAACAGTTTTGATTCTTAGTCTCCAGCTGCCATGGAGGTGGGTGGGTGTTCTTCTTAAAGACCCTGGGCCAGTTTCTCTCCGCATTTTGTGTCCCAAACAGCTCCCAGCTCCAAGCTAGGCGGGATGTTGGGTGAGGTGGTGATATCCCGGCAGCCTGTGTTCCGACTCTCTCTGGTCTCGTTAGTTTCATTCTTCCATGCTGACCTGGATCTTCCTCACGGGTCAGAAACTAACATAAAGATTAAAAAACAGTAAGATAAGCCAGGCCAGGCAATGGTAACGCACATCGCACACCTTTAATCCTGGCAGAGGGAGGCGGATTTGAGGCCAGCCTGGTCTCAAGGGAGACCACAGAGTTGCAGGAAAACTAGACCTACACAGAGAAACCCTATCTCAAACAAACAAACAAACAACCCATAAGAAGGAGAAGACCCCAGTAAGGTAAACAGTGTTAAATACAGATGTATTCAAAGATCCTTAAGCATAAAGAACCACCTTTCGTAGCTTGCTGGGGGCAGCGTCTTCTAGCCGCAGGTAGCTACAGAAGCTAGGTTCTGATTAGTGGCTCTTAGTCTCCAAGGCTACTTTCAGCTGACCCCGGGGCCACGTGTTTTATTGTTGGTGTTTTGCTACTTACTGGGAGCAACAGCATCTTAATCAAAACACATTTTGGATTTATCAGAACAGTCATCCCATCCACTCCTTTCTGTCCTTGCCCTGATTGGGCACCGACTCCAGCCAGACAGGGTGTGTCTGCACTCACACAGTTGCAAGGCCCAGTTTGGGAGTTTAGCATCCAAATAGTCAAGGCTACTGCACATAGATATTCAGACTTCCTACTTGAAACCCTCCAGGCAGAAACAGTGGCAGACAGTGCCGTTCTTGACGGAGAGCACTGAACACTCTGAAAAGCTGTTCCTAAGACAGGAAATCAGTGAAGAAAGAAACTTCAAATCTAAGTCACGTAAATCTCTCTTTTGTAAGCCAGGAAGTACCAGGACAGACACTGCAGCTCTGACAAGCAGCTGAGATTCCTGGGGAATCTCAACTTGGGAGGGCCAGCACAAGCCAGGGAATGTAATCTAGCTGTCCCATACCAAATCTGGGACAGCACACACGTTTGCTTTCCTGTTTTAAAGTCCCCGCGAGATAAGTTACTGACATCTAAAAGGCGACTAGCCACAAATAACCAGAATTTCTAGGTTTTTCCTCCACTTGGTATAGAATACACCAGAAACATTGAGTCTGCAGAAGTACCAAGCTTGCCCTGGGGAGAAAAAAGTCATGCAAGCATCCAATTGAAGACCAGTTTGATAACAATCACAGAGCATCTCTAGGAAACCCCAATACTCGACGACATCCTATTTTCTATCACTAGTTGTGGGACTTTTTCTTTGATTGAGCTGTCATCGAGATCATTTATATAAAATCATCTCCATCTCTATACATTTTTACCCTTTGAGTATGTTCCCCCAGAAGCCACGGTGTTCCTTTGCCCCCTCGAAGGTGGCTTTCCACTGCCTCTGGCACCTCTGTGGCTGAAGTGACAAGCTCTGTTTATCTAATCCTCCTCTCCTGTGGGCTTTGTCTCATGCATTTGACCATGTCTGGGCAGGAGTTACCGCGGTTCACATTGTTCAGGGCTTGGTTGGCTGCGTCATCTGAGTCTGGGAGGTTCTAACAGTATCTGGGTGATTGTTTAATCTCTCCTGCTGTCTCCATGTTCATACACTAGTGGGTGGCAGTTGGAGCAACTCAGTCTAAATTCCATGTTTCTTGTTTTTCCTCATGCAGCCCCCACCCCCACCCTCTCTTCCAGCTATGTAGAAATCCTTCCAGGTTACAATTTTGTTCTTTAGTTTAATCTGTATACTGAAACAGTTTGGACCTCTGTGACTTTATTTTTCCTTTCTATAATTGTTACTTGGTCCTATCCTCAAACCCTTGTGTTTTAGATATTATTTTGTTGTTGTTGAGATTTTTAGTTTTTGTTGTTTGTTTTTAATTTTCTAGTAATTTCCCTTCTGGTTTTTGGCTGTCCTTCCTTCCTCTTTTTGACTGTTTCACAAGTCCTTGTCTTAGGGAGTCTCAGAGCATTCTGTTCTTGAGTGTGAGGTTTGCTGACATTCCTTTGGGCTCTTAGCCTCTCACGTGGTGTGAAATGTTTTCATTAGCTCATCTTCATCGGCGGCTGTTTTCCATCGAGAACCATATGCCCCTGGTGTCTTGGCTTTCCACAGAGCAATTTTAATCTTTGCTGTAGTCAGGAACCTCCATGTTAACAGTGGGACTGGTTTTCCTGTTAATTTCCCAGCAGAGGGTTCTTTTACCATAAATGTTGTGAATTCTCATCACCAAGGTCTAGAGTAACTTTTAAAGATTTATTTATTTACTATGTATAGTATTCTGCCTACATGTATGCCTACATACCAGAAGAGGTCACCAGAACTCATTATAGATAGTTATGAGCCACCATGTGGTTGCTGGGAATTGAACTCAGGTCGTCTGGATGAGCAGTCAGTGCTCTTAACCTCTGGGCCTGATTCCCAGCACCCACACTGGGCAGTTTACAACTCCTGTAATTCTTGTTCCATGAAGTCTGATACTCTTTTCTAGTTCCACAGCACCTGCATGTACAGGGTATATGATACATACATATATTTTTAAATTTATGTGTATGTATGCTCGTGTGTGTGTGTGTGTGTGTGTGTGTGTGTGTGTGTGAGTGTATGAATAATAAACTCTGAGTCACCAGTAATGTATTGGTGTCCCATTAAGATCAGAGATAAAGAAGCACTTCCTGTGTCATTTAGCCAAAAGCAAGCCTAGATTTGAATTCTATACTTTTTGTTTTCTATGTCATTTGTCCTCTGTCTGTCTGTCTGTCTGTCTGTCATATGAGTCTTGATTCTATGCCTGCCTGAAGATTCCCTTGTGAATCTGTCCCTGCATCTGTGTTGTTTTATTTTATTTATTTATTTATTTATCTATTTATTTGGTTTTTCAAGATAGGGGACAGGGTTTCTCTGTGTAGCCCTGGCTTTCCTGGAACTAACTCTATAGACCAGGTTGGTCTTGAACTCAGAAATCCGCCTGCCTCTGCCTCCCAAGTGCTGGGATTAAGGCATGTGCCACCACTACCTGGCTGTGTTGGTCTTTTTGTGTCTGGTGTGTGTCTGGTATTTATTGAACAGCACAGGAAGCGTTACATGGGGAAGGAGTGAGGGATGAAGCAAGCGCCTCCTGGTCTTTCAATTCTTTCATCTTTCTGATAGCAGAGGTGACTGACAGCAGAACTGATGTTGTAGGTCTAAGCCTTGCCAACCACCATTCCAGATGCCAGTGGCCTGGCTTCCATCTTGGTCATGCCACAGAAGTAGTAGGTGTACTTAGCTTTCAGAGGGAGGCCCCACAGTAGGTCCCATATATCCTGATCCCAACCACAGTGGGTCCCCTGAGATTTCCCAGTTCCCAGCCTTCTTGGTGTGTTGAGCTATGTTGCCAGAACCCAAGCCCAAGCCTGGAGAGGAGAGATATATTTTAATAGAATTTTGCAAGGAATTAAGTCACTGACTCCAAGTGACTGAGATAATAAACAGTATCACAAACATCATTGGTCAAGTAATATCTAAATGTTCTATTCAATATTTATGATGGATACTCTTTTATATCCTTTTGGCTTTTAATCTCTGTTTTTATTCTTTTCAACAAATGATCCATGTGCATTTTCCAGGTCAGAGGTGTGGAAGAGCATATGACTTAAGATTGCAGCTGTGTGCCAGGCAGTGTTAGTGCACACCTTTAGTCCCAGCACTCCGGAAGCAGAGGCAGGCAAATCTCTGTGAGTTCAAGGCCAACCTGGTCTATAGAGTTTCAGAATACCCAGGGCTACAGAGAGAAACCCTTATTTGAAAAAACCCAAAACCAGCCAAACAAAATGATTGCCACTATGCGTTAGCTTAAAAGCTGATGTCATAGGAAATCCAAGGCATGCAAGGCTGAGTGTTTCATTGTCCTCTTAAAGGCTGAGCATACCGTAGGACATTCACTTAGGTCTTAAGTGACTTCAAGGTGTATTATACTTCCTTCCACACCATGCATAGAGAACCCTTGGGTCCCACCCTGTGATCTTTTGTAGCATTCAATCACAGTCTCCCCCCCTCCCCCTCCCCCTCCCTCCCTCCCTCCCTCCCTCCCTCCCTTCCTCTCTCATCTGTCTGTCTGTCTGTCTGTCTGTCTATCTATCTATCTATCTATCTATCTCCTGGCTTTTTAAGACAGGGTTTGTCAGTATAGCCCTGACTGTCCTAGAACTCACTCTGTAGACTAGGCTGACCTCGAATTTACAGAGCTCCTCCTGCCTCTCACTTCTGAGTATTGGGTTTAAATGCATCTGCCACCACCATCCAGTTTCCCTCTTTGCATTCTCATCTCCCTAGTTAATAATCAGTAGCTCTATGAAGTCCCTCAACTGGGATTCCATAACACAGACGCAGTGTGTCGGGGGTTATTTTCCTGGCAAGAGACTCTAAAACAGATATCCAGGCCATTCTGGAACAACTCCAAGGACTAACTGAGCCAGAAATATGATCATGGGTGACGTGCTGTTAAGAACAGTGGAGACCTTCCCAGTATCTGTGTTGTGCCAAGAAGAGGTGTTCCTGACTAGGCTACAGCACATTGCCTGTAGTTCAGACATGTGTCCAGCAGTCACACTTTCTGGTTCTTAATTACACTGTAGGAAGAATGGGTCTGCCCATGCCATTTGCAGAGGTGAAGGGGGCAGGGGTAAAGGGGGCAGGGGTGTAGGGAGGCGTGAACACTGAGGATCAGTCCCTGGGTTTCCACAGTTCTCCCAGTTTGGTTTTTCATTTCACAACAGTTATGCAGTTTCTCCTCTAACTGTCACAACAAACACACACCCAAGGTTCTAAATGGTGGTCCAGAACAACAGAAGGGAAATAGGAGCTTGGAGGGAAAGCGGGATACAGTTGCAATGTGTTTCCCTCCTCTCGGGCCCTGTCCGTCATGGACATGTGGGTGGAGCCTCAACTCCTTCCTACCAGAATGTAATGTCACACTTGTTTCTGTACAAAATGAGAAGGCTACACAAAATCTCAGGGTGGTCTAGGCTCGGATTTACAAACAACTGACCTGTCTAAGCAGAAGGTGTTCGTGACGACAACGATGTGGGGGGGCGGGGAGGGAGAGCAAGGGAGAAGCAGACAGGGAAGGACTAACTGGAGAGAAAGAACTGTCACTGGGGTGGACTGGGAATGTGTGTGTATGCATGTGCATGTGCGTGTGTGTGTGTTGGGGGTGTGTGATCTGTCCCCAGCAGCTTGTGAGGTCTGTGCAGCACTGTGACTTGCCTCTCTGCAGAGGGGAGCCTGCCTAGGCTCGTCCTGGTAGGGCTGGACTTGGCAGCTGTGAAGGCAGGACCTTTAGCAGTTGCTAAGCCTGTTTCCCTTCCCAGGTGCAGCTTGAATGGGATTCTAAAGCCTTTCTCCTAGGCCTTTCTGTCAATACTTGTTTTTCTGAAGAGAGCCCTCTTTTAGCAGTCCACAGATCCTGCGGGTCTGTCCCGTTGATGCTGCGTCCGGCCCGCAGGCCTTCCTCTGTCTCCTTTCTCCACGCGATGTTGACGTTCTTTTCTCTGGCTGCCACACTCTGCCCTTACTTGCTTTATCCCAAGGATCCATTTAAGGCGTCTCTTCCTGTTTCATTGCCCCAGTTTGATAGTATCATTGGAACTACTTTCTCTAGGAAAGAGGCCACTTAGGGCTTTTCACTTGCCCTGAGAGTTTGTGACATGCCCGTCTTTTTCCCATTGGAAGAAGTGTAGAATTCTCTGGTGAGTAGACACTTTATCATTGCAGTAAATGAATGAATGATTGATAGGGCAGAAGAAGGTCTGTAACTCCTGTTCTGTTCTGCATCTCTTCTTGTGCCAGCACAGCCTGGTAGTCTCCAGTGGGTCCTTTGTTTTATGGCAGCAGCATAGTTCGATGAGAAAAAGCTGGCTGCCCAGTCCTGCTTGTGTGCCCTCCCTGGCCATCGTCCTTGATTGTGCATGGTCCCACTCATCTTCTAAGGCTGGCATTAAATCCCCCAGCTGTAGAGTCTGCTGTGACCCCCAGGTCTTCGAGCCATTACCCACACACTTCCGTGGTCTGGCTGTGTGCCCACAGCGAGGGCTGGCTCTTCAGAGTTATTTGGTTTTGTTCTTTCCACTAGGCTTAGCCCAGAGCAGGTGGTAGGTGTTAATTGATGTTAATTGATGTTTTTCAAGGTACTTATTGAAGGCCAGGACATTTGATTAATATTTAGAGATGGGACCATTGATGGTTCAGTGAGTTGATCCCGGAAACCCACATGATAGAAGAGAACTGATCTCTGCAAGTTGTGTTCTCTCTCTCTCTCTCTCTCTCTCTCTCTCTCTCTCTCTCTCGTGTGTGTGTGTGTGTGTGTGTGTACATACATACATACATACATACATGCAAAATAAAATGAAATGTAATTGAAAATTGAAAAGGTAAGGGCTGGAGAGATGGCCCAGCAGTTAAGATCACTGACTGCTCTTCCAGAGGTCCTGAGTTCAATTCCCAGCAGCCACATGGTGTCTCACAACCATCTGTAATGGGAGTCGATGCCCTCTTCTGGTGTGTCTGAAGACAGCTACAGTGTGTAATCATATAAATAAAATAAATAAATGGGCCGGGCGGTGGTGGCGCACACCTTTAATCCCAGCACTTGGGAGGCAGAGGCAGGAGGATTTCTGAGTTCGAGGCCAGCCTGGTCTACAAAGTGAGTTCCAGGACAGCCAGGGCTACACAGAGAAACACTGTCTCGAAAAACCAAAATAAATAAATAAATAAATAAATAAATAAATGGATTTAAAAAAAAAAAATGAAAAGGCTTACAGATGATGATGGAAAATCCACCCTTCTCTCCTTTCTCTCTAGTTACAAGTTATTCCCCAACTGTGTCCCCTCCTTTGGGTTCCGCCATCTGCTGCCTCTCACAGACAGAGTCGACAGTTTCAACGAGGAAGTGAGGAAGCAGAGGGTGTCCCGAAACCGAGATGCCCCTGAGGGGGGCTTTGATGCTGTCCTCCAGGCTGCTGTCTGCAAGGTAAGGACACTCAAGCCCGCGGCTCCCATTCAGTTTTACGTCAGAGGCTGAGCTCAGCTGCGCACCTTGGAAATCTCTAGCAATCAAGTCAGCTAGACTTGGGATGAGTTGAGCTGTGCCAGTCGGGGTGTGGCTCTGTGCAGGACGGCAGTGTCTTTGCCAGACAGACAGCTGTTCTGTGTTCATGCATCATCCTTTTTTCCTTGGTTTGTCATTTTAACCTTAAAGATTCCCTCACTGGGGAATCCAGCTGAAATAGAATCACCCGACGTCTTTGGTTTCATGCCCTTGCTTTTGTTTATCCTATTTCTCTGCTATGTGTGAATCCAGAGGGAGGGCAGAGATTTCAATCAGAAATGAACTTTGACTGTGAGAGGTTCCCAACTTGGAGAAATATATAAACGCAATACAGATAACTTAGTGTTAAAATAATTTCCTACTGTCCAAAAAAGCCTAATAGCAACACTACAAGATGACTTCTTGTGAGCTCACTGCTGAAGCATGTGTGCCTTATGGTTTGGTTCATCTTCTGGTCTCTGCATAAGCTTGGCAATTTTGAGTAAGCTCTGTGTAGAGTGTCCACACTGGCGATGCGTTCTTTTAAAAAAGATTTATTTATTTTTAAAAATGTTATACATATGAGGGTTTTTTTTTTTTTGCCTGCATGTATATAAGTATAAGTTCATGGCCGGGGTCCCTAGAGGCCAGAACAAGGGGGGCCTTGGAGTCTTTGGAACTAGAGTTACAGACAGTTGAAAGCTCACATGTGAGTGACTGAGAAACTAACATGGGACCTCTGGAAGAGCAGAGAGTGCTCTAAACACCTAGCCATCTCTCTGACCTCTTGGTAATGTGGTTTTAAAAACCTATGGGAGTTCATGAGTGGTGGAGTGGTAGGGACCTTTAAATGTTTAGCAGGTCAGGGGAAGAGATTGAGATGTAACTTCAAGGCCACTCGCCGTAGCTGCTGGTTGCTTCCTCGGTGATCAGTACTGGGATTTCTGAGTGTTTATGCTGGGTTTATCCTAAACTCACTTTAATTTGCCTTTGACATGGAAAAGAAAGCCACAGTTTTATCTCTGATGTTACTGTCAGACTTCAGACAGAGATGGCTAAACGGAAGGAAAAGACAGAAAGCAGCAAGAGTGTCCCTCCTGGTCCGTCTGTCTGTGTCACTGTGAAGGCCTGGGGACTCCTTCAGAGTAGGAGGTCACAGTGGCTTCCCATCTGGTGGCTGTGGCCAGTAGCACATGGTTTAATTCAGAGGTTCCTGGTGGGTTTTCAGCACTCTGAAGGCCAAATGAAACACAGCTATAATGCACTCATCCCTGAATCTTCCATGTGTCATGAAATAATTTGTGGACTGTACTCTTTAACCCCCGTGCCTGCAGATTTGTCTTGTGCCATCGCGAATGGACAGAATAGTCCACTCATTGAAGTTCAGTATTACAGAGGCCTCGAGCACATTTCTTGAGCATATTGCTTGATCCTGGTGAGTCTCATCAACAGAGAGCCACTGTATGGGCCTGTGTCAGCCTTAAACCTGTTGTACATTTCAACAGGGAAATTTGCCTTTGCTACAGGGAAAGTTAATAATTGTTTAGAATTATACAGTCTATAAGCCACCAATTTCTCTTTACCTTTCCTCCACTTCCGTGCTACGAACTTACATTTAGACATGTGTTAAGACATTTCTTTATCATTTGAAATTGCCTAATTTTTAATAGATGTCATTTCCCCCAGTTTATTTACAGACTTTCCTATTGTAGCAAAAATGTTAAGAATAGATTGTAGGCTAGCTTTTGGTGAGTGACTGGGCAACAGAATCATACCATTAAAAATCTTTAGTAACTTGAGGGCAAGGCATGGCTGTACATGCCTGTAATCTCAGTGCTTAGAAGACAGAGGCTGATGGATTTCTGTGAGTTCCAACCTTGTCTAGAAAGTGAGTTCTAGGCCAGCCAGCACTACATTAAAAAGCAAACAAACAAACAAAAAACCCTCTGTCTCAAAAATCATTCAAACAAACAGACTCTTTAGCCAATTGAACAATGCTAAACAAAAATTTAGAGTGGACTGGTGAAGGCAGATAAAGACCACTGCGGCTAGAGAGAGCCTATTTGGCAAATAAATGAAAGAAAAATGGTCTGCTCATATTCCCAATGGGCAGAGGCACGTATTGCCAAGCCTGGGTCCCATGAACCTGCTTGATGGAAGGAGAGAACTGGCTCCCTCTAGTTGTTCTCTGACTACCTACCATATGAATGTCGTGGCAGGTACACACACACACACACACACACACACACGGAAAAGGAAGAAAATACTGGAAATCAACCAAAACCGATAACAATATTTTTAGGGTATAGAATTATGGGTGTTTTTTTTTTCTTGGTGGTTTTACGTTTTTTATATTTGCCTAAATTTCTATAACGGAAATGAGCTCTTTTTACAGTGAAGCATTTCAAACATAATAGTGGAGAAATTAAACTGCACATGTGCGTTGTTTGCCATTAGTGATCACTCATGGCCAGTCTCCTTTGTGTCCACAGAGACCTTGTCCCCTTATCATGGTAGTTCAGATACCATTTCCAACGCTTAAGTGTTTCTTCACTGGGTCTGCTCCCCTTTGCCCAGATTAGAAGCTCCTAGTCCTGCCTCCTGACTGTAAGAGGCGGAGAAAGCTGGAGTCCTGTGCACTTGGCTGGCTCCTCGTAAGGACCAGAGTTGCCTGGACTGACCATCCTGCAGCGAGCACACGCGCGCCTCTGCTTCTGTTGACCTTTGCTTTTGGTGATGGGTCTGAGAACAGGCCTGACTCATAACATTGCAGGCTCTCTGTGGCTCTGGTTTCCCTGGGTTGGACTAGTCATTATCAACTTGTGGGCCTTAGGGTTATGGCATGGCTGTCTTTAAAGTCTAGCTCTAAGGCATGCGCCCACTGTATTTCCTAGAAAGGTGATCTTGGCAGAAGATAAGGGAAATACCTGCTTCTCTTTGGGATTCTACTCAGGACAAGGACCGTGCTTTTACTAGTGGTAGTGGGGTGTGTATTTATGTGTATGTGCACACACATGGATCCTTTCCCCCTCCCACCCCCCCCACACTGCTGCTCAGATTGCTGTCAGAGGCAGTTAACAGTGTTTATAGTTAAGGGACTACTCTCTTAGGCAAGCATCTTTTTCTAATATAGTATCCACAAGTGGGTTAGGACTGGAATGTGCACCTTTAATGCTCTATGAGTCTATAGTTGAACTTGTTTATACTTGTTCTGGGTCACTATTATGGTTTCTTCTTTTATCAGTTTTATTGTTTCCCTTGGAACTTTCTAGACGTTGGCTTTAAGTTGCGTATTCCTTATTCTAAAATTATACAGGTTGATGTGTGGTGAGTTGTTCAGTCTGGAGCTGTGATTGCTTTCCTACTTTACTAAACAGGAAGCACCCTTGACCTCTGAAGATGAGGGGTGGGTGGGGCAGTGAATGTGGCCTCCTGCTGTGGTTTCCAGACTCCTGTTTACTTTAACTACGCATTGGTGTCCTCAGGAAACTATTAAAGTATTGGATTTCCCAATCTCTGTCTCTCTCTCTCTCTGTGTGTGTGTGTGTGTGTGTAAAAGAGCGAGCGAGCGAGAGAGAGAGAGAGAGAGAGAGAGAGAGAGAGAGAGAGAGAGAGGGGCACGTCTGGAGGTTGGAGGATTTCTTTCTACCTTTCTGTATCAGGGTCCCTCGTTTCTGTGCCTTTGCTGAGCACTCCAGGTTAACTGGCCAGCAAACTTCCAGAATAAGGCTTGGAAAATGGCAAGTCTAAGATCTATAAGAAATTAGGCAGGTCCAAAGAAGCCAAGTGGTGATTCTGCTGCTTCTGCCTCTCATCTGGCCTTAGGAGTGCTGGAATTACAGATGTGTTACACACACACACACACACACACACACACACACACACACACACACACACACACCCGGTCAGGTTTTTAATGTGGGTTCTGGGTCAAATTTAGGTTGCCAGGCTTCTGTAGCTAGTGTTTTTACAAGTTGAACATCTTCCCTGCCTGCCCCGCCCTCTCCCCCCTCCCTCAGGTGCTGGGATTAAGGGCGTGTGCCACATGGTTGGTCCAGCTTTTTTTAAAAGGCTTTACTTCTATAATGGCCAGTGTATCCGTTTCCTGGGCCTCCATTATGGCCTCTTCGTTCCAACCACAGTAGCCTGGAGTCACTTACCTGGAGGCTGCTGGGCTCTTGCACACCTGGGCTGCTACTTCCTGTGCTTTACCCCACCCCCACCCCCAGCGCTCTTTCCTTACCCTCCCCTTCCCCAAGCTTCCCTTCCTTTTCATTCTTAACAGAATTCACTGCAGCAAGCACTTTCCACCCCTCCTCCAGCCTCTGGGATCTTCCCATCCTACATCAGGGTGCTGTGTTTGTTCCAGACAGCAGGCCATTGCTGGCGTATTTCATCCACTGTGCATTTTACACTACAGCTTGGTCCTGGTGTTTGTTGTGCATTCTATAGATGCTAACAAACGAGGAACTGTCCCTTCCCTTCACAGTATTGTACACCCAGCTTCCCCGTCCCCAGAGTCCCGTGCTCACATATCATCCCTCCCTAAACCTGTTCTTAAACATCATCCCTAAACCTGTTCTTAAACATCATCCCTAAACCTGTTCTTAAACATCAGTGTGTGTGTGTGTGTGTGTGTGTATCTGTGCATGTGTGTAGTAGGGGGTGGTTCAGAACTGGAAGACTGGAATTTGAACCTTGGACCTGCAGGATGCCGTCTACCACTGCGTGAAAGCCCCAGCCCTTTGAACTGCTGCTCCTTTCTACAGTTCCTTCCATCCAGCTTGGACTCTGCTGTGAGCCCGCACCAGAGACATTCGCTGTGCTTTTTGGAGTTTGGACTTGAGGTGGCTGTTTAGAGCCTGAGTCACAGGCAGCTCCGTTCCTCAAGGAAAGAAATACCACACTGTGCTCTCACTGAATGTAACCACAGAGCAGAATTTTTTCCCAAGTATATCTCCTTTCGAAGTATGATTAGAAGCAGGAAAAACAAACTCCTAAGGAGAACATGTTTATTGTTACAAAGTGACGGAAACAGGCCTGAATGTCAGTGTGGTTGGTCATTCGGGAAGCCAATCCCACAGTTAAAGCTTGGTTTCTCCCATGGGCCATGTCGAAATTAAGATTCTTTGGTCTTAAGCTTGGATCTCCTGTGGAGTCTGTCGCTGGCCAAACAGGCCATCTGCCTCTCTCTCTTCCCTCCCTCCTCCCCAGCACCTGCTCCCTCCTCCTCTCAGTGCCTTCTGGAAAGGTCCATAGACAGCGTTCCGTTGTTCATCTGAAAGTCTGTTGAGCGCTTACTGTGTGCATGTGCTACACATGAGGTGTCGTGAGGGCCTCGAAGCTGAGGTGGCCACTGGTCTGACTCTGTGAACTTAACTACTTGGAAGACAATGAGAGAATAAGATCTAAGGTGCAGCTGGGCATACCGGCCTCTGAGGACCCAGTGGGTCAGGGATAGCCCTCCCCTCCCCCTCCTCCAAGGCTGGCTTGGTCTTTCACCACCTACCCTTCAGGCTCACAACTGTAACTAGGCTCTGCTCTGCCACTGAACTATTTCCCCAGCTCACAGAAACCATCTTTCTTAAGTGTAGTGGCGCATGCCTTTAATTTCAGCTCTTGGGAGGCAGAGGCTGACAAATCTCTGAGTTTGAGGCCAGCCTGGTCTAGAGAGCGAGTTCCAGGATAGCTAGGATCTATATAGTGAGACTCTGTCTCCAAAAATCAAAAGGGGAAGAAACTGTTTTCTCCTGGTCTTCCCTGTCTCCTCTCCACCCTCCTCCCTCCCCTTCTTCCTGCCCCCACCCCTTTGGTACTTTGCATTGAAGCTTGGAGTGAATACACAGCCTGCAGACCTGACTGGGCCCTGACATAGCCTATGTCAGGTGCATCTTCCAATGGGCTCACAGTAAGACAAAGCTTCCCCAGACCTGTTTTGTGATAACTTATTTACATGTGGGGACCACAAAGCACATGGTAAATCAGAGGGACATACTCAAGGATGTGTATTTACTGAAATACATAAGAACCCCAGTGAGTGTCAGCCAGCCTCTCTCTGGTGCAGGAATCTTTCTGTGGCATCTACCAATGGGCTCAGGACCCACACCCACTCACAGCCTCACCCGGCAGCTGCTCTGGGGCAAAGCAGCAATCCTTGTTAGAAATTCTTCCCTACCAGGAACTCTGGGACTCCAACCTGCTTCCCTGTGGCTACACACAAGTCTTCTCCAGCTAGAGGGGGCCCTTCCCCCTCCTCTGTGATAGGTGAAGTCAGTTGACACACTTCTCACAGTATCGTGGGAACAGAGGATACTGTTCCCATGCCTAGTACCCTCCCTCTACCCACCTCAGCATTTTTAAAAAGTTTTTATTTTACATGTATGTGTGTTTGCCTGAAGGTATGTATGCGTACCTCATGTATACAGGCGCCTGCAGAGGTCAGAAGAGGGAGTCAGGTCCCCTGGAACTGCATTGAATCTAGGGCTCCGTGTATGTTAGGCAGGTGATCTGCTGCTGAGCTGCATCTCCAGCCTTCCAGTCTGCTTTTCCACCCAGTCACTGCCTGGTGATTTAGACTTGCAGTAGCTGCCTTGAGCCTGTCCCCTAGGGTTCTCATCGGTAAGCTCCAATTGACTGTGACCACGACCGTGACCTCTCCCACACACACTAAGTTTATTTGCTAAGCACAGCTTGCTTTGAACTGGTGTCTTGCAGCTCTCTCTGTGCGTCCCACAGGTTGGTTGCAGGTGTAGTCCTGAGGGGAGTTCCTCAGGAGAGCCAAGAACAGGAGGGTGGAGAGGAAATTTTCTCTGTCCTTTGAGGAACCACTTTCCTTGTCAGACATTGTAGCCTCTAAGTGATTCCTTCCGTCTTCAAGAAAATAGATTGTACCACAGGCTAGAGGTCTCTAGCCTGTATCCTCAAAATAGAGAAACCCATCCCCCCTGCTCCCCAGTCATTTCTCCCAGGCCTAGGCTATCCGGGACCAGCAGCTGTAGATAAATAAGCCAGCATGTCTATGCAGCCCTGGGGAGTAAACCAGCTTTTATTTATTTTCTCAGACTGGGAAGGACTGGTCTCCCACTCTCAACCCCTTCTCCTTTTTATGGGCACTGAGAAAGGTCAGATTATGGGGAGCTGAGTGGTGAAGCCGGCAACATTTAAGAGAGACGAGACTACAGAGCCCGGTGGAGGCGCCGGGTCGTGAAAGGGTCATGATCACTGGGCTCTGAGTATATTTTAAGCATGTGGGAAGGAATGACTGATGGGACATTTCCCAGAGAGGGTGGGATTTACGGGGCTGTGTTTTCTCAAAGAGGGAGGAGCCCACCCTCCTTGGGGACAGTGGGATCAGAGGCTGGAGGCTTGAGGTTTAGGACAGAGAAGAGAGCACTGGCAGACCGCCATTCTTCTTGGGCTGTGGTTCATCATAGGAGCCAGGTGAGGAGGGGGCCCGTTGTTTGTCTCAGTGACAAAAGAGGCAAGGTCACCTAAATTGGATGTGGAGTGAGAAGGTGGAAGCTGGAAGTGGGCCGGCAGTGAATTGGATACAGATCTAACCAGCAGACAGAGAAGCCAAGTGAACCGCAGTCCTGGCCGCGTGCCAGGTCTCTTGCTAGCGTCCAGCGCGCTTCCGCTCTGCCCACCCTTGACATTTTCATCTGAGGGCTGACCTTGGTCTACTTAATGACCTCAGTTTTGTCTACATGTTTTGTTTACCGCTTGATTTTACTCAGAGACGCAAAGAACGGTTTAGCCGAAAACATGGATCTGTCAGGAAATCTTAAGAAAGACAGCACTCAACGTAAAAATTAGAAGATGCAAATAAGCAAAAGGGAGAAATGTGCACAGTGCTCCGCTCTGAAGAGAAGGTGGGGGATTTATGGGTTAGAGGCACAGGTGGGAGGTTTTGGCTCCTCGGCAGTATTAGTGGTGCCAATGAGTACCAATTACTGCCTCTTCACCACATTGCAGGTACATGGCTGCTGCCCTGTGTGTCATTTCAGTTAAGCCTTTCAACAGCTGCGTGTTATAAAGCAGCTGTTATCCTTCCCTTATAGACGACGAAGCTAATGTTGGCAAAAAACAAAACAAAACAAAAACAAACAAGCAAACCTCATTCAAGGTCACACAAGCAAAAAGAGCAGACATGGGGCTGGCCCCAGCTCCACCAGCACCTGACTTCATGTTTGCCACTGCTACCAAGGAAAAGCGTTGGTGTGTGACATTCCTAGTCTACTCCCGGCCACCACCGGCATGCCCATGGAATGCATTGTTTTTAAATCTCACTCTGAGCAAAACATTGTTTAAAATGACCCGTCACTGAAGTATAGTTAACATACATAAGCCACACATTGAAAGTGTATGGGTTGGCACACTCTTTCTTTTTACTTTTTTTCATACATGTAACCCAGGCTGACTTCAAACCTCCTGCTTCAGCCTTCTGAGTGCTAGGATTACATTCCAGCATGCTCGGCCCCCACTTGAAAAATTTGATGTGTGTAGTATATTTACATAAGAAATCATCATCAAAACGAAGATAATATCCAGATGTGAGAGTTCATCCAGAAAGATGCTTGCCGCCAAGCCTGACAACCTGAGTTCGATGCCTAGGTCTCACTTACATGGTGGAAGGAGAGAACCAACTCTCACAAATTGGCCTTTGACCTCCATGTAGGTGCTCCGCAGGCATGCAAGTCTCCTACCCCAGTCAACAAAGCTAAGGAGCATATCATTTATACTTGTAAGTGTGGGCCCGTCATTTTTCTTTCCTGTATCTTGCCCAGGCAACCACACATTGGCTGTCACTACACATAAGATCTATTTGCAAATATTTTATATACATAATACATTCATTCATCCATTTACTTATTTATTTATTTTGGCTGGCCTGTTTGACCCTGCACAGTTATTCTGAGATTCCTTCTTGCTGGTTAATGTATCTGCTCATTCCCTTTGTGACTTAGTGGTATCCGCCGCATGGCTGTCCAGCCATTTATTTGGCCATTCACCTGCTATGGACTTAGGTTATTTTCAGTTTTTGTCTATCCTTAGGAATCCCTATGAATGCCAGTGTTCCTGTTCTTTTTAATGGACCTATGCTTCTGCTTCTCTTGGGTTGATACCTGGTTAGTTGGTCTTAACAAGTGTTTAACTTGTTAAGAAATTGCTGGTGCTTCTCCAGGGCATTGGCGTCATGTTATAATTCTACAGCAGTGTTGTGATGGTCTGGGCCCTACAAATACTTGTCAGTGTTTGTGGTCTTTGTTTGTTTTGACACCAGATGTATTGGTTGCTTTTCTGTTGCTGTGATAAAACACTATGACCCAAAGCAGCAGCTTAAGGTAGAAAGAGTTTTATTTGGCCTTACAGTTCCAGAGAGAGAGTCCATTGTGGTCAGGGAGGCACGGCAGTAGGCGGCTGAAATCAGAAACTGGCTGTTCACATCTTGTCACACAGGAAGCAGGAAGAAGCTTTAAACACTTCCTCACCAGCAATGTGCTTCCTCTAAAAGGCTGCACCTCCTAAAAGTTCTAGAACCACTCCAAACAGTACCACCAAATAGGGACCCAATATTCCAATACCTGTGCTTCTGGAACCGTTTCTCACTTAAACAGAGTCTCACTATGCAGTTTGTAGGGAAAATGGCCAGGTGGGGCCTGCATACCCATATAGGGATGGCAGGCACCCGTGTATCTGCAGAGGGAAGCTGCTTGGCTAGTGGGGAGGAGGTCTTTGCTCAGAAGGCGGTTCCGTTCTGGCGTGGGCCCCTTGTACCTGTAGAGGAAGCCTGGCTGGGCGAAAGGGTCTTGGGTTCTTTCCAGCGGCTGGAGACGCTGAGGCCTGTTCCATGCTCCTATACGGTGGGTTTTGATAAGAAGAGACAGTCCATAGTTTTAAAACTTTATTATAGAGAAGTAGGAAGAGAAAAAGAGATAGAAAAGTAAAGAGAGAAAGAAGAGATAGAGGGGTGAGAGCTGGCCATGACCATGTAGAAAGAGGGGAGAAGAATGGGGAGAGAGGGAGAACAGGGGGACAAGAGCAAGGGCAAGAGAGAAAAACCAAGAGAGCTAGCAGGGGCCAAGAAGCCCCCTTTTATAGTATGGGCTGGGTTACCTGGCCATTGTCAGGTAACTGTGGGGCAGGGAAAACCTGGCTGTAGCCAGGTGACTGTGGGGGTGGAGTCCAGCCAGAACACTAGGGGCCTGGCCCTACTGTGACTGATGGCCATAGGATCATGGAGTTGAGGAGTCAGGAGTATGGAGTTGGTGTCAGGAGCCTGAGTATCTGGGAGCATGACTCACTGGTTCTGTCCCTTGTAGAATATTCTACTGGGTCTCCGGAGTAAGCCTCGCTCAACCAGGCCACAGACTGCTTTTCACAGTCCTCACAGTAGTCCAGGCTGACCTCAAATTCACTTAGCCCAGGCTGACCTCAAATTCATAAGTTTGCCTCAGTATCCTAAATGCCAGGATTACAGGTGTGTG
Source organism: Tokudaia tokunoshimensis (assembly GCA_036184795.1). NCBI lineage: Eukaryota > Metazoa > Chordata > Mammalia > Rodentia > Muridae > Tokudaia > Tokudaia tokunoshimensis. The sequence continues at coordinate 20,333,499 of BTHU01000015.1, forward strand.
CTACGTGTTCAACTTAACTTTGTCCACTTTAACATGTATGCAGCTATCGAGCAATTTATAGTTGTGTGGCCTTACTACCAAGCAATAAAAAGAGGAGAAATGTAAACTGGTTAATCCTGGCCCTTGCATAGTAATTTAGAGTCCCGTTATAGTTTCCTTGATGTGTCAAGTACTTTCCAGAAATACTGTGTATAAAGACCCAGCACCAGGCCTGTCAGCTTCAGTTCCGTTTTCCAAAGGCTGAAAGGGGCTTTCATTGGACTCTACAGTTAGAACAAAGTGAAGACCTGAACTTAGCTTCATCCCTTCCAAAGATGCTGGACTATGGCTCCCATGGATGGCCTGTGTCATAGTTCAACAACTTCCTTTAAAATGAAAAATAAGCCGGGTGTGGTAGCACATGCCTTTAATCCCAGCACTCAGGAGATAGAGGCAGGTGGATCCCTGTGAGTTTGAGGCTAACCTGGTCTATAAAGTGAGTCCAGGAGAAGAAGAGGAGGAGAAGAAGGAGGAGGAGGAGGAGATCCCATTGCTTAGTTTTGTTCTTTGTCCTAAAAGTGGACTACCAAACTGAAATTTTCAAAACAACCCTACAAGCAATCACACAGCAGACAGTTTATTTTGAATATAAATACTCTGGAGTCACCCTGTGACATCTCCAAGCTGAAAGCCTGGGTGGATAATTCATCTGTGTCCTGACCCATCCTGCGACCCGACTCTGGGCCAAGGCCGTTGACACCACTTACTGATCATGAGCCCAGTTACAGAGTTACCCCCATTCTGTGGAGCAGTGTCTACTGTAGACGCTCCCTTCTTTCAGCAAGCATTGAGTTTTGGGTCTGGCAGTCACAGGTTACACAGTGTTGTACTGGGCTTTTTTTCTGAGTTATCGCCTTTGCTGTTCACACAGAGCTTCCTCTTCTTATATGATTGGGTGATTTAACTTTGTGAGTGAGACACAGGCTGCCTTGATGGTAGAGTGGGCTGGTCAGTTTAATCTGAGTGAGAGTTTGCTGGGGTTTAGCCCATTTTACAGAGATTGGTCGAAGTGGGGAGGGGTTAATAGAATTGTGGATGCGCTCAATAAAAGAGAAGCGTTTTTATGTCTGTTATACAGATAAGGGAAAAACGCTTTCTAGGTGACACATAAGTTGGTCAGGGTTACACAGGGATTCAGAAACAGTAGGAGAACTCCATCTTAAAACGCTCGAGTTCCACGTTGTCTGGCTCCTTGCTAACCTGAGCCCTCATCTGATTCTGTCTTCATGAGACGACAGAGAAACCGCCAAAGGAAAAAATGGAGCCTGAAGAAGGCAAATAGCAACATTCAAAGCCACATCTTTTCGTCTTCTCTTACTACTGATAAAATGTGGTCATGCATAATTTCATGGCACTCTTGTGGCTGGACACACTCTTGTGTGTCCCCTGAAATAGAACCATGGAGTTGACAGATAACTACTCAGAGCTGGAGTTTTTTTTTTAAAGTCTGGCTTATCAAGGGATAATTTATGTAGTGTGGCATTCACTCTCTGTAAGTGTGTACATACACACTCAGAAGGCGAAAACCAACAGAGCAAAGTCAGAGCCTACCAGGATCCTGGCAGCCTCACTACAGCTTCTTCTTCTCCCAGCCCCTGTCCCCGGTCCAGCTTGCCCTGGTGTAGCTGTAAGGGAGTACTGGCTCCCAGATGTGGGGACCTCTTGGCTGTGCCCCTTTCCTATCTTTCTGCTGATCCTTCCTTTTCTGCTTCCTCCCTCCCTGTTTCTTCTGTTTCCTCAAAGTGTTTTTCCTCATCCTTCCAGAGCAGCTTGAGTTTCATTTCATGCAAATTGGGAAGGCCTTTCTCCACCTCAGCTCTCCTCCTCCTCCTCCTCCTCCTTCTCCTAGAGGATCATCTTGTGTACTGTGTGGAAGCATCACCTGTCAATAAAAAGCCTATTAGCAAAAGGCAGGCAATAGAAGATGAAATATCCAGCAGAGAGAGAGAGAGAGAGAGGATTCTGGGAAAGACTCAGAGGCAGGTAGATTCTCCCTAGACTCTGAGGGAGGTGAATGCATGAGACCGAGGAGAGGTAACTAGCCTTCTGCAGACTTACTAGTTTAAATGGGATAATTGAGTTATGAGCTAGTGGGAACAAGCCAAAGCTTATGGCGTTTATTCATAAATAAGTCTCAGAGTCATTATTTCCAGAACAGGGATGCAGGTAGAAAACTCTTGAGTCTACACATCTCTTGTCTTTCTCTTCTTCTTCCCTCCCTCCTCCTCCTCCTCCTCCCCCCTTCTCCCTCCTCCCTCCTCCATCCCTCTCTGGCTTCCATTAATATTGTATTTGCCTTCATTAATACCGTCATGGTATGTTGAAGCTGCTGTTTTTATTTACACTGAGTAGCTTTAAGAGCTGGAATAAGTTTTTGGCAGATCAGCGACCTTCCAAGGCACACAACAGGAGACAAGTATCTGCTTATTGGACAAAAGTTACATGACTATAAAACTGACTTCTCTTAGGTGACTACAACAGGCCTTCGGTCTTCAGTGGTGTTTTGTCAAGTCCCCCCTTTTGACTTTATGATATGTTTCTGTACCCATGCTGTTTTTGAAGGGAGTAAGACAGCATTGTAGCTGTTTAGATGATGAGTGAGAGCGGGTGGTACCCCAGCTCCTAATCCGCCATTGAGAGGTCAATAGCTTTTAACCTTTATGATGTATGAGTTCCACCTCCATGAGTTTTATATCTAATGTGCATAACTAGCCCTTGGCAATGTCTAATCCTCTCTATAGTCACCAGTGTATTTTTGGATGCCCTTTCACCAATAGTAAAAGAGTGGCCACACATTCCGGCTCCGGATAATAATCCCTGAGTGGGTCTGTGTAATGCTGTGGCTACAGTGGCTGAATATGAGCAGTCCAGAGCTCCCCCCTTAACATGCACTATATTTAGCTAAGTAAGCCTCAGTCTGGATAAACCTATGAAGTGAAACGAGTCCCATGCAGTGAAACAGTAAGGGGGAGAGAGTGCATCTGCTGCACTTTTGACATTGAGGTGATTTTGGTAAGGACTGGAGAATTCACTCATACTGGGAGAGATGGCAATTCTTACCAGATCCTCAAAGGCAGAGCCATCTCTAATGGCAGGGCCATTCAGATGCTTTATTGAATGGTTCCTGTCTAACTGGGCCTCAAGTGTTTAACCATCATCTTGTACGGTCTTAGCCAGTGGTGTGATGAAGGCGTTGGGGTGGGCTCAGGCTTGTTCTGGAGCCTGAAAGGAAATCTTCCAGAGATGTAGCCCTTGGGAGAAGAAAGAGATATGGCCCTTGGGTGAAGTCAGAGATGTGGCCCTTGGATGAAGTCAGAGATGTGGCCCTTGGGTGAAGAAAGAGATGTGGCCCTTGGACGAAGTCAGAGATGTGGCCCTTGGGTGAAGAAAGAGATGTGGCCCATGGGCGAAGTCAGAGATGTGGCCCTTGGGCGAAGTCAGAGATGTGGCCCTTGGGTGAAGAAAGAGATGTGGCCCTTGGGCGAAGTCAGAGATGTGGCCCTTGGATAAAGTCAGAGATGTAGCCCTTGGGTGAAGTCAGGGAAGAGTGTAGAAGAGGATGATGCCAGTTGGGTGCCCAGGCACATGGGCCTGTGTGGGCAGAGCTTCTCATCTGTGACACTGTGGCGTGGGTTTAAGTGAGAAGCCCCACTGCTGTGGGAAGGATATGCTTCTCACTCAGACTTGGAGCCCTGCAGCCAGCTGGTGTCCCGTATGATGCCCTGGGCAGGTTTATACAGGAAGGCTATACCACCTCCATCTTATCCCACCCCACCCGTCTTCTGTCTTTCAGGAGAAGATTGGATGGCGAAAGGATGCACTGCACTTGCTGGTGTTCACAACGGACGACGTGCCCCACATCGCACTGGATGGAAAACTGGGCGGCCTGGTCCAGCCACATGATGGCCAGTGTCACCTGAATGAAGCCAACGAGTACACCGCGTCCAACCAGATGGTGAGTGCTGGGAGGGCCCCTCTGACCTTTCCTGGTAGCCCCCATCACCCATCCCTTCTCTGAAAACTTTCCTGGCCTTCAGTACTTGCTGATGCTGTGTTCCGTTCTGGGGATCCAGTTTTATTCTTTTTTTTTTTTTTTGTTTTCCCTCATTAAGTTTTAAAACCTCCTTATTAACTAATTCTTGTTAGGGATTTCTGTCGCTGGTTCATCTCTGCACCACTGTGTACCTAGTGGGAGCTATCTCATTGGAGGAAGGGGTAGCCTGGGAGCCAAGTGGTTCCAGTGGAGGTGATCTGAAGGCAGTGTGGAGCTTGTTTTCCTGAAGAGGTCACAACTGGGATAAAGTTAGAGGATACTCAGCCCAGCAAGTACCAAGATTCTGCCACATTTTTATGCAGATTTTTAAAGAAATATATACTTTCTTCTTCCCCAAATATATTTTAATATCTGGCTAGAGAGCAGCTCTTCCCAGTTTTTTCTTTGCAGGACAAGCCCATTTTCTCCATCTTCAGAAGGTGATCATCCAAGCTTTCCAGATTATCCAGAAATGATGGAGTCTTGAGAAAGGGCTTCTAACTATGGGACCTCACCCACCTGCAATCCCTGTACCAACTGTGGTTAAATTGCCTCCTGTCTTTTCTTTCTCCTCACTTGGCTACCTCCTTCCTCCATCACAGCCTGATTCCAGAGAGTGGTGGCCTCCTTTGCTTGTTGTGAGCCATGAGTGGGACCCACAGACATTGGTTACCTGACTGTTGGGCACAGGGAAAGGAATACAGGGCAAGGAACAGCCACAGGGAAGGGATACAAGCTAATAGGTGTATCCTGGTGGCAGATGGTAGAAGGCGGGACTGTTCTTCCTGGAGTCATAGCTATCCCCATCCCTCCTGAAAGGATGGGGAGGGATACAGATCGCACCTAGAGATGCTAGAGGGGCCTTTCTAATGAGCATCACTTCCTATAGCCTCTTGGTTGAGGAGCTACTGATGAACTTGGTTATTGGGCCCTTGGTTGAGGGGCACCCAAGAGAAAGAAGCTTTTTCCAGGGTCTGCATGTCTGCAGATCACATGTCAATGTCGCAGCTGGTTGGGACGGTTACACTCTTGACTTTTGCCTTGGCCTTAGGACTATCCGTCGCTTGCCTTGCTTGGGGAGAAGCTAGCAGAGAACAATATCAACCTCATCTTTGCAGTGACGAAGAACCACTATATGCTCTACAAGGTACTCCTGTGTATGGGGTCGAGGGGTGATCTGCAACTCATTCTGACCTATAAAGCCAGTTAGAGATTAGAGTAGGAGCAGGTGGGGTCATTGGAGCTGTGCTTAGAAGTAATAAGGGAACTTGAGTGTTCATGTGGTCATAAACATCTCTACCGGGAGTTTTAAACTATGTTATCTAATTTAACTCAGAGAAATACCTCAAAAATGTTATGAGTTGTCATTTTCAGAAGATGGATGGAGACGCAGGGGCCTATTCCAGTCGAGAAGGAAAATGTGAAATAATTTTGTACAAAGGGAACTGAGAAGTTGGGAAGCCTATTGTTGGCTACTACTACACACAACTAACTCAGTCTTACAGCGGTCTGCCTTCCTGTGGAGGGTGGGAGGCAAGGAGTGGCCCAGCACAGTAGGTCTCCCAAAAATCAGCCAGTGACTGAGAGAAGAGAGCTATGGGCTTGTTGCATCCAAGTCTTTTCTCAGGTTGCCACCTGGTTCACCGTTGCAGCAATCACAGTGAGCTGCAAGCTCCTTAGAGAGCAATGGAAGAGGACGCTCAATCTGTACTCTCTGGCCTTTATGTGACGCTCTCACATGTGCACACACAGGCACATACACTCAACCTCTTTGACTGCGTGAGCTTGTGTGAGCTAAGCATAAACCTGACTCACCCCGGATGCCCTCTGTACATTGTGAGCATATAGGGGATGCTGTCAGGAATCCCTTAATTATTCTCCAAAGAATTTTTGTTTGATGTGTGTCTCAAAGGCCCCTGCCTTACGAGTTATGAAAATTTCACAGTGTCTTCCTGAGTCATGGATCCTCTCTGAGCCTGACTCTATTTTTGATGATAAAATGGAAAAAATGTTTACTTTTTGTTTGGTGCAAGATTGTTGGTTAAAGCTTGTCCATTACAAACCACATTCTTAGAAGGACTAAGTGCAGAAGCTGTACTGGGCTTTGTTTCCTCCTTGGCTTCAGCCTCCTTCCTCAGAATGGGGAGGCCTGTACAGTCTGAGAGTGACAGGGACTCTGTCCTGTTCTCAGAACTGCAAGCAGGAGCTGTGCTAGTATTATAAAGTACTAGTAGTATAGTATATGTAGTAGTATAAAGATCTTTAGAATGACACCCGTTGTATGTTAGCTCCCTACTGAGGAGATAGGCTGTCCTCAGACACTTGGGAAGTAGTCCTCTGTGCTCCTGTAAAACAGGCTGAGTCATCTGGAAATTAGCCTGTGATTACCAGGAGTGATGGTGAGAAGGTCTTGACCTTAGAGGGTGGATGGTTACTTGCTGACAGCCCCGCGCTCCCTTTCACAGCCTCCTGAGTGTACTTCTCACACCACTTTTTCTTGCGCCCCATTGGCACCTTCTCCAGAATGTGGTCTGGGAGAGTGACAGAGCATGGTACTGGCCCCTGTCTACTCTTGTCCACAGTACACTCTTGACTCTGACAGGATGGAAAGGGTCTTAGTGAGGGTTACTATTGCTGAGATGAAACACCATGACCAAAGCAATTTGGGAAGGAAAGGGGTTATTTGGCCAACACTTCCACATCATAGTTCATCACTGAAGGAAACCTGGATGGGAACTCAAATAGGAGGAACTTGGAGGCAGGAGCGGATGCAGAGGTCATGGAGGGGTGGTCCTCATGGCTTGCTCAGCCTGCTTTCTTATGGACTACTAGCCAGGGATGCCCCCGCCCACTGTGGGCTGGGCCCTCCCCATCAATCATCAATTAAGAAAATGCTCTGCAGTCTACCTACAGTCCAATCTTATGGAGGCATTTTCTCAATATAGATGATTCTGGCTTGTGTCAAGTTGACGTAAAATTAACCCTCGTAGAAGGCAAAATTGTCTTACTTTTTGTTGTTGTTTTGTTTTGTGTTTTTCAAGAATTTTACAGCCCTGATACCTGGAACCACTGTGGAGATTTTGCATGGAGATTCCAAAAATATTATTCAACTGATTATCAATGCGTATAGTGTAAGTCCTTGGCTCTGACCTCCCCCACCTCCTACCCCCGTCCCCTCCCCCATCCTCACTCCCCACCGCTATCCCGCCCTTTCTGAAACACTGAGACCTGGGGTTGATAAAGGTTTGAGTAGAGACTTAATTCTGCCTGCAACCCTTCTATTAGGGGCCCCTGGTGTTTGAGGTGTCGCCAAGTCCCCAACTCAGTTCCTCCATGTCTGTGTCCTGTAGACTTGGAGTTGGGCGTCAGGGAGAATTTCTGGCTTGTTGCCTCTCATATCCCCACTCACCAACTGTTGCAGTTTGGGCTCTTCACAAGTCATAGCTTACGCATTTCTCTTGTGAATTCCTGTTAAAGCCAGAATTTTCTCTTCTTCTTTTCCTCTACACTATTGTCTTCATTTCTACCTGTGTTGCACTGTCCACCATGAACCCTTGAGACAGGCTCTCTCTAACCCTCGCTGTCCTGGAATTTACTGTGTAGATGAGGCAGGTAGAGAGCTCTGTGAGTTCAAGGCTTTTGGAGAAGGCAGGGCGAAGGAGTGGCCTGCTCTGTGAGGTGCAGGGAGAGCATCTTCTGGAGCAGCTGCCCCTCAACATTTCCATGCTCAGCCTGCTCCAGACCCTGCAGACCCCTGAGCTATGCAACACATTTTCTCAGTTTAATTTAGGGGTTCCAGCAACAATAGCGGGGCCCTGCAGTTGCTCAGGGAAACTGGATTCACTCCAGTTTCTAATGCAGCCTAAAAAGATCATTTCTGCCAACTCCAACTTCTAAGTGGGTACTCCACTCCTCTTCTTGCTTCCCAGGTTCCCAGATTTTCATGAAAAAACAATATTATATATAAACAATAAATCAGGATCAGGGAAAATGCCACAATTTATACAAAGAATACTTCTAAGCCACACACACAGGCAGGCTGCTCTAGTCTGCCTCCCAGTATCCACATGGAGGTTATAACCCTCTACAACTCCAGTTCCAGGGGATCCAACACTCTCCTCTTAGCCTCCACGGGCTCCAGAGCACATGGGCTGTGCTTCTGGTGCTGGTTGACATTTTTATCATTGCCTTGATTTGCGGTGGATTTCATGAGTCACAACCATGACTACATGTGGGTCTTGACTTTGTTCCTCTGGATGCTAGTAGTGGATCTGTGGGGATACTGGAAGATCTTGGTCAGAGTATACATTACAGATGAAGTGGTTGTGGTCTTGGGCTCTGTCTGACTTGTGTCTTTCACAACGCAGAATTGTCAGCTCTTAGACTTATATCCTTTTCTAGCTGTGCCAAACTCACTCTCTGCCCAAGGTGTTTGGCAGCGTGGAGTGTCACGCAGAGTACTGCAGAGGGAAGATTCTCTTCCAGGGTTGAGCCCTGAGTCTGGGTACAGAAACATCATTCCGTGCTTATGAAGAGAGATACTTAAGACAAAAAGCCCGGGGGCCTCTCTTTAAAGTGGGAGCGGGCGGGATGGGCTGCAGACCACTAGAGCAGCAGCGGAGGGTGACGTCAGAGCCCGTGGTGGGTTCTGCCCTAGCAGAGCACATGTTTCTCTTTTGGTTGTTGCCATAAAGTCTGCTCCAACCGCTCCCCTCCCCCCATAGCTGAGCAGACAGAAAGCAATTGCAGATGTGACCTAACGTGACACCGGGCCTGTAATTGAATCGCACTTAGGGGGCCGGCATTCTTGACATTGTCGACTTTTTCTGGGATGGGAGTAAGAAGCCATCTTGAGGGGCAGAGCTGGTAGCAATTGAGTAAGTTCACAAGTGGCACATGAACGTCTTCGTGCACAAGAACCGGTTCTTGTGCCTTTGAACTGCTGATGTCTTGCACTTCATTCTTTTCTGTCAACAAATACATCTTAAGGGGCTAATTGTGGCCAGCATTGTATGACACATGGCAGCAGGACATTGGAACAAGCACAGCTCTGCCCTGCAGGACCATGTGGTGTTTCAAGGGAGGCAGACCCTTATAGCTGTGAGGTGGGGAAACCTGGTGAGTCAGTGGATTCTGAGGGAAGAAGCCTGTGGGTATGGGGTCAGCCTGCGCTCTGGAGGCCTGCCTCAGAGCTTTTGGGCTCAGCTTTTGGTGCCACACATGAGGTCTGAGCTAAATCGTCATAATTCTTGCCATCTAAAACAGTAGAGGAGACTCTGATCGAAGAGACTCTGGCAAGCAAGAGAGAACTAGCCAGCCAGAACGCCAGCCCATGGCCCATGTAGAACAGAGTGCCTTTTCTCTTCTCTTCTTTCTTTCTTTTTTGTTTGTTTATTCCACATATGTGAGTACACTGTCACTGTCTTCAGACACACCAGAAGAGGCATCAGATCCTGTTCCAGATGGTTGTGAGCTACCATGTGGTTGCTGGGAACTGAACTCAGGACCTCTGGAAGAGTAGTAGCCAGTGCTCTTAACTGCTGAGCCATCTCTCCAGGCAGAGCTCCTTTTCTTATTATAAAGATTTTTAAATTTTAATTTGTTGGTGTGTGTGTGTGTGTGTGTGTGTGTGTGTGTGTGTGTGTGTGTGTTTGCCTACTTGTTTGTCAGTGCACTAAGTGTTTGTCTTGTTCTCTTGGAGAATAGGAGAGGGCATTGGATGCCCTAAAACTGGAATTGAAGATGGTATTGAGTTGCTAGGAACCAAACTGGGGTCCTCTGTGTATAAACCGAGGATTTCAGCACCAGGTATATAAGCTGATGATGTAGCTACTCCAAGAATGGTTGAGGGGGAGGATTTCATTGGAGATATGAGGGAGAGCACAGCCAGAGGCATCTGGAAGAGTCCAGAGCAGGGAGAGAAAAGAGTGACTTCAACAGTGGCCAGCAGACTGGACTAGGGCCTTTGAAGGGAGGTGAGGGTGGGACAAGAGATAGGGTTAAGAGAGGAAGACAAGAGAGAAGCCAGAAGAGAGCACATGGCTGGCTTGTCAGCGCTATATAAGAATGAGAAGCTGGAGAACTTTAGGGTAGGGGGTGGGTGAGAAGAACTGAGAAGAGTCACAGGCAGGTATTTGTGACACCCAGGAAGCCAGCTGCTGATGCCAAATTAACATGTTTGGTTTGCTAATGGGCACTACAGATGGTAGTCAGTTGTCCTGAGTATCTGTGGACTATATAGAAGAACAGCTAGTGCTCTTAACTACCCTCCTCAGCCCCTTTCCATACATCTTTATATATACAAATATATGTGCATATGTGTGAGTATGCATTTCCCCCGTTGTGTATTGGTATCTAAATGTGAATGCATGTGTCGGTTCCCTTGGAGGCCAGAGGAAGGATTAGATTTCCCTGGAGCTGGAGTTTGAAACTGCCTAATGTAGGTGCTGGGGACCAGTTTGAGTCGTCTTGAAGAACAGCCAGGATTCTTAAGCATAGTCCCTATTAGCTGTCTTCAAAGATTCCATCTTCATCTGCCCAGTCCCTTGAGCATCTATACTTTGGTCCATGTATTCATTCAGCAAGACTTGTGCTGCATCCTGGAAGGCATATATGTGGTCTCTCAGGTTCATGGTGCACTGAGAAGGCAGATCTGTAAATAACTAATTACATTCAGCGCAAGAGTGTAGTGTGTATTGAGTAACAACTTTTGTGACCTTTGGCCAATTAAGAATGGCACTCTGAAGAGGACATGGCTTTCAGAGGGTTAGTATTTTTAGAGTTGTAGAAGCACTTCGACAATTTGTTGCAGAGAGACCAGTTTTTGCAGAGTATTTTCTGCAAGCTGTGAATTTGTTGGGAAAACTGCATATTTCATGTGTTCAAGCTTAGCATATGTGCCGGAGTTAGAGGGGGAGGGGGAGGGGGAGGGGTGGGAAGCTACAGAAGTTGGTGGTGCCTTGGCTTCTTGTTTGTGAGGCAGCTTGGTTCAGTGTCTCTCAGAATAAGTCTGCTGTCTGTAAGCCTTGCTGTCTGTGTTATAAGCAGATTTTTTTTTTAAATGCTTGATAAAATATGACTTCTAAATAGTCATAAAGTTATTTCATTCGGCCTCAGCTCCTAAAGCTTTATCTTTTATAGGGACTTTTGAGACAGCATTTTATTAAGTAGCAGACTGGCTGGTCTAGAACTCGCTATGGAGATCCACCTACCTGTGTCTCATAAGTGCTGGGATTAAAGGTTTGTGGCATCACATTTGGCTATTACTTAAAGGGTTGTTGTTGTTGTTGTGAGGAGACAGGGTTTCTCTGTGCAGCCCTAGCTGTCCTGGAACTCACTCTGTAGACCAGGCTGGCCTTGCACTCAGAGATCTACCTGCCTCTGCCCCCCAAGTGCTTGAATTAAAGGTGTGCACCACCACTGCCTGGCTTCTTATAGATTTTTTTTTTAAGGGCAGAATAGCTCCTCAGGGGTAGGGTCTCCCGAATTCCTCCTCTAATTATGGTAGAGTTATAATTTGCTGGAATTTGTACAGATTTTGTGCAGATAACCATAGTTGCCTTGAGTTCGTGAGCCACGTAACATTCAGGAGATAACACTTCTTCACCACGTTCTTCCCCATCACTTACATTCTGTCCCCTTGTCTGTCACGTTCCCTGAGCCTTGAGGATGTGGTAGGGTAATACAGATATCCCACTCAGGGCTGAGAACTCAGTGTCACTGATTCACCACACTCTGAACGTCAGGAGACGCTGCATCATCTCCCGCCCCCTGCAGAAGAAGCTTCCTGACTCGGGTTGAGCGCAGCCCTTATTTACGGATAATGCAGGATGACGGCATGACCATTTATTTAGCAAAACAACAATAGTATGTTCTCTACTCATTAAGGGTAGATTCTAAAAACCAAGAGGTATGTAAAGGATTCCATAAACCTTGTATAAACTAAGCAGACCTGAGTATCTAATACCCAGGTAAAAAGCAGATCATGGCTGGGCTTGCCGCTTGCAATTTCAGCTCGGAAGCCTGAAGCAAGAGGATTACAGAGTTCAGTCAGCCTAGACTATCTAACAAGACCCTGTCTCAGAAACACAAATATACAAAGAAAACACAGCCAGAGCAGAACATTGCCAGCACAGGCAAGTCCCTTGTAGGCCTCCTTCTCTCGATGTCCCCCAAGGGCAACCATTAGTTCTGCCTGTTGCTGAATTTCACACATGATGGCTTCTCGCTTAGTAGCAAGGATGCACTCTGAGAGATATATCGTCAGGGAGTTATAGCATTGTGCAGGCTAAGAGTATACAGCATGTTAACCTAGAGGGTGAATGTACTACATGTCTCGGCTGTCTGTTTGCTGCCTTTCTCTCCTAGGCTACAAACCTCTGGGGCTGGTACTATACTGAATATGCAGGCAGTTGTAACAGTGGTGACCACTGTGCGCCTGAATATATGGAAGGTAGATTAATATCACTAAGTGATATGGGAAGTTTATAGCTTTCAGGATCTCATAGGGCCACCGTTATATGTGATCTACTGTGGCCCAGTGTATCTTTATTAGAGAATAAACAAATACAGTGTATCTGGCTTTGAGCAATGTTTTACTCTTCATGGTCACTTTACATGCTTGTGTTTGATACATTGTTGCTATTGTAAGTGCTCTGCTAGGTGGCTATTCTGTGGTTTACTGAAATATATTGTACTATTTGCAGGCCTTTGGATGGTTTCCAGATTCTTGCTCTTAACTTGCTGTAGACATTCTTGTCCCTGCCTCTTGGTGACCTGCGCATTTCAGTTGTGTATAATCCTCAGAGGAAGCTAGGACTGAGATCAGCCTGAGTTTTAGAATACATTACTTATTGGTTTTCTAAAAGCCTGTATTGGCTTCCACTCCAGCCAGCAGTATAAGGACTCCAGCTTCTCCCCAACCTTCCCAGTACATGCTACTTTCAGTCTTCTTTCCTTCCTTCCTTCCTTCCTTCCTTCCTTCCTTCCTTTCTTTCTTTCTTTCTTTCTTTCTTTCTTTCTTTCTTTCTTTCTTTCTTTCTTTTTCTGTGTTGACATATCATTTTCTTTAGTCTTTGTGTCAGTCAATGTCTTGAGCAGCTACACCCCAGAGAAGAGTCAGCTCTCAGATAATGTAGTTTCAGACTCAGGGGATAACCTCATCTAGTAAGGAATGGGTTTGAGTGTGAAGAAAGGCCAGATGGAGCCTGAATGAACTGTCTTTGCAGGATAGTAAGGTGCTAGCCTGTGGGGAAGGCAGGAAAAGAGACACTGGGTATAGGGCTGCTGTCCTGAGTGTGGTCATTTTGCACATAGACCATTACCAACCATTCCAGGCTCACAGAGGGAGGCTCTAGCCAGGTCTACCAAGATGGTGTGTGGGAAGCCTCCTGTCTCTAATTTGGCTTGAACCTCCTGAGGTTAGGAGAAACCATGTGATATAAGAAAGCCATTGCGGAGAACACCTCGCTGTGGCTGTTTCTAAGTTCTGTGGACTTTCTTTTTTCCCTTTGTTCAGAGCATCCGGGCTAAGGTGGAGCTGTCGGTGTGGGATCAGCCGGAAGACCTTAATCTCTTCTTCACTGCTACCTGCCAAGATGGCGTATCCTACCCTGGTCAGAGGAAGTGTGAGGGTCTGAAGATCGGGGACACGGTAAGCGCTCACTCCTAGTTTATAAGACTTCTTGTTTGCTTGGGCAATTATTCTCTGAATCTGACAATTTTGTAGCTCCCTGGAATCCTCTAGAGACTTGTGCTCTGCCTTCTAGTCCAGCATCCTTCTTTCCCAAACTACTGTGCACTTTGCGTGCAAAGTCTTAAGAGGATCGGTTACGGAGTTTCAGTCCACAGACCCCTCAGTGACACTGGACCCTTGGTGCTTTAGGCATTATTGTTTTAGCCTGACACAGATCCAGTCAGTTGGAAGAATATTGACAGGAGTCTAGGAGACTTGGCTTCTATTCCTTATCTTTTTGGGAAAAGATGAAGAAAACCATCCATGCTGCTCATCTTATTTGATGAGACTGAAGGGTATCCTGTAGCCATAGAGGGAACAGAAGCCTGTCACATAACGGATATAAATGATGTATGTAAAGGTAAAGATGCAGAGATATGTAGTCATAAGCTGAGCGTGGCGGCACATGATGAGTCAGGGTAGGGAGATTGTTTTGACCCTCGTCTGATCTACATAGGGGGACCTTGTCTTCCAAAAAGATAAAAAATGTAGCAGTGATGCCAGACAAAGATTGGAAAGGAAAGCACTGGGGAGCTTTTATGAGTGGTGACACCACTGTGTCCATGGTAACACAGGCTATCAGTGGCGATTGGAGGATTGTCCGCACACCTTCTGGAGGTCTGCTGTTAGAAGCAGACAGACTATAGAGACCATCCCAATGTGATTTTAAACTTTCTTCTTTTTTTAAATTTATTTTTAGGATTCATATTTTATTATTATTTTAATAACTTATTAATTAATACCACCATCCTCTTCCATGCCCTCCATTATTTTTTTAAAATATTTATTTATATTTATGTGCATTGGTTTTTGCCTGTAGCATGTCTGTGTGAGGATGTCAGATCTTCTGGAACTGGAGTTACAGTTTCGAGCTGTCATGTGGGTGCTGGGAATTGGTCCTCTGGAAGGAAGAGCAGCCAGTGCACTTAACCACTGAGCCATCGCTCCAGCCCCACATTTTATTAATTTTAATTATGCTAAGTATATACACGAGTGGAGGTGCTCAAAGAGGCTCTGGCCTAGAGCTAAAGTTATAGGTGGTAGTGAGTCACCTTATATGCATGCTGGGAATTGAACTCTTGTCCTCTGAGCCATCCATTTCTCTAGCCCCCTTCCAATGAGTTTTGGTGATCATTCCTTTCCTTAGAAAATAGAGTGAGGGAAGGCTTCCTTGCATACTTCAGAGTATCTGAGCATCTTCTGGGCACTGCTGTCAGCTAAGATGGCAATAATCCAGCACTCCCCTGCCTCAGGAAGATGGGGGAATATCTGCTTACATCTAGCCTGGACTTTCTAGCCTCTTCTCTCTTCCTCCCTGTTTTCCATGTTAAGTGACCCTTCACCCACTTAACACCACTCAAGGAACTGGTCCCTCCTTTTCACAATCCTACAGTGCACCCTACCACCAAATGAGGCAGTTCAAATCCAGTCTGGAAGGTGAGACTGCGGGGAGCCCTAATGACTAAGAAGCCAATGGTTCTCCCAGACAGATTTCTCCAAATACATTTTGCTTTTACCAACTTGAAAAGGTCAGTTTATTGGGAGATCATTACAAACTCAGAAGGTGTTCAAAGAACAAAGTGATATGCTTGAAACTAAATTTCCACTCCATCTTCTGTTTGTGCAAATAGAAAATGGTTTTGGTGCTTAAATTCTTGCAGACATAATAGAAATTGTGACACTCCCTGCCTTCAGCATATTATCAATTGTATCCAATTGTTCTGAAACCATTAAAGAGACTCTTTAAATAAAACTTGAATAATTGTCAAAAGTGCTTATATTCTTTAGATAAATTATAGTGATTTCTTGTTTTTAATAAAAAAAGATTTCTTTAGTAGTGAATACATTGTTGCTGTCTTCAGACACACTAGAAGAGGGCTTTGGATCCCATGACAGATGGTTGTGAGCCACCATGTCGGAATTGAACTCAGAACCTCTGGAAGAACAGGCAGTGCTCTTAGCTGCTGAGTCATCTCTCCATCCCCTATAGGGATTTCTTAATCAAGATGATTTAAGAAAAAACAGAAGTCTTGTTGAAGTCATAGAGTTTCAAGAGATAGTTGTGGTTGGTGAGACAGCTTAGGGTTGCTGGCAAGCCTGATGATGACCCGAGTTTGATCCCCGGAACCACATAGTGGAAGGAGAGAACTGATTCCCACGAGCTGTCCTCAGACTCCACACGTGTGGGGCAGTGTTCACCCCATGTCCAAATAAATAACAAATAAATGTAAGGACAAAGTGGAACAGGAAGTTCTGGAAATGGTAGGAGGTAGGCAGCCACTAATAGAAAAAGAACACGTGAGTAAATTCTTTGGATCTTATCTGCATGGGATGTGTGGTATGGTGACACTGGGCAGCAATGGTCAGACAGATTTATGAACGTGCTTCCTATAAGGGATGGTTTGACAGAGGCTTGGCCATATATCGTCTGCCTGTGTTTATATGCCATTGGCAGGCCTGTTTATCAAATATGGAAAAGGTCACAGAGTTGGAGCAAATAGCCTATCTTATAAAACAGGAAAGCTAAGATTTAAAAATAGTTTTTAAAACTGGGTTATGATTAACTAGTTAATTATAATTAGTGTCTTATTTAGTTTAGAGTATTGATAGGACAAAGGGAATGTGCTCTGATAGTACTTTTGGTTGTTTGTTTTTTATGATAGAATCTTATGTGCACAGTGAATTCTGAGCTAACCTGGGCTTCAGAGTGAGACTGTGCCTAAAAAGACAAAAGCCAAATGGGCTGCTAAGGGAGGGTGAGATTGCTCAGAGAGACAAAGCACTTGTTGCCACACCCGATGGACCACTCAAGTCCGGTCCCTGGGACTCACGTTGTGGAAGGAGAGACCCCACTCTGAAAACTGTCTTCTGACCTGCGTGTATGCGCCAGGCACGGGACCCCTGACTCCACCCCAATAAAGAAATGTAATATAAAGGCTTAAGAGTCTTAAGTCACCTGCCCGCTGGGGCTGTGTTAGTAGATCTTTGGAACCCCAGAGGTAACTGCATCTCCTTTTCTGGTCACACTGCTTGTAGTGGAGTCTTTTTAGAAGCGAAAGTGACAAGCAGATGTCACTATGAATAGGTTAGAAAAAAACAGCAAGAGAACTGGGGCTTATTGAAAATGCCACCCGGAGGCAGAGTGGATCTGAGGTCTGTTCCTACTGCCTAAAGTAAACGTAGGGAAATTGCAAGGATCTTACGTTTGGGGTCCTTCATGGAATACAGAGAAGATACATTTCACTCCATGATGGTCCGGAAACAGACTGGACAGTGAAACGTTTCTCTGTTCCCCTCTTAGTTTCCTGTGAGGAAGACATTGTTACCCGTATGACAGACCAGGGAATCTAATACAGAATTAATGAAATGAAAGTGCAGAGCTAAGGTTTCCTGTTTTGTAGCACGCACCCAACACTACCTGACACCCATGACCCCTTCCACCATATGCATTTCACAGGACAAGGATTGGGACAATGTAGTGATGGGCCACAGCCTTCACAGAGAACAGTGCCTTTGTGTCCTTGTCATTGAGTTCACAACAACATTGGTGGGGACAGAATACTGTACTGCTGATTGATGGGTAGCCGGGGACTCTAGGATGGGAGTGGCCTGCCAAGCTCACCCAGATTAAGTCCTATTAATCCCAGCCTCCCTGTCACAGGGAGCCATGTTAGCCACCTATACACAGGAACTTACAGTATGCCCAGGTTGGGGCTTTACTACTAATTTCTTTTTCTTTCTTTCTTTCTTTCTTTCTTTCTTTCTTTCTTTCTTTCTTTCTTTCTTTCTTTCTTTCTTTCTTTCTTTCTTTCCTTCCTTCCTTCCTTCCTTCCTTCCTTCTTTCTTTTTTTGACATTTTATGTGTGTTGAGTGTGGGGGTCACATGACAACTTGCAAGCCTGGGTACAACTTCCACTGTATGGGTCCCAAAGATTGAACCCAAGTCCTCAGGCTGAACAGCAAGCGCCTTTACCCGGTGAGCCATCTAGCCAGCCCCTGCTTTCTGTCTCTTCCTGCAGCTTTGCAGTTAACTGTATTTCTCCATGTTAATGTGTGGGCTCAAAACCTGGGGCTCAAAGAGGAGCCTGGGAAACTGACCCCAGGTCCCACTGCCAGTTAGCAGCAGGCAGCAGGACCCAAACCACTAACAGTGCCACACCCAGGCCTTCTCCGTGTAGGCCTCAGGCATAGTGTAGTGAAAGCCTCAGAGGCTTGGGGTGGAATCATTATCATTTATGCTCCCATGAACTTGTGTACAGCTCTTATTTGTTTGGCTGGGAGAGCTTAGGAAATCTGATGTCTGGAAATCAGGGGAAAAAATAGATTTTAAATGGAAACTTTCCTCAGCATTGAGAAATCTCTGTTGTAACAGGATGATTTTTAGCGCATTTGAAACCATAATAAAGACAGTATTTTCACCACCAAAGTTGCCTTTGGCCCATCTTTGGGATTCAGTGGCCATAGCCCTATGGAAATCGCAGCAGGTCCTCAGGCAAGCCTCTCCGCTGGCCCTTTGTCTTCTCTCTGTCCTAGTATTGTCCCAATGTCCATGGGCCACAGTCACATGGCCTCTCTGGCCAGAGCTGTGTGGGTTTCGTTGTCTGGCCGTGGATGTCTGCACAGAGGCACTCTTCTTCTGGGCTGGGTGTGACTCTGTCCACCAGGGTTGTGCAGATCATGAGAGTAGGTCTTTCTGGACTGTCTGAGTCTGGAGCAATGACATGGGAGCTCTGAAGATTAAGAGTTTTAAGGGGCTGGAGAGATGGGTTAAGGTTAAGGTTGCATACTGCTCTTGTAGAGGACCAGAGTTTAGTCCCTAGAACCTATATTGGGTGACTTACAACTGCCCATAACTCCTACTCCTGGGGATCCAGTACCATCTTCTGGACTCTGAGAGAACCTGCCTCACATATACATACACCCACACACAGATGCACATACATACACATCATTAAATTAATTAATTACTTTAGTGTTTTTCAGGGCAGGGTTTCTCTGTATAGCCTTGGATGTCCTGGAACTTGCTTTGTAGACCAGGCTGGCCTCAGACTCAGAGATTCACTTGCTTCTGCCTCCTGAGTGCTGGGACTAAAGGTGTGAGCTCCATGCCTGACTTACACATAACTTTTGAAAATAAATTAAAAAAAATGTTAAGAGTTTAAGACAGCAATAATAGAGTGTAAAACTGAGCTCAGTCTTCTGAATAGAAATCCAGGACAGACACACACACACACACACACACACACACACACAGAGAGAGAGAGAGAGAGAGAGAGAGAGAGAGAGAGAGAGAGAATAACAGACAGAGAGCCCTGTCCTGACTGGTAGCCTCAATTTTTTTTTTAAACTGGGATGTGTATGTGTTTGGGAGGGTCCTGCACTTCCTCCTGTTTGTGAGACAGAGGGGGTACACTTTCAAACAACACCTGTGCGGTGCTCCTAAGAGGTCCCTGAAGGCTTGTACTTTTCCAAGAGCCTGTGTTTTGGCAGCCAGGTATGCTACTCAGTGCTTACCACAGGGATGGATGTCCCAACTTGCTGGTGACTGTGCTGAGATCTACTGTTTGGTAAATGTGTATGTGCTGGTGTTCTGATCACTAGGCTGCAAAGATGAGGAGACAGTCACAGTGGATGGAGTGCTTATACAAGTGGATTGTCCCTGTAACCAAGGAAGGGTAGTCTAGCAAAGAAGAGGACTAGGCTGTAAGAGCTGAGACCCAGAGGGACAGTGGAGTCTTTCCTTGGTGGGAACCCTGGAGAATAAGGCGAGAAGACTGTGGGTGAGAGAATTTGCTAGGGAGTGAAGAGCACTGCCCTTTGTAGCTGGAGAGGGAGGGGTCAGAGAGCCCCTGCGACTGATGGTTGTGGCACTGAGAGGAATAGGTTGGGGACTAAGGAACAATAGCTGTCCTGCACTAGTAGGACACTTGTGCGTGTGTCAGACTGAAGGGCCTGGCCGCTCCTTGGCAGTAGGTTCTTTCCTGGGTGTCACAAGTTAGAAAGGGTAAGGGAATGGTGACCAAAGGCTCTGAGACTCTAGGGGTTGGGAAAACAGTTCAGCTATCAGCAGGTACTTCAGGGTCTAGCCTGGGGACAACAGTGGAGCCTGTTGAGACCAAGGCAACATTGGGACAGTTGGACTAAGTAGATCTCACTTCTTGTAATAGCAGCTTCCTGTGAAGGTGAGGGAGAGGCAGGCAGTACCTTGTGGTCGTTTACATACAGAGGTGGTTTTGTGATTAAAAATCAGGAGACTTGGCAGTGGTGAAACAGGGATGTCCTGAAAGAGAAACCATCCTTAAATTAAAGCCCGAAGCCTTGAATCTGGTGAGGTTCCCTTCTCTAAGTTCTTAAGTGCTCCTCTAACAACCCCACCCCATCTATTCACCAGCAAACCATGCTGAGTGGACCTACACCCCAGGAGCTCATGTCCTAAAGAACTAACTTTGACAAATCAGTATGCAAGTGGCTGGCTGTCCAGCTAGCATTAGCACCCCACACAAAGGACCCAGTGAGCTACTGTTAGAGCTTCTCATGGCATACACACTGCCCCTCCCCTGGTCCCCTATTCTTGTCCACTCCTCTGGGCCCTGGACTTTGAGCCTTCCTTTGTTTTATTAAGAGCTGAGTAGACTTGGCATCTACAGAACCCCAGGGTTGGGGAGTTTGTGTGGGGTCTGGACAACTCCCCTTTTGAAAGGGTGGGCTCCCATTGGAGGACCAGAATCATCCCAATGAAGTTGAATCACCCACCAGTCCGGCCAGGATGGCTGCAGCAGCTGTGACCTCCTTCCTCTAGACTGAGTCTTGGAATGGGAACCTGGGCAGCACTGATAAGTATCAGTGCTTATCCCGAGACCTCAGCCACCAAGGGAGGGAAGCCAAGGGATTCCCAGTGCCTTCTAGCCTCTCTGGGTTCTTTGCTAATCCAGTAGGAAAACAGAATTGTAATGGGGGGATGGGGTGGTGAGCAAAACAGACCTACTTGCTGTCCCTCCGGGACAGGTTTTTTAATAGCATTCCTGAGTCCAGCAGGAGCCAAGAGCCAGTAGCTGGAACAGACAGTGCCTCTCTCTGGTTATCAGACAGCCGACTGCAGGGCAGGCAGATAGCACCTCCACTGGATAGAAGGCTTGGCTGAAGAGGCCCTGGGACCCTACTAGGAAGCCAAGTCATCTTGACTTCTCAGCCAGGCAGACAGACAGTTCCCATGTACCAGCTCCATCGCACAGCCTCCTAGCACTTCCACTTATCCTGGCACATGTGGGCAAGGCTGAAGTTTGTCTCTGTGTGTGTGTCTCCCCCTCTCCCTTCCCTTCCTCCTCTCCTTAATTTCTTCCTTTCTCTCTTGACAAAGGGGGTCTGCATGGGGAAGGTTGTGTTCGCCGGAGTCTCACAGCGGAGTGCCTTTGGCTCGTGCGGCAGGCCACTCCTTTGCAGTTTATTGCATCCAGCTCTTTATTTTCCAGGCATGGAAAGCGACAGAAAGTAGCAGCTTCCTGCGGGTCCCAGGGAAGGGATGGCATCAGGCACTCAGAGGCTCCGCTTCCCTGCAGTCTTCACGGCCCCATAGATAACTGCGCTGAGACTCAGCCCTTAAGCCCTGCCTGTGTGCAAGCTCAGCACATTCCCAGTCTAGGGCAGAGAATTTGGAGACGACTACGGCCGTCACTTTGGGGGTCATCACCATGCTGTCTCCGGATGGAGTCAGGCTGCCATCTCTCTACCCAAATCTTGGGGATTTTTGTTTATTTGTTTGTCTTTTGAGACAGGGTTTTCTTTATGTAGCCTTGGCTGTGCTGAAACTAGCTATATAAACCACGCTGACCTCAAACTCAAGAGATCCGCCTGCCTCTGCCTTCCAGGTACTGGAATTGAAGGTGTGGGCCACCACTGCCAAGCTTTCTACCCAGATCTGTATATGAACATCTTCTCTGTTCCCCTTCTAGGGGGTGATAATGCTAGGAGAATGCAGGTCTGTTCTAGGTGAGCACAACCCCCACTTACTATGTAACCAGACAAATTCACAATCCCTCTGACATCATCCTTGAAGTGAGGACAGCTGTTAAAAGCTGTTAAAGGTTGGCTTACATTCTGAAGTCCAGAATGATCTGAGGAGTATTGAGAAATAAAGACATCACCCAGATATAAGGGACCACTTGGAGGAGTGGCCAGGCATGTCTGCTAGAGGAAGGGATCCCCACTTCCAGGGGGCACATCTTGGTGAGGTTCTGGTGAGGTTCAGGAGACCAGCCTGTCTGCATTTCTGTGGCTTCTTCTGAGGCATCTCTGCTGATCCCATCCCCGACACAGCTCCTTCCTCTGAGGAGGGAGAGGCAGAGTAGGTATGGTGTCATGTTCTGACTCCTGGAAGAATGAAAGTGAGCTTCCCTTCCACTCCAGACTTGTGAGCAGCTGACAGACAAGGGTGCCATGTGCCACCCTACTAGGTCTACCTTGCTGTCTGCTTCCATGGCAGCCTGTAAGAAACCCTAAAGTTAGAAACAACTAAATCAACCAATTTAGTTGATTGGTTCTCTAAATCAACCAATTTTCCATCTGTCTGTCTGTCCTCCCAAGTGCCCCTGTGTATGATAGTTATTCAGGCAGTGAATATCCTTTACAGCTTCAGAAGTGTGGGCTGATTAATCAAGATTCAGTTGTGAGAACCATCCTTGCAGGGCACTGGGGCTGGGGCATGAGAGAGGACATTCTGGCCTCGCCCTTCCCTTCTCCGACAGAGGAGACCTCTTTGCTGGGGTTAGTCAGGTGGTTGCTCTCTGCCCCCGCACCTTATGCCAGGTGGTGCCACCGTACCTCAGCACCTAGCCATGCCTGGTGTAGACAGTAAGTCCTGGTTGAGTGAATGGCTTCTGAGACGGGAGGAGAGATGTGCACAGCGGTGGGGGTGGAGGAGGATGGAGAGCAAGTGCCATGTAAAGCTTGCTCCTCGTGCATTTCTTCAGAGCCCCTCCCCTCAAAGGGTCTCAAAGATGATGAGAATGGACAGTAAAGACCCACTCAGGGGCCGTGGGGTCGCTGGAGATAGGGCTCAGCAGTTAAGAGCATTGGCTGCTCTTCCAGAGGACCCAGGATCAGTTCCCAGCACACACATAGCAGCTCACAATTGTCTATAACTCCAGTTCCAGGGGACCTGACGCCCTTACACAGACAGACAGACAGACAGACAGACAGACAGACAAACACCAATGCGTATGAAATAAAAAGAAATAAATTATTTTTTTTTTAAAGAGACCCATGCCTGGCCTGAAGAGATGGGTCAGCGGTTAAGAGCACTGACTGCTCTTCCAGAGGACCTGGGTTCAATTCCCAGCAACCACGTGGTGGCTCACAACCGTCTGTAATGGGATCCAATGCCCTCTTCCGGTGTGTCTGAAGACAGCAACGGTGTTCTTATATAATGCCCAATTCCTATTGAACATTAGCATAACCAACTGTTCTTCTCCATAAAGTCCCCGGGATTATTGGCTGTCTGTTCCCACTGGGGTTCCACCTGTATGCTGGACTACATAGTATTTATAAAGGCTCTATCTAGCTATGCCCCCCAATGGGTGGGAGCCCTGACATGCTATGGCTGTGATGTCTTTTCTCCTTCTACCCCCAGGCATCCTTTAACGTGTCTGTGGAGGCTCGGAGCTGCCCTAGCAGACATACAGCACAGTCTTTCACCTTGAGGCCTGTGGGCTTCCGGGACAGTCTGCAGGTGGAAGTCGCCTACAACTGCACATGCGGCTGTAGCACCGGGCTGGAGCCCAACAGTGCCAGATGCAGTGGGAACGGAACATACATCTGCGGGCTGTGCGAGTGTGACCCCAGTTACCTGGGCACTAGGTGCGAGTGCCTGGAGGGGGAGAACCAGAGTGGGTACCAGAACCTATGCCGGGAGGCGGAAGGCAAGCCTCTGTGCAGTGGACGTGGGGAATGCAGCTGCAACCAGTGCTCCTGCTTCGAGAGTGAGTTCGGGAGGATCTACGGGCCCTTCTGCGAGTGTGACAGCTTCTCCTGTGTCAGGAACAAGGGCGTCCTATGCTCAGGTAGGCTCCAGCCACTGCCTTTGTTCTGAGCCACACCTGGGGCTGGATATTATGTGGATCCAGACCCTGCCTTTCTCCGGATGATGATGGAAAGGGTCGTGCCCGGGCTGTCCTGAGTGGGCGTAGCCATGCCCCGCCTTCCTGAGGCACAAGGGTGGGTGCCCTCGTGTGGAAGATAAGCATCAAGTCTGAGGGAGCATCTGTTGTGGGTCCGTTCTGGCAGGACTTGCCTGCACAGTGTGCCTGATGTGTGGGGCCTGGCCACGGAGATGAAGCCTGGGGTAGGGTAGGAGACACGTGAAAGAAGTCAGGTCACGTGATGAGGCGGCACTGTGGGCGGTTACCGATGATTACTGATGGTTACCGATGGGCCGACAGGTAGGTGGTAGGCTTGCGTAGGTGGGGAAGAGAGGAGGCTTCCTGTGCACAGAAATTTCCTAGGAAGCTTGAACACATGAGAGTGGTGGAATTGAAGTGTTTAAAACTGTAGTTGTATAAAGTGTAGGACATAGGTGTCATGGATTAAGGTGGGGTGGAAAGATCGGAATCCTCTGGGACCCATCATCAGAGTGATGGTTCTCTGGTGTTCGCGAGATGCTTCTGTATAGGTTCACAGAAATTGTGGGATGGGTTGCTGCAGGTATGGAGTTGTGAGAAATGAGACCGAATGTACCCAGCCACAAAAGGAGGACACCGGCTGTATAGGTCAGAGCCATACCCCTGGGGGCTGGCAATGTCCCCCTGAGCCTGTGGGTCCTGTGGACTGTGCTTAAAGAATTCCAGCATGGTGGGATGGTGTTTCTACTCCCCTTAGTCACAACAGATGCCCTCACCCTGCTTGTATTAGTAGTAGTATTTTAGAGTGTTTTTCTCTTGAAATCAGGAGTTAGATATAACCCTTGGGAATGTTTTTGCTCCAGAAGGCTGCTTAGCCCGTGTTGTTCGGGAGTGGATTTGTCCGTGCAAATCCATCTGCACAGTTTAATAGCCAGACACTTGGCTGCTCTTGGACTTTGGTTTTCCCATCTCTAAGACTGGGCCAACATTGCTTCTGCATTACTTTGAGAATGGAAAGAGGCATAAACCAGGAGCTTTCGTGAGCACAGGCCTAACGGGCGCAGGGCAGTCGGTGCAGGGTGTGCGAGTGGACCTCCGAGGGAAAAAGCTACACAATGGGGATTCTGAGCCTGAGCCTGAGTCAACACACTTTTTTACTTAATCACCAGAACCCACAGTTCTGAGTCAATCTTACTCTGCAGAGTTCTGCCCAAACATGTGTCTGAAAGCCCCCGGGTGGTCTTTTCTGTTTACCCATCTAACCCTGTGACCTGGAGACTCTCATGGGCAGTGGATTCAGACCCCAGAGGGATAGCAAGATCTGAAGCTCCCGTGTAGATGAACAGTGCACTAACTTCCTAAGATGGGGTGTTCCCCCGTAACACACACACACACACGTTACACTCAACCCTTAACTTGGAAAACAGGAAGTTGGTGCAAGTGTGGTCAGGCTGTGCTGTTTCTGTCTGTGGTGTTCAGGATTGATGGAGACCATCTGGCAAACCAGTCAAGGGGCCCTTTTCTTACTTCCCATGCACCCTCCTCTGTCCCATTCTCCATGTTGTCAAGAGAACTGCTTTTTCAGAGAGTGGAAGGATTCTTCTCAATTCTAGAATGTTCCGAATGGTAGAGAGCAATGTTTAAAGTCATCTACATTTTCCACGTCTTAAGAGGTTAGTTTCTCTCCTTCCAAACTGTTCCCTGAGTTAGCATTGGTGTCTACATATGATCTGTGTCCTATAGTTCACCCTCCCTGTCCTCCAGAGCAGAGGTTGAGTTACTTTAGTAAATTGTTGATTAGAACATTTTGACCCTTCGTCGTATACCTCACCAGATCTTCCCTTTAAAAGTCACACTAGCTGAAGCGTGAAAGCACTCCAGGGCTTCCTAGAGAAAGGGGTTTCTGCACTTAGGTCATCGTGGAATTGGTTCAATTAAGATGAGCTTAAAGCAAACACAGCTCCAGACGGGGCTTAAGGACACACGCTCCTGCAGGGAAGAGCACCTCGTGCTTCCTTGTCTCAGACCATCTGGCTCCTTCCGGACACTGCTGAGCAGTGGTAAGCATTCCTCCCTCCAGTTCCAGGGTCTCCGAGCTGCACACGCTGGTTTAGTTTAGGTAACTAGAATAGCTGCTCCGTTTGGGGTTTTCGTGGGAGAGAAGCCGATTTCCTAACCCTCAGCTCCTGAAGGTGCTGACTCAGGCTCTCAAACTATCACCCTCAGCATTCTCTGGCACTTCTCTTTACCCCTGGCCTCTGCAGCCCATCTGGGAAGTGGATCATGTAGTTGAGGATCTGTAATGGTGCTGGTTGTGAGTGGGGGTTGGGCAGCGCACTGGAAGAAGTTGCTGAGACTGAACCGGTGGGGACACCAGATAAGCTCCTTACATTTACCTAGTGCTTCCTCTGCAGGGCTCTAGGTCCTTGACCCCTGTTGAGAGAGACAGGAGTAGGTGGAAAAAAGGCAAGAGAATTTGGGATTGGGAGGGGTTTTCCATCATCAAAATGAGCAGCAAAGCAACCGAGACCAGGTCTGGAAGCAGTTGGACAGTTATTACTGTTTTCGTGACATATCGCCATGGCCTCTGCGCCCAGGACTCTCGATGTGGCTCTCCTCTGGTCTCTAGGAGACGTACTTTACAGAATACTTCTGTCCCTAAACAATTTCCGTGTGTAACAGTTTTATGAGGCCCTTGGAATCACTTCTATTCTTTTGATTCTTGGAAAGTGTTGACCCTTCAAAGCTTCTTTAAATGTGAGAAGAGGTGGGGTCTGTTCAGTTATTTTTAATGCAGTAAAAGAGACTCATTCAGACTTTGTGCTGCTTAGTGATCTGTGTCCCTAATAGTTATCTCCTGGGCTCTGCGTCACCCTCTTAGAGGAAGCTGTTAAGAGCTCATATTTAATAATCTCATGGCGAGCCTGCCTCTTGGGTCTCTAAGAATGAGAAATTTAAGATCTAATCTACTATAAAGTTTTGAGCAGAACCTTTTCGGTCTTGTAACTGTGAGGCCCCCAAGTACATTGCAATAGGGTTTTACAATACGTATCCTACTTTGTTATGTGGTAGATATGGTAGATATTGAGAGAACCAAACAACACCCAGAGTTCCTTCTCAGAGATGAAAATGGGAGTCTGAAACTTGAGGCATCTTTCCCAGCATCCAAGAACAGATCTTGGTAGACTTAAAACAGCTCTGACAGGCCTCTGTAGCTGAAGACTCCTGTAATTAAAGGCTCAGTTCTTGGTTCCTTACTTCTTGCCAAATGAAACACTGACCACGACAACATCATCCAGGTATGCCTAAAAAAAAAAAAAAAAATCTCTTGATTTACAGAGATTAAGTAGGGCTTCCAGAAATAGCCTCTCTGGACAGATAGTCTGCATTCCAAAAAGGTAGACACAAGGATGCGTGGGTGAACCATGGGCAAAGGGGCAGTTAGTGGGAACTATTTTTTCTCTGAAAGTAGCAGAGTCAAGTTTTGCTGCCTGGCAGGTAAACTAGGGAATCTGGATAAGAAATAAGACTCAGAAGTAAGCTGAGCTTTAAATGCTAAGGAAAGAGTTACTGTGTGGTTCAACTGGTAATTGACCTGCACAGCATGCCTGCCACCAACCATATCTCTTCCTCCTGCTCTGACCTCAGGCTAGAGCCAGGGCTTATCAGGTCCTCTCCTGTCCTCCAAGTTCTTACCAACCACTATTCAGAAACCAGGCGTCAGTCTTAGCCACCCAGTGGTCATGAGGGTTGTGCAGTGGTACTGACCTGAAGGGAGCCTTCTGGGAGAAGCATCCTGAGAGGCTGTCTTGTATCAGTGCAAACAAGTGGTCCCAGTCATTTCTGTAGGATAGTCGGATGCACACACCTGCGTGAGGCCCCCGTGTGGCTCTGCTGCCTACAAAATGAAGTCACTGTGACTTCAACCCTAACTCTTCATTCTCATCTGCCGTGCATGGAAGGTGGATGGAGAACTGGTTATTGGTCCCAGAGAGGAAGTATTTAGTGATTTCCCCTCCAACCCGCCCACATATATATGACTCTTCATCAGTCCTTTGCTCTTCCTTGCAGTTAGCTATTAACATTACTACCCAGCTTTACTATGAATTCAAGGAAGAGTACCCTCTCAGCCATCCTAAATGTCCGGAGCCAGCATCTTATAAATAATAAATTAATAGGATGATGAGAAATGTGAGAACTGGGAGCAAGGTTACACAGCTTTAATGGTACTCTGACAGAGGCAAGTGGACCTCTGGGAGTTAAAGGCCAGCTTGGTCTACATGGCAAATTCCAGACTAGTCAGGCCTGCATAGTAAGACCCTGTCTGTTTAAAAAATGTTTATCTATTTAATCTTGTGTGTGTGCACGCGCCTGCGAATATATATGTGCATCCAATTCCTTGGAAGGGAGTTACCAATGGTTGTGAGCTGAAGCGTAGGTGCTGGGGATCAAACCTGGGTCCTCTGCGAGAGCAGTAAACACTCTTAACCACAGAACCATCTCTTCAGCCACTAGAGAGTGACCCTGTCTTTCAAAAAAATATACCCTGGCATTCTTACAGATTTTTCTTTTTGTTTGTTTGGTTTGGTTTGGTTTTTGAGACAGGGCTTCTTTGTGTAGACTTTGCTGTCCTGAAACTACCACTGTAGACCAGGCTTTGAGACTGTCTGCCTTGAACTCACAGAGATCCACCTGCCTCTGCCTCCAGTGCTCTTAACCACTGAGCCATCTCTCGCCCCAACCACCCAGCTTTCTTACAGCTTTCTTTAGAGATAAACTTTCACACTCCACACCTGTAGCCTGATAACCATTCTAACGCATTGGTCACTGCTACATCTTCTATGCTTGCATTGGAATTTACATATCTTATAAATATTTGAATATATTTACTCCAAATCATATGTGTAACCTGTTTTTGTGTTTGTGTTTTAGGGAGGTTTGTTTTGTGGGGTTTGCTTGTGTTGTTTTTAGGCAGGAAGCTCTCACTATGTGGCTGGCCTGGACACACAGAGATCTCTTTGCCTTTGCCTCTGCCTCCCAGGTGCTAGGATTGAATTCATGACCCACTATAGCCAGAGTCTATAGCTTGTGCCAGGACCAACCCACATGCAACTTCCATGACAAATTCTTGAAGAGTACTGTGGCAATTTGAATCTTCTTCACCCAGGAAGAGGCACTATTAGGTGTGGCCTTATAGGACGAAGCGTGCCACTGTGGGAGTAGGCTTTGAGACTGTCTGCCTAGCTGCCTGGAAGACGGGAATCTTCTTCTCTTTGCCTTTGGAACAAGATGTAGAACTCTTGGCTTCTTTTCCAGCACCATATCTGTCTGCACACTGTGTGCTTCATGTCATTGATAATGGACTGAACCTCTGAACATGTGAGTCAGCCCCAATTAAATATTGTCCTTTGTAAGAGTTACCTTGGTCATGATGTCTGTTCTCAGCAATGGAAACCCTAACGAAGACAAGCACCTTGTCAATGAACCAAGATTGAGGCATAGTTAACCCCAAAAGGCTTTCCATGGAAGCTCCTAGGAGAATCAGGATTGCTTCACATATTTAAACTTGTATGCAGAAACTCACTGAGGGTTATATTCAGATTCTACTGTCAAATATAATCTTACACATGTGCACACACACAGGCAAGTATATATGTCCTCATAGACACACAGACACTCGCCCACACATCTTCATGAAAAAGGATCCCTCTTCTTCCAAATAGGAAACATCAAGAACCCTAGTTCCAATTTTCCCATCACATGATCTGGGGCTCTTGTGTTCAGTCAGCTAGCCTCTGGCAGTTTGTGTCTAGAGAAAGCTGTCTGGGAAAGTCAGAGCTGGGGTAGTAATAACCTTGTGCCACAAAGGACATGTCGGCAATGTCTTCCTCATTTTTTTCTTAAGCATGTTGCTACCTATTCTTCAACAAGAATCTGTCACACCTTATGCATTGGTTGCCCCCATGACAAGTTTTATTCTAGATGCAGGACTGGGAGTCATGAGTGAATTTCTAAGTTTTTGTTGCCTCTGGAATTTTCCACTGGGGTTGAAGAATGGGCGTATAAAGTATCACCAGCTTCTCCCTGCATGTTCTGGATGTTTCTGTGAGCTCGGAAGATGAGAAGCATACTGGGTGCCTGCCTCACTCCTCGCTCTGAGAATAAAGTTCTTCTCTGGTCCTATTTCCAGAACCTTCTTAGCAGGCTATCGGTGATTCTGAGAATCTGGGTCTCCCCCGTGTTTTCTCTGTTAGAAAAGGATGTATGAGAATAGAAGACCTCATGTCTGCTTTCCAGCTTCAGGCCTGATCCATAAACTGATGAAGTTTGGCTAAAGAGGAACATAATGGCATTTGATAAGCTAAAGATGCAAATTTAGGGAGACCGTGAGGATGCCAGTGCTTAGGTCTTTGTCACACGGGTATAGGTGCTATTAGCCTTTAAACATCCTAGGATAATGAATGGTGTTAGAAGAATTTCCACTCTTCACATTAGAAGTCTGAGAGACCCCTGGTGGTGGAAGCAGTTATTCCTAATGCGCTTTCCTTCCCTGTCTCAGGAAATGAGCAATGTTTTTGTTTTGGTCCTGGTTTGGGGTGCTCCAGTGCCCTTTATTAATGTCAAGGGCGAGGCAGGATGTGACAGTGCTTTGTGTCCTTAGAGGTGAGTGTCCCTTCCTGGGAACACTGCCCTTGGAGCACCACCGAGATTCAAATATTCGCTGGAGTCTGGAATCGCTCAGGATGTCTTCCTTCTTCTCTCTGGGACATAGTCTGGGGTACCATTGACCTCTAAACTCATCCACAGCCCCACCCCACAGAGTCTAAGGGAACGCAACCATGTCCTGTGCTAAGGAAGTCCTAGGCAGGGGCTGCTGATTCCACTGACCTTGGGCAGCAGGCAAGCAGAATACTGCAAGGAGACTATTAAAGCACTTCTTACAGGGTTGGAGAGATGGCTTGGGGGTGAAAAACATTGGCTGCTCTTGCAGAGGGCTTGGGTTTGGTTCCCAGCATTTATCTGGCAACTAATACTTATAACTCTAATTCTAGAGACTCCCTATGCCATCTTCTGGCCTCCTTGGGAACTACACCTGTGCATATACATACATGCACTCATGCACATAAAATAAATAAATGCTTTTTTAAGCTCTTTTATGACGTGGATATTGTTTTACATCACATGCCTTTCCTAATAGTACTGGCCACACATAGTAGGTCAATATGTCTTATCTACTTTGGGGAAACTGAGGCCCAGAACCTAGACTAAAGTTCCTTAAAGAAGCAAACAAAAAAAGAGGTCTTGCTATATGATCCAGGCTGGTCTTAACCTTCTGGGTTTAAGCAGTTCCTCCTGCTTCAACCTCTGGACTAGCTGGGAGGTGTGTACCACCCCGTCTCACCTCCACCCTCAATGTCATCACCCTACATTGAGCCCCACATGTCTAAGTCATGCCCAGTTAGTCTTTATCTAAACAAGTCTCTCTTGAGTCAGATTCCATCAGTCACAGCAAACTTTCCCTGTCTCCCCTTATGTCCATGATGACAGTATTCCAGCCATGAAGGCAATGGTATTCTTTGGGAGGGCTCTGTGGCCATTAACAATGGAGTCTCAGCCTCCATTACAGAAGCCTGGCTTAAAGCAGCAGCATCCTAGGTTTGTCAGAGTGATCATAGTTTGCTCCTCAGACACGAACTTGTGGTCCAGACATGTGAAAGACAGAGGGTGAGAGCCACTCGTGGGGAAACACCATCAGTTGGCTGCTTTGTCAAGAGTAAGCCAAGGACAGGAGTAGCTGGCCCAGAGGCCAAGACCCTGTGTGTGACTGCCAGATGATGTGTGCGCTGGGAGTTTGGAACATTGCATAGGAGCAGAGTCCGGTGCAAAGCCTGTGATTTCTGTTTGACTATGGCTATGGGAAAGGAAGGAGAACCCTCGGTTCTCTTCTTTGTGGTACCCTAAAGCCCCTGGGTTTCCTGGATGTTTGTTGATAATTCGAACTGTCAAGGGTCACCTTGAAGCCTGGAGGTCAGTGATACTCGGTGTTTTGTGATGCTCATTGTTGACTGTTTTCCCCCAGGACTTGGGGTCTGTCCAGCCACCAGAAGCACATCCTGAGTGTCTCCTGAG
Organism: Tokudaia tokunoshimensis; assembly: GCA_036184795.1. NCBI lineage: Eukaryota > Metazoa > Chordata > Mammalia > Rodentia > Muridae > Tokudaia > Tokudaia tokunoshimensis. Next base: position 20,365,546 of record BTHU01000015.1, read on the forward strand.
AGCCGGAAACCATGGTAGCGAGGCACTGGGCGCACACAAGTTTGATTTTGAATGGATCTGAGGGTTCATGGGTTAAGGTACCCAAAAAGACAAGCATCACCCTCTCCCTATTAAGTATGTCTTCTGTCAGCTGTTTGGGTTTTTTTTTGTTTGTTTTTGAGGCAGTGGTGCGCTGCATATCACTTGCTGGCCTGGAATGTGCTATATAGACCAGGCTGGCCTCAAAGCTGTGTTGATTCGCTTGCCTCTCCCAAGTGAGTGCTGAGAATAGGTGTGTGTGCTTCCACACCTGACTGGTCAGCTTTCAAACATGTTCCAGTCTGAAGGGAGGAAGAGAAGGTAGGAGAGAAGGAATAGGAAAGTCAGGAAGGAAAAACAAATGTGCTCCCTCTGAGCTCTGTGCTCCCACCTTCCCTCTCTGTTCACAGCCACGTCTCTCAGGACGACTGTCCGTAGGCACCATCTTCACTGGTTTCCTCCCCTCAGACCTGAACTCAGTCCCGTTTGGATTCAACCCACATCTCCTTCCCCAGTGCCCTGGCAATGCTCTTGACCCACCTTCAGTCTCAAGCCAGCTGCCAGGGTGGGAGTCCCTCACCCCGTTCTCTCTGGGGTACCCCTCAGCAGCCCAGGTCACTCAACTGCTCATACTCCCTCCTGAGTTCTAGGAGCCTCTTGCAGGTCCTTACTCTAGTATGTCCCCAGCTGAACTCTGGCCTTCCCCCCAGCATGGCTCTCTCAGGTCACTTTGTCTCACTTCAAGGCAGAAGCCTAAAAGCTACCCTGTATCCTGCCTTCTTCCCAGCCTCTCCATCCATCTGCCGCTGACCTTTTCTACCCCTTTGAAGTCTTAACATTTCTCCACCTCTGCTTCTACTGTCCCAGTCTGTGTGTTGGCCATACTGCGGACAGAGTGATGGATCCAAAACAAAACTCTGCTCATGTCCAGACCAGACCCTGAGATGCCTAAAGAAATAGATCAGGGCTGGAGAGTTGGCTCAGTGGTTAAGAGCACTGGCTGCTCTTGCAAAGGACCCAGGTTCAATTCCTAGCACCCACATGACAGCTCACAACTGTCTGTAAATTTAGTTCCAGAGGATCTTACTCCCTTGTGTGCATGCGCGCGCACACACACACACACAGAGGCAGAACACCAATGTACATAAAATTAAAATAAAATTAATCATTAGAAACAGAAAGAGAAACAGGAGCAGGTGAAGGAACTCCAGGAGGAGCAGAGGGAATCCTGGGGTAGACTTCCTTGCAGGTTGTACAGGAGGTGAAAATACAAATGTTATATTGTGAGGAGGAGGAGGAGGAAGAGCCACTGAAAGCTCTATAGCAGAAGTGTGTGTAGCACTGCCTGGCTCATATTACACTTGAGGAGATTACAGAGACAGTGCCTTTGAAGCTGGAGCAGACACAGGATGAACCTGCCTGAGAGAGGGCATGGTAATCTGGGAAGCTTGGGTCTATCAGTAATAGGAGCTCATCCTCAGGTACTTTGGCCCTGAAGGGTCATGCCAAGCTCCTGCCAGGTCCTAAGCACCCACGCACTCCACCCTCAACCCCTCAGCCCCAAGGAGCCCCAGTTTATCTGTTCTCTGTCTTTCACTTACATTCTCACTCTTCCCTCCAGGCTGCCTGCTGAGTTGGATGCTGTCTCTCCTCACTCTCTCTAAATCAAAAGCTTAATTAACCTGAGGCCGCCTCCAGCCTCCCGGTCCAGGGCCCGAGTCACACATCAGCTTCAGTTGTGGTGGTGGAGGAGCCAACAGCTTGGCTGGCCAACCCTGTTCAACAGAGAAGATAAGGCAGGTCAGGACTGGCTTAGTGCCTCTGGTGGAATGAGCCAGGCTTGTGAATGGGTCTACACCATCTTCACAATACCATACCTTGAATTCCCTTAGGCCAGTTATCGGTCGTGATTGCCCTTTCCAGTGAGGAGGTCCAGACCTCTGTGCTGGGTGTGGTGGTACACGTTCTTATTCCTAGTGCTTGAGAGGCAGAGACAGGCAGATGTCTGTAAGTTTTAGGCCAGCCAGGGATACACAATGATACACAATGAGACACCATCTTAAATAAACAAGGAAAAAGTATAGACACCTGTTGCCAAGTGTTCTACCACTGAACTATATCTCAGAGCCAGACTATAGACTTCGGAGTTGAGCAGATCTGGTCCCTATCCCTGCCATTGCCTGCTGTGTAGCTATGGTGAACTTACTTGGCCCCTCTGGTTTTCCTTTCCCACACCTGCTGAACTCAGGGTAGTAACTGTACTCACTAAATAGCATTCTTGGGTAGAAGAAGGTAATGTGTGTACATCTTGTAGAGTAGTATGTAGTTGTGTTAGTTTTCCATCACTGTGACAAAATGCCTGAGAAAATCAATTACAAGAGTAGAAAAGTGGGTTTTGGCCATAGTTTTGGGAATTTCAATTCCCAAATTCCTTGGTTCATTCCTTCTCTCCTCTGTTGAGGCAGAATGATGGGCCCCATACTTCATCAGGGCTGGGAGCCAAAAGCCCAGCATTCCCTTTAAGGGCACACCCCTGGTGACCTAACTGCCTTCCACTAGGCCCCACTCTGTCCCTGTTGTGCTGACCTGGAGAACAAGCCTTAAATACAAGTACCTTTGGGAGGCAGTCCAGGTGTAGCCCTGGCATATTACCAGTATCTTGTCACCCGTTCTGAGGAGATTCCCATGGCCTAATCTAAGTGGGATTAAATGCTAGACCAAACTGTCTATCCTTCTGTTGCATGTTCACAAAGCCTTCCCCTCACCACGCAAGGTACTCTCTCTCTTCCTGAGGAAGGCACTGTTCTGGTCAGAGCCAGAAAGTAGGTAAAGATTGCTAAGGGTGGACTGAGCACTCCAGTCCAGCCTCTGGCCTTCAGAGGGGGGAATTGGAGAAGTTGGTACTCAGCAGGGCTCTCTCAGTGGGGCTGTGCTTCCCTGTAGGGGAGGCTGCCCAGAGCTCAGGAGTTCCTGGTAAAGAAACAATGTTGCCAGTAGTTTATCTAGTTGCAGCCGAGAGCCCTGTGAGGGAACTAGGAATATCCGGAGCTCTCAGAAGTCCTCTGTCTTGGCTCTTTCTGTAACTAAGGTCTGTGCACAGAGGGGAAGTGTCAAACAGTGGAGTAGGTCAGAGTAGGAGACACCCTGGCCAGCCAGGGGCTCATGAGGACAGCGAGGGTCAATTACATAACTCTAGTCTGTTTGTCAACAGAGAACCGGGAGGAATAGTATGTCTCTGGAGAGATTTCCGCTTCCTGTTCAAAGTCCCAAATAGAGTCCTGGGTATGTGTCTGGGCACAGAGTCAGTTCACCTGAGAAGACTGCACAGCCTGGCATCAGAATGTCCAGGATGTCAGAGTGCAGAGGCCTCCCAAGTCTTTCTTCCCACAGGCGCAGGGGGAGAGACTATGGGCCCTGGCTCAGGGCATTGCAGGACACAGACAGACAGACAGACACACACACACACACACACACACACACACACACACACACACTCACTCTTCACCATACAAAGCTGCCATCTTGGTACCCTGTTCTCATGACAGTTGCTGGAGAGTGTCACCTTTGCCCAAAGTGTCTCTCAGATGTCTGGCACAGAAGTGAAGGTGGACTTGAGTACCAGGGAAATTACTTGGGATGGGCCAGGTCCAGCAGCTCACATACACCCTACATTTCTTTAGTTACTTCCTGTTTATGTGGCCTGTTCTGAGGCTAAGAGGGACTGTGGGGCATTGAAAGCTGAGGTGCAGAGAGGGCATATGAATGAAGGTGACCTCAACCTCGGCTATGGGGAGAGAGGAGGCACGGCCATGGGCAGAGGAGGTACTGGGTGTGTATACACATGAGGGTGAGATGTTTGGGTGGAGGGAGGGAGGGGAGACCTTGAAGAGAAAGGAAGCAAGCTCCCTCCCAGGCCGAAGGCCATCTTCCCTTCAGCCTTCCCAGGGCCACAATGGCCTCCCCGGGGGAGGGAGTCAGTGGATTCTAGATCTAAAGAGGAGCCAGTTTCTGGAGTCCCCAAGGTTGTGACTTCTGCTTGCATGAGACTCTGCAGTTGAGCCTCGGGGGATGAGAACCACTCTCAGTTTTCTCCATCGAGCTGGTCCTTTCTTCCCTCCGAAGCCCACTGTCCTCCAGGCTCGGAACGCCCAGCCTGTGGTGAAAGAGCAGGAGCTGCCTTTCTGGGCCTGGAACTGAGGCCTGAGACTGGCAGCCAGGCTTGCCTGCCTTCTTTGCAGATTGAAAATGTATGTGTATATTCTAGTTTGGATATGCCTGTGTTGAGGACACCAGGGAACTTCTCAGGGAAGGCTCAGTGGCCCTTTGTGTTGTGAGCCACTCCACCTAGACTCCTAACCGTGGTTCAGTAGCTCCACCAGGCCCTGGTGCTCGAAGGCAGTGTGGGTACTTTGTACCCCAGCTTGGGCGTGGATCTGGTAATCCGTGGGAACTTAGAGCTTTGGAGGCCTTCGATCAAGTTGGCATGAAGTCTCCCTCCAGAGTGACAGCAACAGTAGGGGCGAGGAAGACCGTGCTTACTGAATGCCAAGTATATTGAAGCCTACAGGTAGGCTTACCTCACAGGACTACCTAGTAAGGAGCCGTTTCTACTAGCCTCACTGAGAAATAAAGGGCCAAGACATAAGACTTCAGTGCTAGCGGACCAGGGTGCAGACTAGAATCTGATCCCAGAATCCTGCTGACCGCTGCCTCTAGATCTAGATGTTTCAGTGTCTCAGGCCTGGGTCTCACTTCTCTTCATGGCCAACCTCATCCCTGCTTGTCCTGAGAGTGATGTCTCTGTGAGTGTGCAGTGGGGCTAGGGAGGCTGGGCAGTGCCTCCACTCTGCTAGGGACCACCTGCAGTCCACACACAGCTCTCCGCTCTTTATTCCTTCCCTCCTTCAAGGTGATGCTGCCCGGCTGTCAGATCCTCTACTGTTCTTGTCATTGACACAGTCATTCTGTTTCTTGAAGTCCTCAGCGTCTGCCTCATAGCTCTCCCTTCTAGCCAAGCCCCACTGTTTGGGGCAGGCAGTTTTATAGGGCCATGCCATGGGCCATAGACCATGTCAGAGGCTGCCCTTGCAGAAGGGCAAGTATTTTTTTAGGGCATTGCCACAGAGTGTTATTCTTACTGACAGGAAGGGAGACATGTTCTGGGAGTTTCGAGCTCACAGTGCACAGGGAGGCTTCGACAGGGAGGCTCAGCATCTTTAGCTCCGCCCTCACAAAGCACAGCACTGACAGGTCTCTCCTGTCAGTCTGCCTGTGAGTCCTTTAGAACTCCGCACCTCTCCTTCCCCCCAGAACGGCTTCCTGAGCCTTCTTCTTTCAGAAGAAAGCTCTGCAGTCCTCATGCTTCCTTCCTGTCCTGTCCTGTCCAGCTTGCCTGTGGGAGATGTCTGTGGCTTGCCTGCCTGCTCAACCTCATCCTGGGATCCCCCCCCGCCCCCGTTAGCACCCCCCTCCTCCATCTTCTTCACCTTCATGAAGCATCAGCGCTGCGCGCGTCCTCTCACTGCGTCTACTGCCTGCCAGGTCACTGGCTCCCCAACTCTAGCCCAGGCCTCTGAATAGCCAATATTCTTCTTAGTAGAAAGAGGCGGGGAGACTTGGCTGCCAGCCCACATAAGCACTGTTTTTTGAATTCTGTAGAGCTGAAATTCTGTATAAACAAGCACATTTACAACTTCCTGTTCATTTAGCCGCCAATCATTCTGACAAAGGAGGTGCCGATCGTCAGTTACATGTGTAGCCATTCCTGGCAGTGTGCCGCTGTCCTTAATATCCCCGTCCGCGTGATGAAAACTTATTCATGTCTGTGTGATGTTAAATAGGCACCATTGGATTCATGCCCTCTGTCTTGATAGCATTATCATTTGGCTTGACTTTTTAAATGATTCATTTATTTTATTTATATGAATACACTATTGCTGTCTTCAGACACACTGGAAGAAGGCATCTGATGGTTATGAGTCACTATGTGGTCGCTGGGAATTGAACTCAGGACCTCTGGAAGAGCAGTCAGTGCTCTTAACTGCTGAGCTATCTCTGCAGCCCGTTGGCTTGACGTTTTGATGAAGAGGCTGTCCTTTAAGTCCTCTGGGCCCTTGTAACACTGGCAATTGGTGGTTATTGATCCTGGGAGCAGGAGCCAAATGTCCCTTGTCATTTTAATATATGTGTTCCTATGGCTAATGGAGAGCATGGCTGCACAGATACTAAGATGTCTAAGAGCAGACATTCCAGTATGGATACAATGTATCAGACCTGTAAGGTTCTGCTGTTTGTGCAGGTTACAGTCTCTAAAGGACCCTGGGAGACTTTGAGTCAAGATGACAGGCAGTAGTCTCATTTGCCTGCTGCTACCAGTCACCTGATAACCTCTTTGTGGTACTATATTGCAGATGCTGGGGCTTAGCCCACCTCCCTGGGAAAAATCCCTGTCATTAGTTAGGAACGGCATCCAGTGTGAAGGACACAACGGTGGATGCCACATCTTCACTTAATTACGTTTAGCTTTGTGTGGGATGCGTAGTGCTGGGGATGGAAGAGAAGGCTCTGTACATGTTAGGCCAAGGCTACAGCACTGAACCACCTCCCTCCCTCTTTTGCTGTCTTTAAGGCAATGAGCAGTCAGGTGGCCACCAAACCGTAACTACTAGAGTCTCTCCACTGGGGACAAGGATCCCTTAAGGACATGAGCATTGGTGGCCTCCACAATGTCATCACGCACAGGCCTTGGCAGCTCCTCCTCATTTGGTTTTCTTTGTGTTTCCATTGGAATACTCAAATACAGAAGCCAGAAGGCCACAGGTAGAGGTTTTCTGTGTCCCACAGCCCCTCACCTGAGCCCAGCTCTTTCTCAGGTAGACTGGGCTCTTCACACTCCCGTCCACAGCTGCTTTATTTGCCTGCGTTGGCGGTGGGGATGCTTTCTGGACTCATTGTGACTCTGGTGGGTCTTGTCCCCTCCAAGAGCCTGTGGTGGCCTCTCGTGTGCCATCTTCCACTGACGCTTGCCCTAGGCTCTCTTGCTCTCTGGATCTGGAGCCCACTCGGCTACAGTGGCCTTGGGCAGGGTGTTTGGAGACCGCATGGTATCAGATGTGCCCACAAGCAAGTGGGGCTGCCTTGCTGCTCGGGGCTTCAGGCACGGCGGCTGAGCATACCCGTCCTACAGCAAGACCTTTGCATGTAGATGCTTGGTCACTAGAAAAGCAAGGCCTCCTTCCCTTGAACACACACATGGTACCCCAAACCCATGGTAGCCCCTGGAGTAATGCACATCTCCAAAATGTCAGTGCTTTGAGATACTGTTTGAAATTACATGTGGATCGCTTTACAGTGCTGCCAAACCAGAGGCAACAAGGAAGTTAGATCTCAGCTTACAGTCCCTCATGCTGGGAAATACCAACCGTGCCTTCTGTGGTCCTTAGGCCCTTGCTTTCTGGAAGGTTGTGATGCATGAGCTATTGGAGAGGGTCCAAGCCATCTCGTGTATTGGTCTCTGGCTGAACCGGCTACGCAGGTAACTGAGGTGCGAGGATCAGGACTCCCAGGCCTGCCTGGACTCTTGTATGAATTCAAGGCAGGTTGGGCAACTTAGTAAATGCATGTCTCTAAACAGAAAATGAAAACAGAACCTTGCCCCCTAAAGTAGATTCTGATATTCATTTTTAAAAATATACATGATGAATGGATAGATATGATAAAGCCACACGTGGTGCCAACTGGTGGAGTATGGGCAAGTGTCTGGATGCTCACAGCACAGTCTTTACCTTTTCTGCAGATTTCTCATAAAGAAATGTTGGGTGAAGGTTGCCTCTAGCCATGAACTACTTCAATTTAAGCTAGACTCTTGACTGACGTAGTCCCTGGGGCAAAAGTGAGGGGTTTGTGTATGTTAGGTCCATTTCATCTTTGAAGGCTCCCATGGGAGGTTGCCATTGTCCCAAAGTAGTGCTGGTCACATGCTGGTGGAGAGACAGTTGTCATCCTGAATCCCATGTGACTGTGACCTTGTACGGGTGTGTTCTTGTGGCAGCCACATCACATGCCAGCTACTGTGTGTTATGGGCCACATTCCTCCGCCTCTTCTTGGCCTGCCCTGCATTCTTCCTTCCCCAGAGGCCTGGCCATATGCCTCAGCACAGCCTATGAAATGCTCTGTGGCTTGGAGCCCCAGAGTGAGTGGAGACACTATCGTATGAAGGAGGGTTGGGACACAGGGACACTCCAGATGGTCCTCCCTCCTGTTTCTTATAGGTTGTGGGCACTGCAGAGCAGATAAACCAGAAGAAGAGGGCCAGGATGTTGAGTGGCTATAGCCTCTCTAAAGTTAGGTCCTAACCTATAGTGTGGAGCAGATTCATGAGTGGTCAGGAGCATGCTGGGATCCAGCGTCAGACTAGCCGACTCCAAAGTGGAGGTGAATTCACTGCTGAGCCTCACTGTGATGACATCCAAAGCTCTGCCCTCCAGTCTTGAACTCACTTATGGGTGGACACTCAGTATATTTAATCTTCCTGGTTATCTTGATGATGTCAGCCTTAGCCACAGGCACCAAGGAGGAAGATATGCTGCTAAAAAAGTCACCCTTTTCCTGAGTTCGAGGCCAGCCTGATCTACAAAGTGAGTTCCAGGACAGCCAAGGCTACACAGAGAAACCCTGTCTCGAAAAACCAAAAAAAAAAAAAAGTCATCCTTTAAAATGAGCGTGGGGGGGGTGGGGGGGCGGGGAATTCAGTGGCAAAGAACACTTGCTGTTCTTGTAGAAGAACAGACTCCAATTCCCAGTACGCATGTCAGGAGGCTTATTACAGCCTGTCAAGTCCATCTCTGAGGTCTGCTACACCCTCTTCTGGACCAGTGGATTCCCATCCACATGTGCTTGTAACTACCCAGAGAAAGACACAAATGGAAATGAACCTTAGGAAAAGTGAGCTAATTATAGCACTAGAAAATTGAGATCCCCAGCGCACCCAGTGTCTGTGCTTTTCAGGACATTCACATTATGTCAGGCAGGTAGTCACACCCAGTTCCAGGCAGTGATGAGAACACTGCCACTGATGCCTGCAGAACCTTGAGGGAATGCCTCCCTGTTCCCCACAATGATATACAATAGCCATACTTCTTGTTTCGATTGACTTATTTGCTAGGGATCTAGCAAGCAAAAGAACAAGCAACAAGTCACAGATAGACAGCAAAACCATCATCAAATTGGGCACTTTGGCCATCCAACAAAGGTGATAAGGGAACCCAATAGAGAGAACAAGCAAACAGCATCAAATCTGTTGCTTACAGTATCTCCCTGAAACAAACCAGGGAAGCCCTGCTGAGACAGATCGCTGGGGCTCCCAAATGAGAGTCCCAGGCCGAGCCGAGTGCTTTTTGTGAATGTGCCTCAGCTCCTTCCCACTGCATGGGGTAAACAGTACACCTCTGTTGAAGATGGCTGACCTTCCAGTTCTCAAGGGCACAATGTTTGTAATACCCTTAGCTGTGTGCCATCACAGGGCCAGAGAGCTAGCCTGCTCAGGACAGTTTCAGAGGACATTTGAAAAAGACATGCTCCTGTCCTCAGAGTCTGCTTTTGGCAAGCACATGATGGTTTGCAGTACAATTTAATTTCTATTACACCTCTTCCCTGACAGGCTGGGGACAGGACCCATCCAGCAAGAAGGACGAGGTTGTCCCCAATAGGTTGCCATGATGGCCAAGCCTGCCGTGGGAGACAGTAGAGCAGGAGTTTAGAGCATATACACTGAGCTGACTCTCTGGACTCTACTGCAGCTAGCGGGGTGACTTTCTGTGAGCTGTCTCTTCTATGTGTCAGTTTCATTCAAGATTCTGCCTTTCTGGGGAGGGGGTCATTAAGACAGGGTTTCTCTGTGTAGCCCTGGCTGTCCTGGAACTAATTCTATAGACCAAGCTGGTCTCAAACTCAGAGATCCACCTGTCTCTGCCTCCTAAGTGCAGGGATTAAAGGGGTGCGCTACCACCACCCAATATCATGTCTCATGAAATGAGTAATAAACCTGCCTCGTGGGTTACTGTGAGAATGGATGAAGCCGACGGCACCACAGTCAGTACTAGACATGATCACAAGTAAGAATACTTGAGTGCCAGTAAGGGTGGAGGTTCCGCAGCCCTCCCTCACCCTCTCCGACCCACCCTCCCACCCTTAATGGCAGGGCCTCAGGGTCAGAGCTAGAAGTCAGCATCTTACTAGGACTCAGGAAGTGTGGCCAGGCTTGGTTTTGCTTGGGCCTGTAACAAATCACCATATGTTTTATGCATTCAAGCTGTCGGGAGGTTCGAAAGTCCAAGTTTGTTTCCTCTGGCTGTAGTCAAGGGACCTGCATGGTTGTACTCCCTCATACCCTTGGAGGTGCTAGGTCTCCCCAGCTTCTAGAGCAGTGGTTCCTTGCATTTCTTGGTTATCTTCCAAGCCAGCTATAGAGTGTCTTGCTTCTCTTGTTCCCTAGCCACCTTCTGTAGTCACCCCCCTCCCCCAAGCCCCTGCTCATGTTGGTAGGTTTAGGGCCCAACTGGACATCTGAAAGACACTGTTCTGCTTAATCTCATCTAATCTCATCGGTAGTTTTGCCTCCTGATATTCAGTTTCTGGTGTGGACATATTGGGAGACTATTTTCAAACATCAACCGAATCAGGAAGCTTTTCTGGTTTTGTATCATGGCTTGACCAGAGACTGGACCGTTTAAAAGCACCAGTCTATATCCTGCCAGGTCACACGTATTACTCTGTGGCATCATCAGGCCCTCGCTGGTTCTGAGGGAAAGTCAGTGCCTCCATCTCTGTGGGATTCCTCTCCCTGGCACATGGCAAGCACTGGGGGTATGTGTTCATCATATATACAGACCAGCAGGTCCTGACTCATGTACATGTGTGTCCTTTCAGGCCATGGCGAGTGTCACTGCGGAGAATGCAAGTGCCACGCAGGTTACATTGGGGACAATTGCAACTGCTCAACAGACGTCAGCACGTGCAGGGCCAAGGATGGGCAGATCTGCAGTGACCGAGGCCGTTGTGTCTGTGGGCAGTGCCAGTGCACAGAGCCCGGAGCCTTTGGGGAGACATGTGAGAAGTGCCCAACCTGCCCAGACGCTTGCAGCTCTAAGAGGTAAGGGCCTGCTCTCCCACCCTCATCCCCAGGTCTGTCTTTCATCGGGCAGCCCTCCCTAGCTAGCCTCTTGGGCCTGCTGTGCAGCCTCTCCCATCCATACAGCCTGGCTGCCAAGCAAAACTTGTACTAACAGTCGCCAAAACACTAGCTATAAAATGCTGCTGTTTAGTGGTTGTGGGGGAGGAAGAGAAGATCGGTGGAGGAAAAGTTAAAATAGCCCACAAAAAAGTGACATCACTGATCCCGTCTGAGCAGGTTTAGAGACTGCAGAGTGACAGGGGCGAATGAGACGGACCTGGTGCTGAGTCCAGATGCACCAATGCCTTCCAAGCCTAGAGCATGTGATAGTTTGCTCAAAAGGGTATGCGGTGTGTGTCCTTCTCCACGTGACTACGGTCTTCCACAGAGCATCTCCCAAACAATGCTTCGTAGACCAGGCCTGTGGGAACTGCTGCATTAAACTGACTGTAATCAGAAGGCAAATAGGATGGAAAGGAGCCGACCTAGATAGAGATGCCCGAAGCAAGCGTGGGGGCCTTGGATTTTTCTGCTCTATTTATGCTGATGATAGAGCGGGACAGAATGCAGAGATTGTCCAGGATACAGACACTGGCTCAGCGCTGGGTCGTGCCACACAGCCTGATGACCATCCTCCGCAGTGCTTCCTGGAGCACAGGCATTGCCGTTGGCTGTCAGAACTTGCTGGATAACAGCTGCGTCATCATTGGAGCTGAGAAGCCAGGCAGGCAGCAGGGGAAGCCGGGCACCAAGCAGAAACCAGTGGCGATACAGGCAGTGTTACTCCTTGGCGGAGGAGCACAAGTGTGTGATTTTCTTTTGGCAGATTGTCCCGAAAACGTCTGGCCAGGCTGATAATGAAGCGAGCCAATGCTCGCAGAGCCTGCCGTTGCGGCTGGTCAGCTGTGCTCGAGAGCATTCTGAACGGCTTGACCCTCCCTGGCCATGTGCCACAGACAACCCTGGGCACGGGCGGCTGAACCTGCCTCCAGATTGAGAGACAAGATAGGCAGGGAGTGACCAGGCACCATGCCTGTGTGACTGGAATCACAGCCCTAGTCAGCCGGTTGTGCCCAAGGGACTCCCCCACCCCACCCCACTCTCCAGCCCCCACGGCTTCCTGCCAGTGTTGCTCCCACTGCTCAGGGCATATGAGGCTCACGGGGAGTGGGCAAAGCTAGGGCGGCACACAGAGTTAGTAAAGGAGCTGAAGCCTCCCCTACCTTCCTGTAGAGCAGCAGGCCATGTGGAGTTGTCTTGCGCAGTTAAATACCTCAGGGTCATACAAGAGCTAGGAAGGCCCAGAGGTAGGGACTGGCCCTTCTCATCTATCCCTGGACCACACTGACAATCTGTCTCTTTCATAGTCTAATGCAGACTTGTTTCTTGTTCCTTTTCCTTCTCATTTTTCTTTGCCTGCCTGCCTTTTTTCTTTCTTTCTTCCCTCCCTCCCTCCTTCTCTTCTTTCCCTTTTTCCAAAGTTCTTTTGATCATGGAATTTTAGGCCATTTTCCCACTTGCTGTTTTCTGAGAGGTTTTGAACATTTTGGTTCTTCACCCCTCGTGTTCTAGAACTAACCAAACACACCCTTCACTTCGGTGAGGTCACACTCGGCTCCAGCTGATTTTAATTAACATGCCTTGAACAAAAACCTCTGTGAGTGGCTTGTTTTTGTAAAGGAGCAGACATATTTAATTCGTAACTACAGTGCATTCTGAGTCCCCCCCCCCAAGCACAGGGGGCTCAGGTCTAGGCTGCTGGATCCACATGGGTTGTTGGAGGCTGTCCGAGGAGTGACCTGGAGCCGTGGTGACACAGCAGGGTATCTGAGGGAAGCCGTGGGTTCCTGCCAGCCGGAAGCAGGCATCCTGTTTGTCATGTGTTCATTCAGGAGGCTGGCGGAAGGTCCCGCAAGCATGAATGACCAGAGATGGAACCACCCCTTCCTGGCCACTGGCAGAGACTGCCTACCCTGTGGGGAGTTGTGGGGAGAAGGAACCATACAGGAGACAGCTCTGAGCTGTACTGCCCAGTTGCAACTTGATAGAGTGTCTGTGAGATCAGCCCAGGAGAGGAGGATTTGCAACCACATCTGGAATAGTTAGATTCCTAAGCATATCAGCGCCCTCTTGAGAAAGTCTTTCTTCATGATCTACCCACTGTCCAGTCCTTGCTGATGTCCAGAAGGTGGTTTGGAGTGTGTCTGGGAGGCAAGACTCCAGGAGGGGTCCTGACCTGCTTCTCCTGGGCCTTTCCTCTGTAAAGTAGCTCTCCTGTGATGTAGCTCCCTCCTGCCCTGAGGCCAAGGTTCCCCTCCCCCCAACTCACCCCCCCATCCTGTGCTGAAATATAACTACAGTCAGAACTTTCTAAACACCCAGCTGTTGTGATCCCGATCAGCATGTGGGATGAGCACAGTGACCTTGTGGTTGGGGTTTTGTGGGGACACCCATCCTTTAGTGTCAGGGTACCTCTCCTGCACACACCCCCTCTCATATCTTCTCATGTCTTTTCCCAGCATCCCCTGTGCACTTGATACAACTTACTCTGCCCTGGAGGCTGCTTTTCCCATGGCACGACCCTGGTCTTCCCAAGGAGGCAGGGACCTTTCCTCTCTTAGAAATTTTAGCAGGGGCTTTGGCTGAGGCCTGGCCTCCCAGCTGTGTTCCCAAGCTGATGCAGTCTTGGGAGGGAGACTGTCTGGACCCAGCTTTGCTGATTCAGAATGTAATGATAACTGCTCCACAGAGCACTGTGTGCAGTAAAGCATCCTCACATGCTGTCGGCCCAAGGTGGGTGGTGGGAGACCGAGGCAGTTTCTTTTTGGCTCCTCATGTGTTCCAGAGAAGGTCTCTGTTACACAATGTACCAGCTTTAGTGTAGACAATTGCCAAGTAAGTGGCCAGCATGCCCTGAAGGATGCTGACAGGTGTGGGAATGGGGGTGGGGTTGGAGCCCAGGATACCCAGACACTGGCATCAGGTTCTTCCCGGCACCAGAATTGCCAGGAAGCCCCACCCTAGAGGTCAGCTCTGAGGGTTGCAGTTGAGCCCAGGCATTGAGGCTTACTGAGCCTTGTCCAGAGAGGGACAGATGGGGATACTGAGGTTGGTGTGACACAAGGGCTTCAAACATTGGACCTAGGAATGTAGAGGCTCCTCCATGAGCCAGGAGTAACTTTTATGCTCTGGAAACCTCTTCCATGGAGCTGACTCCTCAGTCACTGGAGTAGGGTGCAGATGGACTTCCTGCTGTCAGCATTGGGAATGTCTGCAGGTGGCAAATTGACCAGTATACCAGACACACCTCTGAACTCGGACATATCCCCCTGAGACCCTGGGGTTTCCTTTTAACACCAGCAAGATGTCAGAGCATCATGTCCCCAGGGCCAGACTTTCAGAGTGCAGCTGAACCTTTGGGACAATGTGCAGCCGCTAACGACCACCTTGATTTTCTCAGAGACTGTGTAGAATGCTCGCTGCTTCACCAGGGGAAACCTGACAACCAAACCTGCCACCATCAGTGCAAAGATGAGGTGATCACGTGGGTAGATACCATCGGTGAGTGCCCTGCAGAACTATGGACAGCTGTCCCTCTGGGCCTTGGCAGGCATCTCGGGGTTATTTCTTCTCTGGGGAGTGAATGGTGTCAGCCTTCCCCAAGGGGACCCTGGGGTGGGGGCCCTTGCATGTTATTGGCAGGACTCTCATATGGAAATGAGTTTGGCAGCTCCCCAAAAAACTGCTCACAGAATCAGCACACAAGTCATGACCTAAAGATTTGGGGGTGATTGTTACATGAATAGTTATGGAATTGATTGTAATGGTCAGTTGTTCATTAACTGATGAATGGTAAAGCAAATGTACAATATGCACCCACAATGGGATATTATCTTACCACAAGAAAGAGGCAGAGAACTAACATCATAACGTACATGAGCCTCCAGAATATTGGGCTAAGTAAAGAAGCTAGGGAGAAATACTAATCGATGTCCACAGTAGAAGATGCCAGTTGAGAAAGAATAGGAAGGGGGCGGGGGCAAGAGATCGAATGTAAACAACACATGTAGACATTTTCGGGTGGTGGTACAGCATTGTGAGTTTCCTAAATTGGCTACATTTTGAAACGATTAAGCAGTTCCTAAGGGACTGCTTATCTGAAGAGAGAAATTTCAAGCAAGGCTCGCCAGTACTAGCAGACTTGCTCTCTGCTTTGACCCCCAGCTGCTGGAAACTCCCAGCCCTGGCTTTGTCTGCCTTGGTCCTGGATTCTCTCCTCGCAGACTCTCGTTCCCTGGTTTTGATGGACTGCTTGGCCTGATCACATAGCATTGAAGGATGCTGAGTCTATCTCTCGAGCACTCCGTGAGCATTTACCACGTAGCCAGCCTCGTGCCAGACTCTCGGGAGTTGGGAATTCTTTGCAGCCCCTCAGATCCCTGCCTTTTTGCTCTTTCCCTGGCTTGCTATCCAGGACCTGGCTGAGATCTTTTTCCATGAAGCACACGTAGTTAGGAAAGAAAAAGGGCTTCCTTCCCACCTCCCACAAACAAGCCTGTCCTATGTGGGGCATCTTCCCGGCCCGACCCACCAAGGGGAATCTGCAGAGAAGTATATGTCTAAGTCACCCCAGACAGGCTTTCTCTCTTTCTATATTTATTTACTTGTTTGTTTGCTTGCTTATTTATTTATTTTCGAGGCAAGGTCTCACTATGGGCATCCTGGCTAGCCTGGAAGTCACTATGTAAACAGGGCTGATCTCCAACTCACAGAGACCCCCCTGCCTCTGCCTCATGGGTGCTGGGATTATAGGTGTGCACCGCCATGCCCAGCCTTATTATTTCATTCCTACTTTTATATTGTTCTCAATATATATCCCACTTCAAACTTTCCATCCTTCTGTCTCAGACTCCCAAGTATTGGGATTATAATTGTGTGCCATGGCATCCAGTTCTTCCTCGTGCTTTTAAAAATAAACTCTCACCAAGTCTGAGGTGGCTGAGAGAAAAGTTGGGCCATCGTGTTTGGGAACCACACCAGGTGTTCATCTACTACCTAGCTGAAGAGCCTGTTCAACCAGGTTGAAAAGACAGGAAAACCAGGTTGAAAGGACATTTAGTGTCACAGCATTGACCTGGGGTTGTGGTTTAGGATGCATGTACCCCCGCGGCCTGACTTCCTTTTCTCCAACCTCTTTACCTCCTAAAGATGAGACCTATAACCCTTTTCTGGGGACCTGTACCTGGACAGGACAGGGTCAAGGGCAGTGTGGGGAGAGAGGAGGGCTGTGCCAGCCAAGGAAGGGGTTTGTCAGGAGTGAGACCTCTTATATACAGAACTGGCCCTTTAATGGTCTGATCTCTGACAGGGCCTCACATATCAGTGTGGAGTGCCACCACGCAGCAGCCTCTCATCCCCAGAGCCTCAGCACCCTGAGTTCCAGCTCTCAAGGAAGAGCAACCTCTGGTCCTCTTTAGTCAACTCAGCCTTGCAGACTGGTCCAGTTTCCAAAAGCAGACATTCACTCGGGCCTGCTGCATCCAGTTCCGTCCATCCGCGTCCACTCCCAACCATTGAAGACTTATTTTATTTCACATCACCACTAACCAACACCTCAGAGGGTTGACAATCCTGATGGGATCCACATGTCCCCAAATCAATAAGCTTAGCTGTGGGCCTGTGATCTTGATGTGAGAAACCTGAGCTCGTTTTAAAGCCCCGCGGCCCCTTGGAATCTCCCATCTTTTCCTGCGGGGCTTGGCTTCCATCCCCGACCATGAGTGGTTCTAGTGCTACCCAAAGAGCTGCTCAGGATGTCTCTGCTTGCTTCTCTCTTAGTCAAAGATGACCAGGAGGCTGTGCTTTGCTTCTACAAAACTGCTAAGGACTGCGTTATGATGTTCAGCTACACAGAACTGCCCAATGGGAGATCCAACTTGACGGTCCTCAGGGAACCAGGTAGGTGAGAGCCTGAGAGGCCATCCTCAGCCTGCTTTCTTGTGCCAGTCCCTTTGTGGTGGTGCAAGCCTGTGAAGCCAGCACTCTGGAAGGTAAAGATGAGATGAGAAATTCAGGGCATTTAAAGGCCAGCCTGGGCTACTTGAAACTCCATCTCAAAGGACGTGCATGGAGCACACCAGGCAGCCTTACTGCTGAAGCAGAGGGCGGAGGCTGGGGCAGTGGGATTTTGGGGGTGCTGCTGTGGAGGCTTACTGTGAGAGAAACCTTAGCGTGCTGGGTTAAAGGGCTTTGCAGGGAAGGTGCACGGCAGCTGCTCCACCAGGACTAGTGTGGCCCTTAAGTTGAGGATTATCCAGGTCACGGCAGTCCATCTGGCAACTGCTATTTCCCGGTGGAGATGCCGAGGGCAGACCGAGCTCTGGGCCTAGCATTCCTACCTGCTGCCTGCTCAGTACCAACAATTCTATCTTGTGTGGGTTCTGGGCACAGGACTAACGCCTGTGCCTCAGAGCGACTGGGACTCCAGCCATTTCAGTTTTTGGGTCGGGGAGGGAGTAGAAAAAGGGTTGCAGATTCCAGGTCACAGAGCCCAATTTGCAGGTTAAGCCCAACCCACAAACACAGTATTGTCTTCCTAAAACAGGGACAGAAAGTATAGCATCAACCCAGGGCACTTGCTTATGGGCAGAGAGGCCTTGCTTTCAAGCCCTGTCTTTGCTTGGAAATAGGCACATTTGCTAAGGGCTCAGAAATGCCTGGCCCCAGACCAGACCTTTCGGAAGTGGTGCATGCTACCTCCTGCCAGCCTGGTTTGTCCCTGAAGCCACTGATATGAAAGCTGGGCTGTGGCCCAGCCTCCTGCCCTGGAGCTGGGCCAGGCTTGAGCCTCTGGGGCACAGCCCATTAGAGGTATAGACATTTACCAGGGGCCTCATTCCTGTCACCGCTTGGCTGTGTGACCTTGAAACAGTTACTGAATTCTCTGGCTCTTTTACTGTCGGTTCCTTGGGGAGACCCCCTGCACTCACCCCAGCTTTCAGTCTCACAGAGGCAACATGAAGGGGAATGGGCAGGAGGGAGGGTGAAACCTTTCACCTCGGACATAACTGGGATGCTGATGGCTTTGCCCACCTGTCTCCTGGCCCCTTCCAGAGTGTGGAAGTGCCCCCAATGCCATGACCATCCTGCTGGCTGTGGTTGGCAGCATCCTCCTGATTGGGTTGGCACTCCTGGCCATCTGGAAGCTGCTCGTCACCATCCATGACCGCCGAGAATTTGCCAAGTTCCAAAGCGAGCGCTCCAGGGCCCGTTATGAAATGGTAAGAGAGGGATGGTTTTAAAAAAAAAAAAAAAAGAAAAGTTGTCAGCCTAGAGCCAGGGCCAAAGGCTAAAAACAGTCAAACCAGCAAAAAAATGAGCTAGGTATAGTAGTCTGCACCTATAATCCCAGCTGCTTCAGGGGCTGAGACAGGCAGAGTTTGACATTCAAAGCTAGCCTGGGTTACTTGCTGAGCCATTGTCTTGAAATAAAAATACCACATTTTGAGTGTAGTTCAGTGGTATCGTGCTTGCCTAGCATGTGTAGGGCTCTGGACTCAATCCTTGGTATCACAGAGCAAGCAAACAAACTTATGAACAATGAAGAATCAACATCTTCAGTACTGGATAGGAAAATTACACGCCTAGAAGACACAAGGGGCATGCAGACCCCTGTGCATGTTAGGACTGCTGAGGGTGAAATGCCAGAGGCCGGCTCAGTGGGGAGTTGGACAGACACAGAGACAGAACCCAAGAGAAAAGCTCAAGCTCTCAGGCCTGGTTGGATGGTCATGTGAGCAAGTCCTTGTACCCCAGGCACACTGCAGGCTCAGGAGAACAGAGCTCAGGGCAAGTGCCCCTGACTCCCCAGAGTTAGAGTCCGTCTGTTCAGGTTACAAGGGACTTCTAGGGCTTTCTACCTAAGCCCTGTGTTTCAGAGATGAAGAGTAAAAGCTCAGAGAAGGGAGGGGATGCCCCAGAGCACAGAGCAAATCAGAAGCAGGTATCCCTGCAGGTGCTAGACAGACCTGAGGCTGAACTAACACGTGTGCTCTCCTCTCTTGTGCTTGCAGGCCTCAAACCCCCTGTACAGAAAGCCCATCTCCACACACACTGTAGATTTCGCCTTCAACAAGTTCAACAAATCCTACAATGGTTCAGTGGACTGAGGCTCCTGGATGGCTGGAGGGGGACTAAGGACAAAGACTGGCATGTCTTGAACTACTTGGACCACTTGCTTACGCTAGCTAGGCACGCACCAAGTGAGATGCCCTCCAGTGATCAGAAAGGGACCTGCGACCCACACAGCAGGCCACAGACACATGGGGCCACTTTCCTCCAAGCCAGGGAGAGCAAGGAGACTCTGGCATTCTCAGCTTCCTCCAACTTGCTGTCTCCAAGAACTGCTGAAGGCTGAGCTGCCCCTCCCTTCCCTGCTGGGCCAGACAAGAAGGTATCTGGAAGAGTCTGCGTGTACAAAGCACGCAGTCTGGCTTTTTTGGGGTTGATCGGATTTTTTTTCTATGAAATAAAAAGGTCACGCATTTATGGTGTAGATCTGATTACTGGTTCCCTGAGGGCTGTCTGCCTGGCATCTGTGGGTGTTGGTGGTAGAATTGGGGAGTTGCCTATTGAAAGTACATGCCTTGCAAATGTTAGGTTTTGCCCTCCTGTTCATGTTTGTTTAGTGCTTTTGTAATGAAAAGGAAAGACTGGGATTGAAAGTAAAGATAGAAACCAAGCAATTTTGTGTTGGCTTTGTACATTCTAGCATGTGCCTCCCTTTCTGAGTGGTCTCAAGTAGCCTTGGTAGAGACTGGCATGTCCGTACACTTCATCAGGGACAGGACTTGAACCAGACCAATACTCCAAAGCCGGGCTCCCTGATGTGCTTGGGTAATTACAGTGTTTCAAGAGTGCTGAGCAGGTACCATTGGGCCTCCCTGGTTTTGCTTAGAGTTCTAGATAGAAACTGTACAAACGACATGTGTTTCCTACCTATGTTCTGCATTAGTAAAGCTAGAAATAGATGGTGCAGATGCTAGCGGGCGGAGCTATGTGTGGCTTCCACACAAAATGTTTCTTATGCTATGTGTACTGGCTGGTTTTGTGTGTCAACTTGACACAGGCTGGAGTTATTACAGAGAAAGGAACTTCAGTTGAGGAAGTGCCTCCATGAGATCCAGCTGTGGGGCATTTTCTCAATTAATGATCAAGGGGGGGGGCCCTTGTGGGTGGTACCATCCCTGGGCTGGTATTCTTGGGTTCTATAAGAGAGCAGGCTGAGCAAGCCAGAGGAAGCAAGCCAGTAAGAACCATCCCTCCATGGCCTCTGCCTCAGCTCCTGCCTCCAAGTTCCTGCCCTGTGAATTCCTATCTGGTCTTCCTTTGGTGATGAATAGTTATGTTGAAGTGTAAGCTGAATAAACCCTTTCCTCCCCAACTTGCTTCTTGGTCATGATGTTTGTGCAGCAATAGAAACCCTGACTAAGACACCATGTAAGTAATAGACTCAGACCAATACTTTCCTTCATCAAGCCCTTAGGTCCCACCCAGGTCCAGAAACTGAGTTCATCTCAGCTGCTGTTAGATTCCCTTTGAAGATAAGTAGCTCCCAGTAGTCTTCTGACCCCATTGCTTTGCGTAAAGAAGAGTAAGCAGGCTCTGGAAAGAGATGTGGCTTGCTGAGGGTCAGGCTAGTCGAGGACCTGTGGTGCTAAGCCCTGGACTTCTCACTTCCTTGACAAATCATTCATTAATGTTTTGTTTTTTAAATTTTGATTTTTTTTAAAAAAAATTATGAGTGTTTAGCTTGCATGCATGTCTGTATACAACATGTGTGCTTGGCACCCACAGTGGACAGAAGAGGGTATTAAATTTGGTCCCTCGGAACTAGAGTTTCAATCTGTTGTGAGCCATCATGTGTGCTCTGGAAACTGAAGCTGGATCCTGTGCAAGGGGAGTCAGTAATCTTAACTGTTGAGCATCTCAGCTCCTCGCTAAAGGCTTTTGCCAGTGAGGTGCTTCAAGCCTAGGCTGAGCATTGAACCACATTTCTCTTTTGTTATTGGCCTGCTTTAGGGTGGACGCTGACTGTGTGGGACAAAGAGAACTGATTCTGAGTGTCTTTCCTCTTGTGGAACTTGGAGAAGTGGCCCTAAGTCCCTTTACAAATATATAAGACAGCTTTGAGACTTTCTAAACTGAAGGAGGGGCTGGAGAGATGGCTTAGTGGTTAAGAGCACTGACTGCTCTTCCAAAGGTCCTAAGTTCAAATCCCAGCAACCACATGGTGGCTCACAACCACCTGTAACAAGATCTGACGCCCTCTTCTGGAGACAGCTTCAGTGTACTTACATATAATAAATAAATAATAAATCTTTAAAAAAAAAATAAACTGAAGGAGGAGGAGAAGAATGATGATCATGGGAAAACTTAGGTTCTTTTCTACTTCTGGGTGCCCTGGAGGCCATGCACTAATCTGTTCAAATCCTGTTTTCTGTAGGCAGTACATGACATTCTTGAGCCACAGATTAACACTCAGGGTCACTGTTTCTGGTTTCCACCCAATGCGTAGGTTATTAGGGGTGCTTTCCCAGTGACACCAAAAGGAAGACATGCCTAATGGTGTCCTGCTGCCCCCTGCTGGAAGTACTTGACATAAGCTGGGATACTGTGGCCCAAGATTCCAAGGCCAAGGGTAATTTCCTCATTCCTAAGGTTACATAATAAGCCAAAAGTGGTAACAAGACCCTCTATTCCAAATGCCTCATTTTGCACAAGCTAGTTTCATATACATACATAAATAATTTGGGGGCAGGGATAGGTTTGCCACAGCATACATTTGGAGGTCCAAGGACAACTTTGTGGAGTTGGTTCTTCCATCTTTTTGTAGGTTCCAGCATTGAACTCTTGTAGTCCACAGGCTTATGAGGCAAGTGGCTTCAAGCACTGAACTCTTGGTGGCTCTATTGGCTTGGTTTGTTGAAGCAGAACCTTAGTCTGTAGCTCAGACTTCCTTAGCACTATGTAGCCCAGGCTGGTCTTGAACTCACCGAAGTCCTCTTCCCCACCTCAAGTGCTGGGATTTCAGGAGTGCATTACCATACCAGGATCAGATCTGCCTAATAATTTAAAAATTATAAAGCAAGCACTTTACTGACTGGTCCATTCACCTGGCTTTTATTGTCTTGAATATTTTTTTTCTAACTAAAAAATTCTTACGGAACAAAATAGGAAATAGAATCATTAGGTAGAAAGCATTTGGAATCACATCACTCAGAGATAAACACTCTTGGCCTTTGCTATACCTTGGATCTTACTGTCTCCCTGAGGCATGAATATGGAAGGCTTGGTTCCTTGGAACTATTAGACAGGGGCTTTGACACGAGGCTGTTGGCGGTCTTCCAGTCATTGAGGGCATGCCCTGGAAGGGGATGGCAGGACCCTAGCCTCTTAGACTCTCTGTTCCATTCCCAGCAACAAAGTGAGTGGTTTAGCTCTTCTGTAGCTTGTGCTAGTCATCTCTCAGTGGGCCTCACTTTCCTCATCTGTGAAATGGGAAGATTGGCTGGGCTGATCTTGAAGGCACTTCTGATTTCAGTTTCCCAGGAGTCTGTCACTTGGATGACTGTGATAGATTCCAGTTCTCTTGGGTTTACTGTCTCTCAAATGGAAAAGTCTCTCAAAACTGTCTCTCAATGGAAAGTCCAAGAGTCTAGGAATTGTTTAGTCCACAAGGCTGGATGTCTCCACTGGTCTTCAATTCATGTTGAAATCCCAAAGAAGTTTGCTCTAATACCACTGAAGGAATGAACTTGCCATTGAGGACATGAGCAAGCAGGCAAAGAACAAGTACGCTTTCTCTGTCCTTTCATAGACTGCTAGGTTGAAAGTGGGTCTTCTGACCTCAAAAGATCTAGATTTAAGGTGGGTCTTCCGACTAAGTGATCCAGTTAACTTAAAATCCTTCAGAGTCTTGCTATGTAGCCCTGGCTGGCCTCCAACGTGCTAAGCCTCTCAGTGCTGCAATGCTGGTGTGAGCTGCTGTACTTTTTTTTTTTTTTTGGACAGGGTTGCACTATGTAGCCTTAAGTTGCTTGAACTCATGATCTTTCTCTCTGCAACTCATGAGTACTAGAACTATAGGTATGAGACACTATGCCTTGTCAGAGGGAAGAGCTTTATTTAGAGGGGTTCAGTGACACCCCCCCCCAAATCTATCCTCCAGAAGCTGACTTTGGTTTTCTATGAGGGGAGGCATGGTTGGGGTATGCACAGCTAGAAGAGCAGGTAGTTTTGGTCAGGCCAGGGGTCCGATTGGTCATTATGTCAGTTCTTGATCTTAGGGGTGCTGGAGAAATTTTTATCATGTTCATCACCTGAGGGGAGCAATTTGGTTTCCACAAGATGATTGTTCCTAGGGTTCCCTCACAGGTAATTGCCCCTTCATGTTGATGGATCTCACTGTGGGGTGATATAGCCTGTTAGGCTCGCTGCACATATTTAGTTTTGGTCCTTTGTCATATTCAGTCCTTTCATCCAAGAGCCAACACCCTAGAAGAGGGCATCAGATCCCATTACAGATGGTTGTGAGCCACCATGTGGTTGCTGGGAATTGAACTCAGAACCTCTGGAAGAGCAGTCAGTGCTCTTATACCTTTAGCCATCTAACCAGCCCCAGCATCAAAGATTTTGCAGAAAGTGGGATGCATCTTTTAGTTAGCACACAAGGTGCTAAAAGAATTGTTTTTAAAAATTGAGCATTCAGGTCCTTGAGTCTTGGTTAAAATCTTAGCATCATGGAGAATATCTTACTCTAGCATGGAAGAGGCTCTCTGCTCTATTGGTGTTAGTGAATCTCTGTCTTGTAGTTAGGAGCCTGAAAGCCCTAAGGAGCTACTGAGCTGTCTACTCAGTTCTGGAGACATGACTTGGTTGAAAAGAACCTCACCTTTTCTGGAGGAAAGCTCTCACTTGCACGCAGAGAGGGAGCTGAACCCTTGGGCACTTGAACAGTGAGGAGGCAGACATCCGGTATCAGCTTTGCCCTCATTTTGGCCATGTGTCTTACAACACTGTCTTAATCTGATTCAATTAATACACTCAAAAGGACCAGGGACCCTGGACTCTGCCAAATGGCTGAAATGAACCAAATGGTTGAGGAGAAATTACCCTTGGAATGGGTGGTTCTTAATGAATGGAGGGATAGACCATGGCTGTCACACAGCTCTCGGGGGGGGGGGGGGGGGGAGGGGATCTGAACTGTGGGAAAAGCTAAGTCCCTCCAAAGCTGCAGGGAAGTGAAGGGAACTCAGCCTTGCACTTTGCTGCTGTGCAGGGGCTTTCAGCTCATTATGGAATAGCTGATTTTTGGAGTGGATTTCCTGAAACCCCAATAACTACATGACTATGCTTAAATAACTTAAGCATAAATTGCTGATAATAGAGCCTAAAAGCATAGGAATCTGTGAAGGATTTTGTCATGGTTTGGGGAACCCCCTCCTGAGGAGTGAGTAGTGGGTGGAAATAAAGTACAGACCATTTTGAGGTAAAAATATAGAAACTTGCTCCTTAATCCTAATTTTACTGTGGTAGAGGTAGTTAGAAGGCATGATTTTGACTACGGTCAATTCCCAACTTTTGATGATTGGAGAAGACTGTGTGTAAAATTATTCTGAAAAGAAGAAACAGCTGCTCCCAGCCTCGCTGACAATGTCTGAAATGCCCTGACTAATCAGAAGGGTCTGAGGGAATGCAATGACTCAGCGGACTTCTGACCAGTCTGCTGTCTCCCACTGTTTTGGGGCAGAGGTGCACTGGCTGCCCTGGTGGGCGTGGCTCCCTCCTTGTGTCACAACACAGCATCAAATGTAAAGAATTAGCACCTGGCTAGGTTGTACCGAGGACATGAAGCCTCTCCTCACTGTGCATTATTTGCAAATGGATTAATCAGGTGGTGGTTGCCATTTGCTTTTTAAGTTTCACGTTTGGCAAACCTACTAATTAAGACAGGCAATGGGGACACACACCTTTAGACCTGGCATTCAGGAGGCAGAGGCAGGTAAATCTCTGGTTCCAGGCCAGCCAGGGCTATACACAGAAACTTGGCCTCAAAACCAACCAACCCAATGACGTGCATACTAGTTTTATGTGGCACAAGGAAGCCAGGGGCATTTTTGACACCAAGAGCTTTGTACTGAGGAAACATGTTCTGTAAACATGAGGAAAAATGGCGTCTACAAAACAGAAATGCAAACCCAGACCACTTACTGCCTAGATTTTACTAGCTTTAAACAATTTGTATATATACTGAAACCTAAGAAATACCAGGCGTGCTTTTAGATAGTGAAGCCATGGTCAACCTTGCAAAGTTACCCCCACCTACTTGTTCTGGTCTAGTAAGGCTAGTGAAGACCCAGGTTCTCCGTCTTGTGTTTGTGTTAACTTGCACACGAAAGTCTGAGCACCCACAGTATTGGTTCTCATTTCACCATGTGGGTTCCAGGGATTAAACTATAGTTGTCAGGATTGAGAGGATGACATTACCTGCTTGCCCGTTCACTTTAGTGTTTTTGAGATAGGGTCTATCATTTAGACCAGGCTGGCCTTGAACTTACAGAGCTCCACCTGCTTCTGTCTCCTGAGTTCTTTCCCCCTTATTATTTTGGAGGCAGGGTCTCTCGCAGTACCTGGAACTCACCAATTTGGTTACACTAACTGGCTATTGTGCTCCAAGGGATCTGTCGGTGTCCACTGATGTGCAGTGGCTGCTAGCTTTTCCATGGATGCCAGGGATCTGAATATAGGCATCCCAGCTTACATATAGGCAAGCACTTACCAGCTGGAATTCTGACTTTTTTTTCCTCAAGCTGTTTGGCTTTATGAGATTCCAAACAAATTCTTTAAGGTTGGTCCAAATCTAAGTGACAACAGCAGCCTTTAAAATCTTTTTTTTTTCATGCTAAAGTTTTTGTGTTATGGATGTTTTGCTCTATGTATGTCTAGGGCCTCAAATCCTCCTGGGTCCATAGTTAAACAGGCTGAGTTGCCAAAGTGTGCTAGGAATTGAACCTCTGTTCTTGAACAGCAAGTGCTCTTAACCACTGAGCCACTTCTCCAGTCCATATAGAAGTCCCTCTCTTTTTTTTTTAGTAGTCCCTTTTAATGTCTATATATGTATGCCTGAATTAGGGAGACAAAACCAGTTTTTGAGAATTCTGCCTAGTGTGGTAGCATAGGCCTTTAATCCCAGGACTCAAGTGGCTAAGGTAGGCAGTTGGCTAAGAGTTCTAAGTCAGCTAGTTCTGGTCAGGGCTACAGCAACCGATAACCCAATGTGAAGTATGTATCACCTAGTTCTGGTCAGGGCTACAGCAACAGATAACCCAGTGTGAAGTATGTATCACCATGAAGGGCCTGAATAGCTACTTGTCCCTTCCTTGTGTTTAACGTTTCTATCGTCAGAAGTTCAGCACCGCACTACCTTTCATTGGAGCATATGAAATGAATTCTAGCAAGTGCCAGTATGGCAAATACTCTGAACTTGCTGAGATGAGGCTGTCTGCTATAAACACCTGTAATCCTCACTTTGTGAATCCAAAGCGAGGCTGGGCTAACATGACAAGACCATTTCTCAAGAGAATAAACTTGCCAAAATGAGTTACTGTCCATGTGTATCATATCAAGTCCCCAATCCTGAGACTACTACCAAAACTTACAGTGGTCTATTCTTATACTAATTCTTAGGTTTCTATTGTGACCCAAAGCATCTTGTTTAGAGGTTCATTTCAGCTTGCAATCTTCAGGTCACACTCTATTACTGAGGGAAGTCAGGGCAAGGAACCTAAAGGCAAGAGCTGAAACAGAGGCAGGAGACTATGGAGGATGTTCTTACTGGCTTGCTTAGCCTTCTTTATATAATTCGAGACTACCTGAATAGGGGTGGCACTGCCCCCTGTAGACTGGGCTCTTCCATCTCACATCAATTATTAAACAAGAAAATGTCCTCACAGGAGTGTCCGTAGCACAATCTCTCGTAAGATTCTCTTCCCAGACACATCTGGCACACTGACAGACCGCCGAAGAGGAACTCAAAGAGGAACTTACAAGAGGAACTCACGGAACTACCACCTTCAGTGGGCCATAAACATGTTCTCGTGATAAGGCTGGTTTTTGTTTACAGACAAGCAGAAGGCCACTGTGACAGGAGTAGTTAAGTCCACTGGGGAACATCTTATTTATGGAGTAAACATTGAATACATCTGCAGTGACAAAGCCATTTTCTTGGATAAATTATGTAGCTGTTAATTATGAAACGACCATGCCCAGCCATCTGGAAAAGCAGACAGCATTTAACACTAGGATGAGCTGACTTGGCCAAAGGTACTGTACTTAGTTTTAATGGGTGGAATACAGTAAGTCTGTCCTCAAGAGGACTTTGTTTTCTATTTCCCCAAATGCTGATCTGAACTAACAGTGTAGGGCCTAACGCATTGTGCTTACATATTTTTCCTTTTGACTACTCTAAAGCAGGTGTTACAACTGAAAGGTCCCTTTGGGCTCCTGGAACCACACAGCTGTTGGAGATTAAGACTATGTCTAAGCTAAAGCCTAGAAGGGAAGTTTCTTTAGATCCTGACAGCTTTTCTCAGGCATTAGTTCAAACCCGCCCCAAGACTCATGCCTTATGCTTTTACTTGATGGGATCATGCTGCAGTCAGACTCCTTCAAGCACTTGCTGTAGCTATTTGATTCCACTTTACGAGAGGATACATGGTTACTCACTGAGTGTGTGCAGTTGCTAATCTTATAGATGTGTAGACTGGGTGCCATACTGACTCAGTGCTAAGGAAGTTAGCAGGCTACATACTCTCAGACCATTCTGTCTGGTACACATCTCAAGTCTAGACTATTTACATACAGCTATCTGTGAATGCTAAAGGATCTTTCCTTTCGGCAGGAATAGAACTTAAGGTATCACTGGTGATGTGTGGAGGGCAGAAACCAGGGTGATGGTGCTTTGCTTGGTAAGCATGTGAACCAAAGGGGGAAATGGTTCAAGTTTACGGGGGCTGTGAATTCCACTTGCAATGGGCACAGCTATGTCCTACGTATGAAACACCAGTCAGATCACACGGCATGAGGCGTCCAATTTCTCGGTCTGTGAGCAAACATTTCTGTACTAAAATTTTCCCTTTTAGCACTGGCAGACTTTTTTTTTTTTAAGTAAAGGTATATTTTATCACATGCATGTAGCCCCTGGAAGCTGGAATAGGAAATTGGATCCCCTGGAATTGGAGTTACAGATGGTTGTGAGTCACAATGTGGGTGCTGGGAACCAAATGCTGAACCTCTAGAAGAACAACAGTGCGCTTAACCACTGAGCTATTCATGACAAGCCCCCAGCCCATTAGCAAACACATCAATGGCAGTGGGGAACTGGTACTACCGTTTTCTTAGATGCAGAGGCCTACCATCCAGATGCGGCAAGAGGAAGCTGTGACTTTCTACACTGATTCCTGAGTAGAACGAACTAGAACTCCTGCTCTACTCAAGGATCCAGCTTCATGGCACTGAAGGAGGTAAGCAGCTAACATTAGATGTATGTGACTGAGTCTCACTGCAATTAAAAGAATCAAGCGGTCTAGCCCAAGGAATCTCAAAGGTGGCAGCTGCCAAACAATTACCAGTCTCAACGAAAGCTTTAAAAAGAGCTCATTTCAGTACCAATGCAGTGATTACAAGTTAAAGACATGACACGATGCTCCAGGGTCTGACCTCACTGACCCTATGCAGGACCCTGCGCACTGTTTTGAAGCCAGCGAATTTTGGGATACCACTCATTTTCAGTGTCTTCTCACTGAACAGCAAGCCTACTCAAATAAGCTTCCCAGGCAGCCTTTCTGTACATCTCAGCTGCTTCCAGGCGGTTAGCGGCTGCAAGTATTCCCCGGCCTACAATGATGACATCAGAACCTCGTTTACCAATCACTTCTTGGGGACTATTGTACTGCTGGCCAAGGTGATCCCCTGCAGAGAAACAAAAGCTATTTAACATGATGCAAACTCAGGAAGCAACACAGGAAATGTCCAGAGAGCATTTTCTATATAATACACCTTATTATTCCTAACCATACAATCCCATCAAGTTCTCAGCCCTAGCCCCTTGTTTTTGGAAGCTACAATGTAAACCAAGCTGGCCTTGAACTCAGAAATCTGCCTGCCTCCCCATTTCCACTATTAAAGGCACATGGCACCATACCTGGAAAATGACATTTTATTAATAATATCTGTTGTTCTAGAAACATTATGTTAAATGGATTTTGATGCTTTCAATTTTTAAAAAGCCTAGGTCCTAATGTGCTATCCAGTGAAAGAACTGCAGGGCCTTCTATAGCAGTCAAATGCAGCGTGCCTTGTACTGAGGTACTATGCTAAATAGATATATTATTCATACCATCTCCATGCCTCCCCACTATTTTAAGGTCACTATAAATACCTACATTTTACGTAAAGACAAGATTAAAAGTAGTTTTCTGAGGCTGGGTATGGTAGTGCACGCCTTTAATCCCAGCACTTGGGAGGCAGAGGCAGGTGGATTTCTGAGTTCGAGGCCAGCCTGGTCTACAGAGTGAGTTCCAGGACGGCCAGGGCTACACAGAGAAACCCTGTCTCAAAAAAAGGAGTCGTTTAGTGTTGGGGCTGGAGCTCAGTGTTGAGAACTTGCCTACTATGTGCGAGGCCTCACTTTAGTCAGCTGGGAATGGGGGCACATGCACATGTTCAAGGCCAGCCTATACTACACAAGACAAAAGCCAGGTGTGGTTGTGCACACCTTTAATCCCATCAACAGGGAGGCAGGAGGATCTCTTGAGTTCAAGGCAGTTTGGTCTACATAGAGAGATCCAGGACAAAAGAGAGATCCTGTCTAAAACAAAACCAGGATACACAGAGTGGAAGGGCAAAGAACTCAAACCTTTTCAACTGCAGTTTAAAAAGTTACTGAGAGTTGTTGACTTCCAAGGCCACTTAGTCTGTGGAGGTCTATCTACTCCATAATTTGCAAAATTTCAGACTATTTAAAGTAACTCCATACAAAAGGCAGTACTCTCCCCCTCCCAACATGGCAAATACTACATAAAATAATCCTAATAATTCAGTGCTTAAAAAAAAAAAAACAAAAAAAAAAACCGAGTTCCTCAAGAGTACTCATCTTGAAAGACCGTCTGATCTAGAACAGATTCCTAGAAATACTCAACAGACATAAAACACTACCAGCTGAGCTACCTACACCTCCAGGGAACCCATCATTTACCTGACCTACAGGACAGAAACACTTTTGTTGGCCAGCAGAGGGGAGGTACTGGAAACTAAACCCAGAGCCTTGTGTCAGCTAAGCACACAATATTCAGAACTGCATCCAGCCCTTATCGGTGACAGTTTTACATCTGGCTTGCTCCTTTACAACTGCATTTGAGATGGTTGCAAGTTTAAGAACCACAGCCAGGCACTGGCACATCAAAGTTGCTGACAATCATCTAACTGTTTAGTTAAGGGTTTTCCAGACCTGCTGGAATGCAGAATGCTTCCTTTGGATGGTATACTCAGAGCACCAAATAGGAAATGCTAACCCAAAATATCAGGTGTCTAGCCAGCATGGCGGCACATGCCTTTAGTCCCAACATTTGGGAGGTAGAGTTAAATTAAGCAGATCTCTCCATGTTCCATCTCAAAAGTAGCCTTCTATACTAAAATTAAACTGTTTTACATAGTACACACTATTACCAGGTCAAAAGGCTCACTCATTGTTCTAGATCAGTGGTTCTCAAACTTCCTAATCCTAAAAATGCTGACCTGCCCCCAACCATAAAATTATTTCATTGATACGTGACCCCCCCCCCAAAGGGGTTGTACCCACAGGTTGAGAACTGTTGTTCTAGACTAAGACAACACCATCACAGTTTACAACATGATATTCTGCCTGACGTGGATAAGGAAGTGAGTCTGGAAGAACCATAGCTACTGCGCATACTTACCTCCTGTTTCTAATTGGACTCCTGGGGTCAAGTGAAGAAACTCTGGTTTCATGCTTACTCGGGAGCCAGAAATAAAGCCAATGACAAATTCACAGTGTTCCTCGGCCATCCCAACCTAAAAGGGACACAGTAGGCAGTATTACAAGAACACAGTAACACAACTAAGGTCCTGAGATAACCCCTTTGCCCAAGGGGCCATGCTTGAAAAGATCTGACAGAGCAAGCATCAGACAAGATGCTGCCGAGTTCTTCCTTGTAACAATGCCTGATGGCTCACCTACTTGGAAGAAGGATTTGAGGTGTGTGCCATCATAGACAAAACAGCCACACCTTCAAGACCTAAGCAACAGTCTCCCAGACTTTCCCTCTGTGGCTCTGCTCTTCGCTGGCCTCATTCCCATACTATTTCCTCACAGGCACATGCTAGCCTTGCCACCAGCTACCACCAGGGACAGCTTAACCCTGAGCCAGACCTTACCCCCAGACCTTTGGCCTTTGACGTAGGAAGCCGGTATTTCCGGGATTTATGGTCCATTCACCACAGTGGGCTAGATATAGATAGATGGCTCAGCAGTTAAGAGTACTGCTTGCTCTTCTAAGACCCAAGTTCAATTCCTAGCACCCACATGGTGGCTCACAACCATCTGTAACTTCAGTTCCAGGGAATACAATGTCCTCTACTGGCTTCTGTGGGCACTAGGGACACATGTGGTACACAGACAGACATGTAGGCAAAACACCATACAAAAAACATTATTGTGGTCCTTAAAGTATCTATAAATATTATTTATTCACTTTCTAGATGTCTATCCGACTAGAAAATTTACCACAGGAAAACATGAAGAGCAACTTAAAATTCAAACTTTATCTTCAGTTTTGCCTCAAGATGAAAAAAGAAACAGGAATATGTTCAAACGGGCTGGAGTACAATTCAAACCCTTCACCTGCTGCAAGATTAAAATGTTCAACCGGTGCTAATAAACTGTCAGAATAGCTGGATTGAGAAGGGGTCTGGGATGAAGCCATGGCTGCCTCAGTCGGGCCTCAGATGAAGCTAATTTCTTGCCCTAGAACATAGGGCACACACAGACCTAGCCCCTCTCACCCCAGCACCCCAGCACTTACTGCTGCCTTGGTGTAGTTTCCAGTGGCCAAGGAACCGGCAGAGCTCATTTCTGCAATGAGCAGGCATGCTCGATGTAAAGGCAGACCCACTTCCTGTAAGCCTTTCACAACTCCTGAGCCTGGCACCACATGGGCATTTACCACATCTGCCCAGGAAGCTATTTTAAAGACGCCACCTGAGGAGAAGTAAAAAAGACATTTGCTAATTTTCAAAGATAAACTTTGCCCAACCAACTACGGTATGAAATGATCTACTAACAAGTTAATAGAGTCAAGCACTTTATCAGTAGACCCATGGTTCCATCTGGTAGCTAGGTGAGAGGTCACAGTGAGGAAAAAGCCTTGCAAAAAGTGCTGCACTTGGTTTATTAGGGACACTGAGGGGCTGTTCCTGTTTTGAAGATTTAGACCACCGATTGAGCCTATGCCATTACAGAGGGACAGAGCTCAAGCAGCAAGACATCCTGAAATTCTCCTGAAGACAAGATTTTCTATCCTATAGAGATCGCTCAGCAATTTACCCTCTACAGGTTTTCTTGGCTGTCCCAATCCTACAGGCAACTCTAGACATTTTTAACAGACAGTAAAATTGAAGATTTTTGAAAAATGAAAAATCATAAAGAAAGGTTATACTTCAGCTAGTAAGCTGTTAGTAAGCTAAGCAATGTAGTCCTGGTAGGACATCATTAGTACATGAGGTAGCAGATAATTCTACTTCAAAGAAAAAAAATGAGGTGTAGGCATGCACTAAGAAAGAAATCATGTGGCTACAGCGTAGTGAAAAAGCACCAGACCCACACAGTACAGACCACGGCCATTTGTTTCTAAAGAGCAGAAATCTGCGTGAGAAAGCAGGTATAAGACTAAGCAGTTCCCAGGCCACCTACAGGATCTTCTGCCTGTCTGATATTAAAAACTTAAAAAGGGAAAAAG
The DNA here is from genome assembly GCA_036184795.1 of Tokudaia tokunoshimensis. Classification (NCBI taxonomy): domain Eukaryota; kingdom Metazoa; phylum Chordata; class Mammalia; order Rodentia; family Muridae; genus Tokudaia; species Tokudaia tokunoshimensis. Next base: position 20,398,829 of record BTHU01000015.1, read on the forward strand.
TGAATCAACGCTTTCTGCTAAGTAGTACTTTATACTTTTGTTCTTTGCTATATTGGCAATTTTCAGTCAGCGCCAATACATCTTGTTCTGCCTGCCCAGAACTCAGGCACCTTCTGATTACAGCTCACCCATTTTCTTTTTTTTTTTTTTTTTTAATAAATATCTTTTTTTTTTTTTTGGTTTTTCGAGACAGGGTTTCTCTGTATAGCCCTGGCTGTCCTGGAACTTGCTCTGTAGACCAGGCTGGCCTCGAACTCAGAAATCAGCCTGCCTCTGCCTCCCAAGTGCTAGGATTAAAGGCGTGTGCCACCACCGCCCGGCTCACCCATTTTCTTTATGGGAATTGAGAGGACTCTGAGTCTACGATGGTTAAACAGAGTTCGACCGTGTAGTGGCAGGAGCAGGTGTATTCCCCAGGCTGGCTAATGAAAGGAGTCTACACAGAGGTAAGAGTGAGGCGTTGGAATTCCCTACCTGGGAAACAAGTCAACAAAGAGAGCAGAATGGAGAACATGGCTGAGACATGGAGAGAAGCAAGGCCGGCTCAGTGCCCAACAGTTCTTTCTACTGCTGACTCTCATGAGCCAGGACACCTTCCCTTCAGCCAGTCCTTTTCTGAACGCACTTACTTTCATACTGCTTTTTAACTGTGTTTCCTATATCAGCAAATTTCCTGTCTTCAAATATTAGGAACTCGTGGCGTTTTGCCAGAGCCGTCAACCCCTCCATCGCATCCAGAGTAAAGTCATCCAGAATATCGACATGAGTTTTGAGCATGCAGATGCTGGGCCCCAAGGCGTCTGCTAGCTGCAGCAGGTCCCTGGTGTCTGACACGTCAGCAGACAGGCACAGATTGCTCTCCTTCTTCTGCATTAGCCTGAGTAGCTTTGAGGCAAGTGGGTGGATTCCAGGCAGCTCTGCTCGAGCAGCAAAGCTGAGTTCTTTGCACGCTTTCTTCTCAGGAGGGGGAAGACCATTATGATTAGCTGCTGAGAAAACATTCTCCTCAATGAACCTCTTCACTCTCCCCACCATCTCAGCGTCGATCTTTTCCTGCTGCTGGAGAATGTCCAGCATTTGGGACAAGGTGCATACTGCGTGGAGGCGGATCCCCTGGGCTTGTAGCTTGTCCCTGCCTCCCTGCTCACGGTCCAGCAGCACTATGGCATCAGTCACCTTTAGACCCTCCTTCTGAAGAACTTCAACAGTCTCCAAAACACTGGCCCCGCTGGTGACGACATCCTCAATGACCAGACAGGTCTGCCCCGGATTAATCTCTCCTTCTACAAGGCGCTTGGTACCTAGAAAAGAAAAACAATATGTAAGATATTTCAGCTAGCACAAGATGTATCCCAAGTCTATGCTTGCTATGAACCTATAGAGAGTTAAGACTATTTAACTATTTAATATAAATCTTGTTTGTGATCATTTACTTTGAAGCTACTTTCTGTTAAGCAATGTGCCATAACTGTTTTGTTCACTATCCTCTGTATCTCCAAATTGTCAATTATATACAGAATAGTTATAGTAAAACAAATTATTTCACTGTGTAACAACTCATTTTTTTTCTGAGCAATGTGGAGTTTTTAAAAGTATGATCACTTATACAGTAATGAAAGAGAATAAGTCAGTATCATCAATAAAATCATTCCTTTCCCACCTATATTGATTATAAGTTTATCACTCATGACCAACTGAACAATTTGCTTTTTTAAAAAGCAATTTAAAGCGTGTGATACATGCCCATGCCTGTTATCTTAGTACTTAGGAGGCTGAAAGGAGGGCTGCCAGAGCCTTCCAATCAGCCTAGGCCATGCAGGCCAGCCAGGGATGTACAGTAGACCCTGCCTCAAACAAAATAAGGGTTAAAGAGAAGGCTCAGTGGATGAGAACTGCTGCTCTTGCAGAGAACCAGGTTCAGTTCCCAGCACTCATAGGGCAGCTCACAACCATAACTACAGGGCCAGGGGCTCTAATGCCCTCTAATAGCCTCTGCTGGCATTGCATGCATGGGGCACACACATACATACAGACAGATAAAGCACTCATACTCACAAACTAAATTCAGATGGGAAACATTTCATAACTTCTTGTACACCACAACCACAATCAATTATCCAATGTGACTTCTCCACCCTTAAGTCCCATTATAATCTACAAAATATAACTCAGGCTCTAGACTTCATATTCATTTTTTGAGACTAATTTTACTTTTCTACTATGTATTATTTTGATAGTGAGTATTATTTTGGTAAACATTTTAGATTTGTGGGGGCTTACTGGAGGAATCACCTTTCCCATAGCTTAACTAAATCTGCTTAGACTGAAATAAGACAGAGTACTTGTCGGCATGCTGATAATGAGTTTCGTGAACATTTGTGAACACATAAGGAAACAGAACTATGTTCCTCTGGGCAGATAATTTATTTTTAGCTTCAAACTACTATAATAAACTCACCACTCAGTGACGCATGGCCAGTATTTATATCCTTACTCCTCTCCCACAATGCTATGGCTGTGTGGGCACATGTGTGGAGGTCAAAGGATGACCTGCAGTGTAAGTTCTCTCCTTCCACCAAGTGGGACCCAGCACCCAAACTCAGGTCAGAGTTAGCTGCAGGCTCCTCTACCCATTGAACTATCTCACTGTCCTCTCACAAGTCTCAGAAGCAAACCTAAGACATTACATAGTTTATGTTAAAAGATCTCTTTTAAAAAACTAACAAAGCACCACCAAGTCAAATAAACAAAAATCTTGTTAATTCTCTATCATTAAGTAACAATGCAGCCCTCATATTTTTAGACTGATTTTCAGGTTTTAAAGCAAACACACCTGACATGAACCTCAACAAAAAATATGTTCCCAAGGTGTCTGTGTAGTTTCATAAGAGAGCTCTTCATGACTGCATGCATTTGAATGTAAATATACTTACAAGTATGTACAACTAGAACATTCGCTGATGAAGGACGGGCCAATACAAAGATTGGGGTTCACCAAGCACTTTGTTTCTATTGCCCAGTCAACAGAAAGAATTTCAGACCCAGACTGTATGGGAAGGTCTTCTGTAGCAAGAGTTAACACAGCAGCTGACCAGGCCTCTGAAGAGCACTCAATAGCTCTGGTAAACACCAGGGTCGAAGGAGAACAAAATCCTAACAGGTTATTAACTTGAGGCTTATGCTAATTTTATTTTTACCATAATCCTTTGTTTCCTTCCTCCTAATGAGCATGGGAATGTGATTGGCTGAGCAGATAACTGTTGCCAGTGGTAACGCTGTATAAGGAACTCCACACACACTGTCAAAACTGATCCCGGCATTTTTGGCAGTTTGGAATAAAATGTCTGCGACCTGTAAGAGAAGGAACATATATACTTTCCGTCATTACTGCTTCAAATGATATACGTATGAATCATGCAACAGCACAACAGAAATGGAAAGACATGCCCCAGAAGAGTTTTTAAATTAAATCCTAAGATATAAATGAATTATTCATAACAATTTACCATTTGAGTATCTAAACTTGGGAGAGAAAATATCAAGCAACTGATTTAGACCCATCACAACAATATTAAAAGCTGGTATGCAAATATAAACACCACGGATCTGCTCCATAAATTCAGGACCTACCCTGAGGGCAACAAGAAAGGTGTTAGGGAGAAGCTCCCCACTGAAGACCAAAGATGTTTTCCAGAATCCCATCATCCTGAATCTCTAGGATCACACCTGGTTCAACAAACACTTTCCTAAGTGTAGAGCCTATTGTGTGAAATACATTTTTATCTTTTCCACAGAATCATTTTTTGAAGGGTGGAGAAGGGTGTCCAAGACAGGGTTTCTCTGTGTAGCCTTGGCTGCCCTAGAACTCGTTCTGTAGACCAGGCTGGCCTCAATCAAACTCGGAGTTCCACCTGCCCCTGCCTCTTAAGTACTGCGACTAAAGGCGTGCACCACGGACACCAGGCCAAATCAACCATATTCTAATGTTAGAATGCAGATTCCCATCCAACACTACCTTACTTTAAAATAAAAATTTAAAGGCTCACAGTTGCTTTGTAAACCAGGTTAGCTCTTTAAAATACTTTATTTTTTGTACATCTATCACTTATTCTTGGAGTAGGTAGAAATGAGAGCTTTTTTTTAAAGATTTATTTTATGTATATGTACATTGTAGCTCATTTTCAGACTGTAGCTGTTTTCCAACACACCAGAAGAGGACATCGGATCCCATTACAGATGGTTGTGAGCCACCATGTGGTTGCTGGGAATTGAACTCAGGATCTCTGTGAGAGCAGTCAGTGCTCTTAACCACTGAGACATCTCTCTAGCCATCTATTTTTGAGGTTCTGAAGCGTCAAAACTGGCCTCAAACTCATGTTGATGCCTCGTTAGCGTCCCAGATGCTGGGATGCTGGGCACGTTCTACTCATGCCTTGCTTCTGTATTTTGAAAAGCTTGTGACTATTTTAAGTTACAAAGTGTGTAATTTCTAATGCTAAAGTCATGAACATACCCAGAACTGTTATATCATTATCTGTAATGAATGTGGAGAGAAGGCAAGTGCTAGGGCTAAGGGTAGTTCAGTGATAGAGTGCTTTGCCTGGTATATTTACAGCCCAGGACCCAATCCCAATTCCCAGTATCACACACACACACACACACACACACACACACACACACACACACACAAAATGCTAGATAGGACCATGAAAATTGGAACACTTGTTTTCTCAAATTAATATTATCACTCCACTATGTCCACAGTATTATACTACAATACATATTTCTTCTTGCAGGCTTTTACTGACCTGTCATACTTTACATGCACCTAAACCAAGTTGTATAGTAACTGAAATTTAAGATTACAAAGTTAAATAAATTTCATGAGTAAGTCTGCTAGACACTCTTGAGCATATACCTAAAACATAAATCCACAAATCATACGAGAGGCGATTTGGGGAATTTGTTTTTTAGTGAGATAAATACTATAGTTTCCCTCCAATTGTTTGTGTGTACACACATATTATCACTTATTCCTAGGAAGTTAGAAGCATATAATCTATTGCTTTTCTGGGTGTGGGTACATATTGAGAGCACCTATTTACATAAACCTCTTTAAAATTTTAATTAAACAGTTCTTGGTAATACAGTTCCTAATCATAGTAAGATTCCGGACGGTAAAAAGCTAACAGTTCAAACCATGTCAATCAGGGCTTCAATCTACTTACAACAAGTAGGCAAAATGGGTACCCAAGAAACAAACCTTAAGTATGTGACAAGAAAGTACACTGGGGGCAGAGGGGTTGGTTTTTGGAAACAGGGTCTCCCTGTGTAACCCAGGCTGACCTCAAACTCACAATTCTCCTGCTTTGGTTTCCTGAATGTAGGAATTATTAGGTGTGCACCACCACACCTGGCTACATACATATGTCTTGATAGACCTCTGCAAATAATGGAAACATTCTACAGTTATACTAGCCAACAAAGTAGCCACTAGTAACTTGTAACTCTTCCATTAGTTTGTTTGCTCTGGAGACAAATTCTCGTGTAGCCCAGGTTGGCCTTGAGCCAAGTAGGCAGTGCGGAGCTGTGATGACCTTTAACTCCAGCCCCAGCGCTTTATTAACAACTCTGGCAGGCACATCGGGTAAGGGTGCTTTCTGCCTAGCCTGCCCACCGGAGTTCAATCCCTTCAACCCTCAGGACGGAGGGAGAGAATGACTCCACGGCACATGCACACACACACCCAAGATAAACGTAATAAAATGCACACACACACCCAAGATAAACGTAATAAAAACTTTACAATGCTCAATATTCACACGGAGTTGCTAGCAACACTTGCAGCCATTTCCAACCTTTTATTCTAAATGCCATCTGCATGCAGTTTGGCTGGCAGCTTGTTATGCTAGAAAGCATTACCTCACGGCCGACTTGGCGATGACTCTTATACAACCGACTCGAGGTTTGAGAAGCACCAGGTTAGAAACCTTTAAGTGTACACTTTAGCCTTACCAAAAAAAAAAAAAAATCTGCCTTTCAGGCGTCCACCATATGGCTTTAATTTCATGCTACTGGCCATCTACTATTAAATTGAGTCCTTTGATCGGCTACTAATTTCTCCACCCTTCCGCCTTTTCCTCCCTAATTGCCACTTTCTGAGGGTTAAGTACACAGAACTCACTCAAGGACTCAGCCGCTGGTCAGAGCCCAACAAGATATCCTGACTTTCCCAAAGCACGTGTCTACACCGATCGGTCAAGAAACAAGGTCCCAAAGTACCCGAAGGCTCCAAGCTCCTCCACATTCTCCAGACCAGCAGTGGGGTGGGCTTGCTTGCCTGGTCTGTGGCTCTCCCTCGCCCCCAATTCCGGCCACCCCCGCCACCTCCTGCTCTCCTTTCCCGCCATCCGGAGCCATCCCGTCCCTGGTACCTGACTGAGAAGACGCGGGCGTGACACGATGCCCCGCAGGTCGATGTAGACTGGGGAGGAGAGCCCGCTCTTCAGTACGAAGCTCCCGAACTTGAAAGCCTGCACGTCATACAGCTCGGTGACCAAGGGGCCCAGGGCTTGGCGGGCGACCTCCATTCTCGCGCCCTCAGTTCGCTCTGGAAGCCGAGGGGCTTGAAGGTCGTGACGTCACCCAGAAGCCCCGCCTCTTCCGCCACCCTTTCCGGCCTGGGCCGCGGGGTTCTTTGCGAGTGCGGGATGCTTCCTGGTTGGAGAGCTGTGTTTTAAAAACCTGCAAGCTAGGTAGAAGTCTGATATCCCCGAAGGAGTCAGTAGGCTTCGTTCATTTTGTTTTCTTGTTCTGTTTTGTTTATAGCTTAGCGCTTCTTATCTGCTACAGTCACTGTTAACAGCCACTTCCCTATTCTCTCAGGGTTTCTTTCCATAAAATAGAAATCCTCTAAGACAGAGCCTGTGACTACTTTTTTGTATTAACTTCACAGCAGTTAGCGAGGGGAGAGTTTCACAGTAATTTGCACATAGAAATATAAAGCAGGTCATTGTGCATTCAGGGGCTGGCAAAGAAACGCGTGCTTACTTTAGACCACCTGAAGTGTACAGGATGAAGAGGGGTGGGACCAGTTAAGAAGGATGAACTGACAGGATCGGGCATCTGGAAGGATAATGTTGGGCAATTTGAAAACCCAAGCATATTTGGTTTACAAATCACTTAGTGGTTATGTGAACTCCTGTAGTCCTAGCTACTTAGGAACCTGAAGCAGGAGGATTCCAAGTTCAAGGCTGACCTAGGTATTTAGTGAGTCTGTGTCAATAATAATAATAAATAATAATAATCCCCTAAAACTGTATTTTCCAATTTTAAAGAAATGCTACTTATCAAACAGACTATGAGATTTAATTTTGTACTCTTTGTTTTTCTCTAAAGAGATTGTGTTGAACTCCCATTGAGGAAAACCCCATATATTCCAGTGTTTGTTTTGTGTTTGAAACAGGGCTTCCCTATGTAACCTTGCCTGACCCAGACTTCACAACGTAGTGAAGGCTCAGATTGCCCTAGAATTCATAGAGATCCATCTGCCTCTGCCTCCTGAGTGCTTGAATTTAAAATATTCACCACCATGTCCAGAAAAGCTTATTGTCTTGATAGTTGTTTCTCATTACCAGTAACTTCAGTAAAGCCTTGATTAAATAGAATTCAAATGTTAAAATACTTTTGTTCTTATTGCTGGATCGAAATGACTTGCATCTCTGTGTGCTGTTAATCGACAGGATGCTATAGAGCCGCCTCATTCCCACCTGTGCATCACCTGCGGACACTGAAACCCTGATCAAGCCTCCTACCAACCTGTATGCATAAACCTGTGGGATCCAGCTGGAGGTGATGCTCTCCATTCACTATGCAGGCCTGTGGGTCACTCTCAAATCCTCAGACTTGGTAACAAGCGCTGTTATCTGGTGAGCCATCTTGCTCGTCCACTGATGTGATTTTTTTTTTTTGAAAGCTTGCCAGGTTTTCAAATATTTGGGGGAAAGAGAGGACAACAATTACTCCCAGGAGGCAGGAGAGAAAGAGTAGATGTTTTTAGTTAAAAAAAAAAAAAAAAGACAACTGCCAGTAAGAGGTAGCTCAGTGGGTGAAGAGACTTGCCACCAAGCCTGGTGACCTGCATTCAGTTTACTGGACCCACATGGTGGAAGGAGGGAACCAGATCCTGTAGGCTGTCCTCAGACCTACACACACACACACACACACAATAAATGTTAAAACATTTTAAAGGGGGGACAAGACTAAAAATAGTATCTCCAGTATATTATATTTATAGGAATGCATAACATGTGAAATGTACATTTTGAAGTTTCATCCACAACTTATAATGTTTACTGCAGTAATAATAACAAGACAGCAGGTCAGCACTTTACAACATTACACATGAGTGAGTCAGACTTACAAATAAAATATTTACAACCTACCTTTACAAAACAACATCATGTGGATACAAAATGAACAACTGCAGGAAAAGTTAAAATAATAAGACAACTAAAACCCAAAAACCCCAGAAGATACACTTAAGGCAGACCAGCAAGACACTGAAATAATTAAGGCTGTGGAATTCTTCTGCACCTTGAAAATACAGAGCTATTTACCAATACTGTGGAGTGATTTTAAATCAACTGTCACAAGCCTGATGGAAGTATGTACTTATATGTATATGTGTAATGGTCCCTATGGGGAAACCTGTCCACTTATGTATAAGGCCTTTTATCTGAATGGCCAGAGAAGCCCACCACAAATTCTCGAAAGGCTTTGGGGGAAGGGATCACTCAAAACCAAGAAGTGTTGGCGCAGTTTGAAAATCAGATATTAAAATTCAAATATTGGCTGGGCATGATGGCATATGCCTTTAATCCCAGCACTCAGGAGGCAGAGGCAGGCAGACCTCTGTGAGTTCAAGGCCAGCCTGGTCTACAGAGTAAGTCCCAGGACAGCCAGGACTACATAGAGGGACCCTGTCTCAACAAACAAACAAAAATCCAAACACACACACACATACAAAAAAAATTCAAATATAGACTTCTGAGTAAACAGGATCACTTAAATTAGTCTCAATGTGTTTCATACTTTGTTCATTGGCCATGTGGACTTCAGAAGTCAGCAAATTAATTCCCATGTGATAAGAATTCTCCATGAATTATCTCTAATAGTTTTGAATGGTCCTAAATGGTTTTCCAGTAGAAAAACTGACCCACCTGGGCTGCCTGAAAATGGATAGATTTCTGCATATGAGCAATAACATATACATACATATTATACACTATATACATGTACAGATGTACACATATCCATATTTTCCAACAGTTTGCCCTCCATTACAGCTGTTCTCTGCATAAATAGCATTTTCTCAAGGTATGTTTAGTTTTTCACAGTCTTTCTATTTATCCTTCTTCTAGTTTTATTTACTTTCCCACAGAGTAGTCTGAAGTTTAGCAGAAACAGAAGTAAAAGCACCAGGGTTTTTTTCTTTTTTAAAAAAAAAAAAATTCAAACATAGAGGTGGAGGATATGGCTTAAGTTAGTAAGAGAAGACTTGAGATTCGTAGCCACAATCTTTGAGGTCACAGTAACGGTCTCCGTGGACTCCAGCATTCGGACTCAGTTCTTGATGGAAATGGGGGATTGATGCAGCTCCTATCCCTGCACTGGCAGATTTACTTGGTTAAATTAACACTTAGGAATTCCAAGACTTGCCATCTGCACTTTTCCTTGCTCTCCCCGCTTCTGAAGTAGCTTATCTGACTGAACTGTGGGGTTGGCCATTCAGATAAAAATGAAATCTGAACACAGTTTGGAAGTTCTTGACAATAGCCTGGGAGTGTTAATTTTAGGCTTTTAATTAATGTCATTTAAGATTAAAGCATTGTAGTGGAATGACCATTTTCTTCTCCTATAACATCAACTTATATCAAAAAAAAAAATAAGAGAAAAGCGTCTTTCATAACAAATATGGCCGTATGATATTTCTGTATTCAATTTCCATAGGATTTTTCATGAAAAAACATTTCCTATTAAAAAAAATCTGTCTATGGATAAATTTCAGCCCCTTTGAGCTCTTTAAAATGAATGAGACAGTGAGAACCTTAGTGTTTTTCAGAAAATAATTACTATCACAGTATCTTCTTTTCTGTTGGTGGAATCTATGTGAACATTTCCTTTAGCCTACTCTGGATCTAATAATTCCTTCCCTAAAAGATTATAGATTTCAAATAACAAAGAAAAATCATGATTTTTTTAAAATGGATAAATCTGTTGAAAGCTTATATATGTTTGCCTAACCCAGACCCCATTGGAATGCTACCCAGGCAAGAAAAGAATATGGTCTACGTTCCTCAAAACTCACCCAGTGCAATTCATGGGCTATCCTAGGAGATGTGGTGATTGTGTGCTTTTGTCTACTATAGAGACCCTTTGTGTTCAATTTATTTCTCTCTATCAGATATAGAGGAGAGAATTTCTATTAACACAGAAAAATAACCACCGTTTACTTTAGATTGAGTTTTCTCCACCATATTCTCAAAAATCTAACTTGCCATGTTTTTCAAGATAAGCAAGAAAAAAGGAAGGATGAGTGGGTCATAGGCATGGAGATCTGGAGACAACAGAAGACAACTCTTGAGGAGCAGAGCCAAAGCTCTCTTTCTCCAAAACCCAATTCTCTTTCCTGATGTGGGTATCACTTGCCTTTTCTAGAAGATTCCTGTGGGACTCTAAAGAAATGAATTGTGACAAGGGAGTGTAGGAAGTGTATTTGATTCTTACATCTGCCCTTCCAGTGAGGAAAGTAGCTATTTGGATTCTTCTTTGTCCACCCCGTCATCCCCCAGCATAAAACTTGATAAGAGAAAGGAATGGCTGGCTGTCTTGGAAGGCATTGGACTCTCAAGTTCACCGTAAGAAATACTGTAGAGAACAGCTTGTGGATATGTAAGGCCTCCTCGGCTCCCTCAAACCCGTTTCTGTAGGCAAGCTCTTAGAGGTTAGGAATTATAAGGTAAGAACAAAATAACATGTAGACAAGAAGGACCCAGACCTTCCAGTGAGAAGCAATTTACAGAGGTTAACCTCAGGAGTTTGTAAACGGTACCCAAAGAAAAGACTGTGGGAAACTGGAATGTTCAAAGTTACTGTCCATGAAATTCTAAGCGCTGGCAGTGTGTAGCACGTGAAGAAAATCAAAATATCTTATAGATGTGTCAACAAGGATATTTTCCTCAACATTCTTAAGAGATTAATGCTCTCTCATCTTCTCATCTTCTCCCCAAATTCTATTTTATTAATGGGGACATTTGGGCCAGAAAACAACAAAAGACTTTCTGGAAGAATGAGATGGAGACACAAAAATTCCTGTTCCCATCCTACATTCAGCTATTCTCATAAGATAAAACATATCTTAAACCTAAGGGGAAAAAGACTGCAGTATCAGCAAATCTAAATACAATTGAACTTCACTCTCCACCTCCCCTCTGAAAGGCACTACTATTTATAAAGGCTTTGTGAAGCACAAAGCTGAAGCCAGCTTTCCTCTCTGTCTCCTCTACCCACTTAGGTTGCTGGTGGCTGCGAGAGACCCGAAGGACACACCCGACATTGTGATGGTTTGTTTTTAACAGTTTTTAACCATATTCAGTTATAAGTGGGTAGAAATCTGTTTAATTCAAAACATATATAAATGGTGCAAAAATCATTCGAGTTCTCATCAGGGATCCTGGGTTGGCCCTGATCTTTTCCATCTTTCTGTACCCCACCCTTTTAAAAACAAAACACATGAGCTCAGGATGATGAATAGAAGCCAAACAAGAAGTCTTCACTCTCACCAGCACAGTAGCTCTCCTGGGGTCAGCTGGCAGGTCTCCCTCAGAAAGAACAATTGGGATGGGATTAGGAGTGGGAGCTTTCCTCTCCTACCTCTTCTCTCCTAGTACTAAGTCTCCCTGCCAAAGCAGATGCAGGAGAGTGGTCCTGGGTTCTTCTCCAGACACTGTTGAGCATAATTGTACTCCAAACTATATTTCCTAACCCTGTCAATGGGGTTTCTCCTAATTCACCTTGCTAGGGACAATTCTCCAGCCAATCCTACCTTGCCTCCTATTGGAGGGATCAGGTGCTTTGTAGACAAGGGCCTCCCCATTCACTTCAGTCATCAAACTACACAAAGTATTCCCCCTCTCCCTTAGTACGTCCCTGAAGCTTACACTACTCTAACAGTTGTAGTTGAGCTGCCATTAACACAGTTATGTCACTTTCCTTTCCTGGCTTCCTTGTGTACCTAGGGCTCTAGACCATCCCAACACAGACACAAACATGGCTGGGAAAATTTGGCTCTCCATAGAGTTCTGCCACATACAACATGCTTTCAATATGGCCCTCCTATAGCATCTGAACACCACTGTCCTAGGCTCTGCCCCTCCCTAGCAGAAACTTGACCAGTCAGAATAATTCTAAGTGACTCAGCAGGAAGCCCTTTTTTCAAGACAGCAGGAGTGGACAAACGGACAGAACAGACCTGGCCATGTCACTCTCTGGATCTTTGGAGTCCTCAGAGCCTGTATTTTATCCCACAATAAGCTCTCTGGCCTAAGGTGTTCCTCCTTAATGCTACATTGCTTAATAAAGACATGTTTATTTAAATAAGCGTTAGTAAGCATGTTTTGTGTATGCATTGTGGTTTAAGTGAAGATAGTGTTGGTAAGCAAGCTCTGAGGGAGTGAGGCATGCTGACCCAGGGCCACTCGGAGGCAAGGAGACTACAGTCAGAGTCGGTTTCCACATATTTGGTTAATCCCCAAAACACTAGGTACTGTCTAATCTTATTGCTTTTACTTTCTACTAATTTATTTCCCTATAATCTCAGGTGAGCTGAGATGGAGAATAGAGGATGAATAATCTGACTTTGCAACCAACAGGGGAGCGGGAGTGTGATGAGTATTTTAATTCTATATTTCCACCATGGGACTAAGTGTTGTTATACATTAAAATTAGACTGTTCCCATCATGTCTTCTTTAAATAGTTTAAATGGTTTCACAGTTCCATTTTCTCTTCCCAGACTCTCTGATTGCACTTTGTGCTACATAATTTCTGTTTTCTCAGTTCCTAGTAGCAGGAGCGACACGATGACATGAAACCTGATTTACACAAACATTTCACTTATAGATATATTTTTTAGAATATTATTTGCATCAAAGCAATTTTTTAAAGCACACTCTAGGAAACAAAGGGTGGATCATGTACAAACAGAAAATAATTAAAAAATAAAAAACCTCCCCATCCCCCTTCCAACAGAAGAAGGAAAAAACAAAAACCCAACAAAACAAAAAATCATGAAGCGCCCTGGTTAATTTATTTTCCCTCCAGAGGGCACCGGGCATAATCTTGTACAGAGAAAGCAGCACTGGGCCTCAGAATACAGTTGGCCCTTTTAGTCCAGGGACGTTGGTGGCTGTGTGGTAATAGGTATTGTTATCACAGTTAAAACCCCGTGCTGTGTTAGAATGACGGGTCAGGCTTTGCCCCATGGCTTCAGGAAGGACTTAGGACTAGCCTTTAAAAGGCTTTTATGGCTGCCTCCTTTTGGTAAGCACCCCAAAGCTTCGTGAGGGGTTTGGAATAAAGCAAGCAGCTAGCTTTCTGAAAACTGCATTCTACAGCTATGAAATCAGAAAGAGCCACTCCGCTGTTCACAGAAACTGTAGGAAAAGTTTCCGTGTGCCCTTCTGTATGAACTTGTGATATTTATTTACCCATGGCAGGCCCAGGGTGGACATAAAAACAATCCCCCCCCAACTCTTACTAGATTTGGATTTATTTCCTGGCAGTCTTTCCCACAGGAGGAACTCTGAGCTGCCAGTGAGTTGGGGAGGGGGGGGGAAGCTTTGATATACAGAACCTATCTTATTCAAACAACCCATGATGGAGGGGAAAATACCCCATTCACAGATCGCAAAAGGGTCACATTGCTTTCTCTTAATACACAGGTTCTGATAAAAGATTTCTATACAAGATTTATAAAATGCTCTAAAAAACTCGTCATCTAATTGTGCTTAGTCAAAATAATGCAATGCTTCGGTAAATAAATTACTGTCTTAACGGGAACACTCAAAGTTACTTATGATTGATTTCATATAGAACTCTATATTATAAAACTCTGAAACCTGAATGGGATCTATTATATTGTATTGTGTATATGTATCCAGTTAAGAAACTATATCTAAGCCATCTAAAGCAGAACAGTTGACATCTCTGTTAAATAGAACTTTTTTTTTTTTTTGCTTAAATTTTCCAATGGAGTCAGGAACCTACTCACAGTGGGTATATGGTTTTCCCACTTAACTGCTCATTTTGGAATGTACAATTAACGTTTTTACACCAAGTGCTATCTCATTAGCCTTGCCCTTTCTTTTAATACTTTCTGTGACTCTGCATCTTTACTTCTTCAGCATGACCTTCTGGAATGCTCCTGGGATTAAGGTGACTTTCATGATGTTCAGACCCCACGCAACCACAGACAAGGTTTAAGAGGACCACCTCTCAGTCCAGAGAACCACATGGAGTGAAATGATGAACAGAGTTATTTACAGACACACTCAGTCTTGCTTTGGTTCACACTGCACTTCTATGTGAAACCTCAGGGGTTGTGGGATAGCTAGGTCCCTTGATTCACCCTGTTGACGATGTAACTCTTGACATTGGGAATGGGCCGCACGTCATTCTGGTGCTTGCGACGTTCTATGAAGCAGGCCAGGCGGGAGGTGTCCAAGGGGATCTTGGAGTAGCTGCCATTGTGGGGCTGTAGCCAGGGATGCTGCAGGCACGTGGCTGCTGTGGGCCGCCTCCGGAAGTCTTCCTGTAAGATTACGTTGATGAAATCCCTGGCAGCGTTGCTTACGCCACAGAAGTATTCATGGGGGAAGCTAAAGTCCACCCTGCACACGTTGATACAGGTCTCTTCTTTGCTCTCATCTAAGAAGGGGGAGACCCCACTAAGCATGACATATGTCAGAACCCCAATGCTCCAGATGTCTGTGCCCAGGGAGACAGGGATGCCTTGGATCACTTCGGGGGCAGCAAACTCGGGGTTCCCCAGCAGATGGTGGATGTGGAAGTGGCCTGAGATCTGGACTGCATCTTCCAAGTCGATGAGCTTCACTCGTGGCACTGGGATCCGGAGGTCAATTAGCAGGTTTTCAGGCTGCAGGGACCCAGGAAGGCAGGGAAAAGAGTCAAGATCAGGTCTTTGCTGACCCCCAGCTGGAGTCTGTTAGTTAACACAGTTCTATTCTTATTCTTCGAATCAGTTTGTGCATATGGAGCACTCCCTATTCAAAGGCAAAGGAGGTTACAAACTCACTAAACTCTGAATTTAGGTGGCACTTCAGATAAGTTGGTTGGCATTGGGGGAGGGGTATAGGACTAACCGTGTACTCTTGGCTGGCCCAGAACTTACTATGTATACCAGGTAAGGGCTGCTGCACCCAGCCTGTACTTCCCCACCCTAGTGTTAGAGATCTAGCCTAGGGCTTTATGCATGCTAAGCAGGTGTTCTGCTACTAAATCATATACCTAGTTCAGAAGAGCATGCCTTCTCACCTACCCTCCTCTGCTTTTGCAGTGAATCAAGAAATAGCTTTTTAAGAAAAAAAAAAGCTTCTCAGTAACTATGTGTGTGTGCATGTGTGCGTGTGTGTGTGTGTGTGTGTGTGTGTAGACATGTATATGTGTGTGTATGTATATTGCTGGGTGGTGGTAACACAGGTCTTTAATCTCAGCCCTTGGGAGGTAGAAGCAGGTGGATCTCTGAGTTCGAGACCAGCCTGTTCTACAGAGTGAGTTCCAGCATAACCAGGGCTACACAGAAAAACCCTATCTCGAAAAAAAATTCTATTTTTCTTTATGTGTATGCATCTATATAGGTGTATTCCATGTGGGTGTGGGTGTGCTGGAAACCCTAAGAAAACACTGGATCCACTACAGATTGAGTTGCAGGTGATTGTGAGCCAAGCAATGCGAGTGCTAGGAAAAGAACTTGGGTCTTAAGCACTGACTCATCTCTCCAGCCCTCAGAAGCTCTCTTTTCTTACAGAACGAAGGAGAATAGAACATTAAGGGATGTCTATGAAGTTAGACTGCTTGGTTAAAGCTTTTATACCTTCTCTTACCCCATGTGCCACCATCTCTCTGGTGTCTTCTCCTTCATTCCTGGGCAATGCACTTAGGTAGGGTGAAAGTCTAGTTCTAGTTTAATAGTCACAGTAAGTAGACCAAAGAAATTTAAAATATCCCCCTAGCAGTAGCAACACATACCTTCAATCCCAGCACTTGGGAGGCAGAGGCAGAGGCAGGTGGATTTCTGAGTTTGAGGCCAGCCTGGTCTACAGAATGAGTTCCAGGACAGCCAGGGCTCCACAGGGAAACCCCATCTTTTAAAAAACAAAAGAACAACAATAAAAAGAAATTCAAATTTGTATTCCTGATGGAAATGGCTGGTAAGCTGAATTTGTCTATTTCACTGTAACAGGTACTGATTTTTTTATTACCTTTATGTCCAAATGTGCGACCCTGCAGTTGTGAAGGTACTGCAGAGCTTCCATGATGTCTCGAATGTAGAAAGCTACCTTTTCTTCCATCAGCTCATCATGATTCATAAGGTAGTCCAAGAGTCGGCCGTCATCCATCCTGAAAGCGAAGATGGCGGGGGGGGGGGGGAGTAGAGAAATGACCCATGTAAATAGCTTAAAAAGCTCCTAAGAGGTCTTATTAATAAAGTCTAGTATTGCAGCACACATGTATTTTAGAGCCCAAAGTAAGTGCCACATTCAGAACCAGAATGAATCAAGTTACAATTATGTTACACTGCATGAAAACTCCTTATAGCCTCGCTTACAGAACACTGTTTGGTTTAATGTCTAACCTGACTTTAAGGAAAAGAAAAGTCTGGTGCCTATAGTGAGCCTCATATACGCTGAAAGTATTTTCACTTTTGAACATTTTTAGATGGGAGAAATGTGAAGGAGGAAAGGTTTGTCCTCAGCATATCTGATCTCTTCTTAACTCCTTCGCCTTCCTGAAAGCTTGCCAATTTTTAAAGACTGATTGAAAATGGGTTAAGTGGAGCCAGTCATATGCAGATGTGGGTTCTGGTTCTGCCTCTTACTAGCTGGTGGCTGTAGGTAATCTCTTAAACTCTCTTGTGTTTTGGCTTTCCTGAAAGGCACCATCTTTTAAGGTGGGGATAGTAACTGGTTGCCAACAGCAACATCAATGACAAATAAGACCTACTTCTTGGTCAGGCTTGTGTAAGAGCCAAGCGAGGCACTGAGGATTTGAGTCATGGTCTGTGCTGTACGAAGGTGGTTGTGGTGGTTTAAATAAGAATGGCTCCCTTAGGTGCCTATGTTTGAATACTTGGTCCCCAGCTGCTGGAACTGTTTGGGAAGAAATAGGAAGTGTGGCCTTGTTGGAGAAGGTGCAGCACTGGAGCAGGCTTTGAAGGTTTCAAAAGCTCATACCATTCCCAGTTAATTTCCTGCCTTGTGCTTGTGGGTCAAGAAGTAAGCTCTCAACTATAGCTCTAGAATCATGCACATCTGCCTGCTGCCATGCTCCCCACCATGATGGTCACGGACTCACCCTCTGAAACTGTAAGCCCCTAATAAACTCTTCTATATGTAGCCTTGGCCATGGTCTCTCATCACAGAAAGAAAGAAGTAACTCACAATGCTGATTAAACAGTAGCTATTTCTAGGCTCCCTGTGCCCTTTTGTAACAAGAAGTGATCAAACTTTTAATGTTGAGATACATCTCAGGAAATGCCAATGTTGAGGAATGTGATCCAGTATAGGAATCACTTTCAACCATAGCTGATACCTGAATGGCTGTCTTTATTTTCTCCTCTAATTTGTTCCTTGCTATGAGACCCTTCTATTTTATTGATAGGTGAAAAGGATGGAGCCCATGGAAGGCTCCCTACCTCACTCTGACCTAGGTATGAGGCAAGAGAGGTAAGAACAGAGAGGAGTGGTACTGTGTTCATCACATGGAACTCTCAGAGATACTTGGAACAAATAGGGGGACATTTACAGTAACACTGCTCCAAGCACAGAAAGGATCAGCTACCCCATCCTCCTTAGAGCTATTCTCTAGCCTGCATCCATCTGAGACTAGGGAATGGAAATCTCAATTTCCTAGTAGAAGAGGGTTCCACCAGTTATCCCTATTGACCACTACAGGCAGAGCAAGATTGAGCATGTGGTTCAACTCAGGCGTTGCTTCCCACACATCTTCCCTGAAGATCTCAACAAAGCATAGTTCTATGTTCTCACAACCCTGTCTAACGTATGGTCTCTAGTATTTCCCATGTCATATTTAAAGCATTATTTATCTCCCAGTCTTTAATTATCTCTTTAACTACTGGACTTACGGCCCCTAAGGATAAGAGCTGTATCTTTCTGTGCCTAGCCCTACTGTAAATTGATATGCCAAGGCAGGTTGTTGTATCCATGGGAGGCCTCCCCTACTCTGAGGAGAAAAGGAGGGGGTGCTAACCCCAGTGTGGCCTTGGTGGGGACAGAGTGACATGGTTCCTGCCCCTGGGACAGGGCCCTGGTGTGAGCCTCCATGAGTGTCAACGGCTGCTGTGGGTGTAAGGCTTGTTTGTGTAATAATGTACTAGCAGTGGAGGACTCCTTCCTTCCAAGGAATGTCCTCCCTGTTGACATTAATGATTTCATGATAATTAGAAACAGCATGAGTCCAGGAGTTGAGGGTGTGACTATGTCTCAGCAAAATGGTAAACACTGGGACCTTCAGGACAGCCCTTAAGGCTATGGGAAAGAACTCTAAATACATGAGTTTGAAAATATATAATTTCTCAACTATGTAAAAATATAAGGATACAATAAGAATTATAAGGGGCTTCACAATCTAAAGGAACATAGGCAACTGCATTAATGAGGCCAGCTTGTCAGAAAGACACAAAGGCAGGCAGATTCCTGAGTCCTAAGTCAGCCTGGGACACAGGGAGTCCAGGCCCTAGTGTGATAGAGTTTGTAATTTCAGGGGTCCCACCCAAATAGTTTATCGTCTGTGCTTAACAAAGGCAGGCAGATCCCTGAATTCTTTTGCATTGTTAAGAAAAACATATGCTTGCTGTCTCCTAAGAATTTAAGGTCTGGGATCACAGGGATGTTGACTCATAGGGTAATCAAAAGGTAACCTAAAGTAAATGACTGAATTGATATGTAAATAAAAAAAATGAGCTTTTGGTTTACACAAGATGAGCTAAGCAAAATGTGATAGCAGTTCTTTAGAATTGTCTCTAGTGAGAGCCCAGCTGTCTGACATCTCTGGAGAGCAAAAATGGCTTTTCAAGAATTTTTTTCTAACAGGATTTCTGATTTGTTTGGAAGATCCAATAATTTTTTTAATAGCAGCTTTTCTGACTTTGGTTAGAAAACCCATGAGCTATCCAGATAGCTTGTAGAATTTTACTAGCAGAGAGAGCTGTCTCAACCAGAAAGTTTTTTAGAAAGAAAGAAAATGCTGTCTAGAGCAGAGCAGAAAACACACACACACACACACACACACACACACACACACACACACACACACACACACACAGAGCAATCTGGAAAGCCATTTCAACAGAACCAAGGTTGTCAGCCACAATTTAACTTCTGTAGGGGAGGTTCTGATGCTAAGGTCCTGTTCATCAATTGGTTCTTGATCTGTGAATAAAGAAAGCCATGATCCAATTGCTGGTCAGAAGATACAGGTGGGACTTCTACATCCTTGGAGGTAAGCATGGAGATGCAAAGAAGGAGAGAGGGAGTTCACCATGCTTTGGAGAGAAGTGAACCAGGCAACCATGTGAGGTCTCAGGAAGAGTCGTGGGCTGTGGTTGCTCCTATACATGAGTGGTCAGAAATGTTTAGCAGGGACTAGATTCAACTGACCAACTAAATATAGGGCAGTGGGTGGTTTGGAGCTGAGTATTGATAAGGGAATGCTTTTCCAGGTAAGAGATAGTAGCATCCAGCAATTGGGCAAAGAAGGCAAGCTGAAAGTGAATACCTGTGTGTGTATCTTTTATCCTTGGATTCAAGGGAAGCTAGGAGGGGCCTGGTAACACAGCCCATTCCCAGAGCTTAGGCAGGGTAGCAAAAAGCTACACACAACAGACTTCAAGTTGTTTTCACAGCTCCCAGATATCCCTTCTCTCAGAACTCCTCTCCCAAGCTGAGACTGGTCCTTGGCAAAGGGGAGGGGGGTGTGGGGAGGGGAGGGGAGAGGGAAGGACTGGGAGGAGAGCAGGGAGGAGAAGTTTTGATTGGGATGTAAAGTAAATAAATAAATTAATTAATGAAAAAAGGTGTATCTTTCTACATTTGATATCTAGATAATCTGCTATTCCAGAAATGTCTTGGATGGAAAATTCTAGGTAGTAGATTGGGGGTGCTATGGCTATATATTGATAGATAAACTTCTCTCATTCCAACTCCACTCCTGTCAATCAGTCAACCACCAGGAAAGTCTTCTTAAATGAGCCAAGCCTGAGAGTACATAATAGGAAGAAAATGAAAATAAGGGTAAGAAATACAGATTACAGCTAGGGAAGAAAAATAAGTTCTGGTGATCTAGTTTATAGTATGGTGATCAGAGTTAACAATATAAACTGTTAATATATTTCAAACAGCTTGAGAAGAATTTTTTTCCAAAATGTTTTCATTACAAAGAAACAACCCATGCTAGTATCCAAGTTTGATGATTACACAATGTATACAAGCAATGAAACACTGTAACCATAAATATAAAGCATGAAATGAAGCTTAGAAAAACTAGGAAAAGGGGAGTGAGAAGACATGGTTTCAAGATCCATTGTATGGACTTAATAAAAGGATGGATTCTCCACTCATACTTTCATGAAGCTCGCTTTAAAGACCTTCTCCATTCTTGAATTCTCTAGTCTGCAGAATGAGAACTGCATTAATATAAAGCTGGAGGTGAAGAAAACATGGTCTATAGCACACATAAAGCGCAGAACAAAATGTGACTCTCGTCTGTTAATTGTGGGCAATGGAGGACCCAAGCAGATGAGGACCACACTAGAGATAGGACCTCTGTACTTACAGTTCCAAAATCAGGATGTAGGATGTGGGGGACTCGTAGGTGTCATGGAGAGTGACATACTGAGGGTGTTGCAGGTGCTGGAGCAGGGCGGCCTCGTGCGCAGCCTGCTCCTTCTTCTTCATTTTTTTGCTTACAAATTTCACAGCAACATCTTTGCGGGTAGCTTTGTGAATGCATTTCTTTACAATAGAGAAACGGCCTCTGCAAGACAATGGGGGAAAGGGTTTCCAAGGTTCATCAGTCAGCAGGGCATCATTTGCTGGACTATGTTAGGGCATGTAAGCACGCGCACATGCCCAGCTGCATCGCTGAGACAGTAACGGGTTGAGTGTCCCTAACCCCAAAACCCCAAATACAAAATGCCCTAAAATCTGACACCCTTTGTGTGCAGACAGAAAATTACTGGGGAAAATTCGACAGCTGACTTCACATGGTGAGTGACAAAGTACAGGTACACTAGCCACATCACATGAAGTCACCTTCAGGCAAACAACTTTTTTAGACTTGGGTTCCAGACTCGAGACATCTCTTTGTGTACAGGTACATAGTTCCTAAAATCCTTAGTGTACTTCTGGTCCCAAGCATTTTGAAGAAGAGAGATCAAGCAATATTAGAAGTCTTCCCAGGGTTGGAGTAATGGCTCAGAGGTTAAGGGATCTGGTGGCTCTTACGGAAGACAGGGGTTACATTCTTAGCAACCACAAGGTTGCTCACAACCTTCTATACTTCCAGTTCCAAGGTATCTGATGCCCTCTTCTTTGCCAGACACATATGCAGTGCATATACATACATGCAGGCACTTAACCATGTGCTCATAAAATAAAAACAAATAAATTTGAAAAAAAAGAAATATTTCCTCCTGGGACTGGTAATTTGGTTGAGGGCATAAAGGCACCTGCTATCTGAAGCTATAGACCTGACAGCCTAAGCCCAATGCCTGAAACTCATGTAAAAGCACGAAACTACTGACTCCACAAATTTATCCTCTGACTTCAATACATGGGCTGTCCACACATGCGCTGCCCACACATGCGCTGCCCACATATGCGCTGTCCATGCATGCGCTGTCCACACATGGGCTGTCCACACATGCACTGCCCACATATGCGCTGTCCATACATGGGCTGTCCACACATGGGCTGTCCACACATGGGCTGTCCACATATAAGTTGTGGCATGCATACATACCCCCCACATAACACACACAAATGAATACACAACAAAATGAAAAGAAACCTTTCCTTCTGTACTTTTAATTATGATATTATTACTATTATTTAAAAAGCCAACTACTTTCTCAGCATCCTAGGCTCTTTTAGACCCCAAAGGTAAACTAATATAATTTTTTAACCAAGATGTTTCTGTGCCATTTGGAGCATCAAGTGTGAGTTTGTTTTCCTTTCTAAGCGGAATAGGCTTCTATATACAATGATGGGCCGGAGAGATGACTTAGTGGTTAAGAGCCCTTGTTCCTGCACAAGACTGGCGATCAGTTCCTAGTACCCATATGGTGACTAAAAACCATTCATGCCTACAATTTCAGGGGATCCAACAGCTTCTTCTGGCCTCTGCAGGAACCAGGCATGCATGTGGTGCACATCATACACATAAAAGAAATTAATTTTTAAAAAAGAAAGTAAAATGAATACATGGGACTTTTTAAAATTCCCCGTTTTTTAATTTTATGTGTATGACTATTGTGCCTACATGCATGTCTCTGCACAATGTGTGTACAATGCTCCTAGAGCTAGAAGGGAGTTTTAGAACCCTTGGGACTAGAGTTACAGATGGTTGTGAGCCACCATGTTGGGGTTAGGATTGAATCTAGGTCCTGTGGAAGAGCAGCCCGTGCTCTTACCTACTGACCCCAAGTACAAAAACATTTTTTACAAAATCTTGCCATGCGTTACCCACAGAGCAAGTTTGAGCAAGTTCTTTGATCACAGTGCAATGAAATTAGAAGTGAGTAACAAAATATAACTTAAATCTCATATCTATTAAAGCATTTTATATTACTTATAACTCATTATAATTGGCTCAAGAAATAAGCCATAGTTGAAAAATACACAGAAACAATGATAATGAAAATATCATATATCAAAATTTGAGACATGTAACTAAAATTGCACTTTTAGGAAAATTTTGAGGTTTAAAAATCTTATACCAGGCCTGGTGGCTCATGCCTTTCATCCCAGCACTAGGGAGGCAGAGGCAGGCAGATGTCTGAGTTCAAAGCCAGTCTAGTCTACAGAGTGAGTTCCAGGATAGCCAAGGCCCCTGTCTCAAAAACAAAACAAAACAAAATGCTAAGGGTTGACAAGGCAAGCTTCCAACTCCAGCAAAGAAAAAGAATGGAAGAAAATTCCCAGGAATGCACTAGCTGTTTTCCAACAAAAAGAGACAAGATAGAAAGAAACACCAACAAGCCAAGCTGGTCATTCTCCTGTTGTGAGATGGTTGGTATCCTTACCTGCCAATCTCATTCAGTTCGGTGTAAGCAGAATCAAAATTTTCCTTCCAAGAAATGGTGGCACTGTCAGCGGCTGCATCTTTGGGAGAGGGAGAATCCACATGTGACATTACGAAGATACTCCAGCATAACAACCTCAGGGAAATTCTTACGACTGAATACAGAGACCACCCAGAGGAGGAAGACTGTGATTCTCTGGACCGTTATTTTAAAAATGTCCAAGGGGAATGAACATGGCAGAGTCTGTCATCTCCTCAAGCAGACGGAGATCATGGGACAGGATCAAAAACGTAGCCTCACAAAAAATCAGAGAAAACAAAGGAAGACAGAAAGAGGGACTCTGGAAGGACTAGAAAAGTCAGTGAAAACGAGGGGTATGGGATGCAAGAGGATGAGTGAGCTAAAGATATAGAGGACAGAGAGGAAGCAGTGTGAGCAGAGCATTCTAGAGACTTCTCTGACATCACTGTCCTTGTCCTGCATGTCAGTGGTCCCCAGTCTTCCTCATGCTGTGGTGACTCCAACCACACCATTATTTCATAGCTACTTCATAACTACTTTCATGTTGCTACTGTTATGAATTGTAATGTAGATATCTGATTGATATGCAGGATATCTGATATTGGGGTTGAGACCCACAGGTTGGGAACCACTACTCTATATGAACTGATTGAACTTCACTCACGACTGGTTCTCCTGGGTGATTCAGTTTGACTTATGTCGTGTTAATTCTCGTCACACACACAAGCATGTACACCCATATGTATTTGTGGTATCTGCTGGGGATCACGTCTCAGAAGTAACAAAATGAAAAAGGTGGCCATCCCTAGCCACACTGAGTTAGTGGTTGGAAAGAAAGGAACCACACAAAGCAACTCAGTTCTTCTGACTCCACCCTGGTCAGTCACCCAAGCTCTCTGGTGACATGCCCACAGTGAATTCTGAGTACATGCAGACCCAGGGCTAGGATTTTCCAGGGTCGCAAGACTGTGAGAGCAAGTCAAGATCACAAACAGACTAGGCTGATCCTGACCTGGGACTGCAGGGTGTTTCCTGACTCAACTAGGACAGTTGTGTAGCCCAAGGCATTCTGGGGACTTCAGACTTCCTTTAATCCACAGAGACACTAAGTCTGCAGCTTTTAAGTATGGTAACCTGTCCTCAGCATACACATGCCACTTCTACAAGCTGCCCAAAGTGTCACCAATGGGATCTTTTTTTCAGACCAGCAAGTTTCCTCTTTTAAAATGTGTCCGGAACCAAAATGGGCAGACAAGGTGGGTCCGTGAGCAGGGTGGGCGAAGTGAGAACCACAATGGTAAAATATTCACCGCTAGTTAGTTACACGTATGTCTTAGCCAATTTCTATTTTATGTAGATTCATGTTGAAAAGTGAATTCTGGAACAAATATCAAGCGTGGGACAAATATCAAGGTTTCTTCCGGCAGTGACCTCCTTTTCTCTCAGTGTTTTAAGTTGTTGAGCCCAGCATTCCCTGACTCTGCCAGGGGCACCCAGGGGAAAACAAGCTTTGAACGCTACAAGAGGTCTCAGAGGAGGGCCAGGGCCAGAAAGCACACTGTGACAAAGGTCTCCTGCTTGTCCTTTGAGGTTTCCCTGAGGAAGATCTAATGTTGGCTCTGAGACACTTCCTCAGATACTCCATCTAGTCTCTCAAAGGCGAGCTGATGGAAGCTGCCACATGGCTCCAAGACCCCTCCCCATGGGGTCAGAGACAGCAGTGATTTTGTTATAGTGGTCCCACTGCCTTGCTTCTGTTGGCTAGCTGTCTTCGGTCTGCTGGGACTCACCGTACTCTGGAAGGCGCACAAACTCCGAGGGCTCACTGGGAAGGCTGATGCCCCAGGGGTTGCTGGCGCTGACCCTGAACTGATAAGGGCACCCAGGACTAAGGTCTTCAATGACCAGGTAAGTGTCCAAGGTCGAAGCTACCGACTGCTGCCAGACCTGGGAACCTAGAGAGACAGAGTCAGAAACATTGTTTCAAAGGCCTAGAAAATGGAGTCTCGCAGAGTCAGAGACATTGTTTCAAAGGCCTTCAGCAAACAAAGATAGGAAATGGACAGCGAGGTCACTGTCAGGCTCTGAAAGTCTACAGGCCAACTGTAGGGGATTTCAGCTCAGTTTTCCTAAGTAACAGGTTAAATGACAGCTGGTGCAAGAAGTTGACCTATGGGTTCTAGTCCTTCTCAAACATGCAAGGTGAAGAGTTAGCACCGACTATACGTGGGAGTCCGCGGCAGTGTGATTAGGCGGGAGGAAAATACAAGTCAGGAACAAAATGCAAGGAAACATGCCTTTGGAAATTGAAGTAAAAATTATACATGTGGAAACACTCCAGGACATGGTACAATTCTCCCCACATCTTTAACTCCAGTTAAAGTTCACAGAAACCCAGCGATGACGGGTGCACTAATCTTACTTGACAGATGAAGAAGCAGGTGTCTCAGAAACACTAAGCAGTGTGCCTATGAGAATTTAGTTTTTGGGAGGAGCATTGAACTTAACCCAGAAATGGTGAAATGGGTTTCCCGGCTCAGCAGCCGCACCTGGGCTGGCCCTGCACACCCTGTTGTAGACAGCTTTAGAAAAAGGTTGAAAGAAATAATTTTATAACTGCACACTTCCTGCTTAAGAAAAAAAAGAATCAAAGTGACGATAGTAATAGAAAAGTAGTCTTGTTGTGGGGGCAGGGGGTAAGTAGGTGCTTTAGGTTCAGTTGGGTCATTCAGGATGTGATTTGGAGCTGTGTCATGACAACTACCTGGAAGCAATTTTAAAAAACATTATTAAGCTGGGTGGTGGTGATGCACGCCTTTAATCCCAGCACTTGGGAGGCAGAGGCAGGCGGATTTCTGAGTTCGAGGCCAGCCTGGTCTACAGAGTGAGTTCCAGGACAGCCAGGGCTACACAGAGAAACCCTGTCTCGAAAAACCAAAACAACAACAACAAAAACAAACAAACAAAAAACCAAAAAAACACATTATTATTATTATTATAATTACTACTACTACTACTGCTACTACTACTACTACTACTACAGAGTTTCACTATATAGCTAGCTCTAACTGACCTATGTAGACCAGGCTGGCTTTGAACTCAAGGAAATCCTCCTGCCAATGCCTCCCAAGTGCTAGTATTAGAAGTGTGCTCCACCACACCTGGCTTAAACTTTCTTTCTTGCCCCACAATTAAAGGTATATATTTGTACATATGTTATAGAGTATATCTGGAGGGGGAGGGGTGGAGCTCCGATTTTCCTACCATAGTTTCTGGTCTGGGAGAAAACCCAGATTAGCCAACTACAGAGCTAGGTCTAGTGGGAGCTTGCCCCTTATTAACGGCCTCATGTTTCTTTACTCTTTTTTTTTTGTAATTTTTAAAAATTAATTATTTTTATACACTCCAAATTTTATTCCCCACCCCACCAACCCCTGTCCACTCTCCGACTGTTCCACATTCCATACCTCCTCCCCTCCCCCTGTCTCCATGTAGATGTCCCAACTCCTCACCCCACCTGACCTCTAAACTCCCTGGGGCCTCCAGTCTCTTGAGGGTTAGGTACATAATCTCTGAATGAACACAGACCCAGCAGTCCTCTACTGTATTTGTGTTGGGGGGGTCTCATATCAGCTGGTGTATGCTGCCTGTTTGGTGGTCCAGTGTTTGAGAGATCCCGGGGGTCCAGATTAATTGAGACTGTTGGTCCTCCTACAGGGTCGCCCTCAGCTTCATTCAGCCTTCCCTAATTCAACAACAGGGGTCAGCTGCTTCTGTCCGTTGGTTGGGTGCAAATATCTGCATCTGATTCTTTCAGCTTCTTGTTGGGCCTTCCAGAGTGCTGTCATGCTAGGTCCCTTATTGTGAGTGCTCCATAGCCTCAGGAATAGTGTCAGGCCTTAGGACCTCCCCTTGCACTGGAGCCCACTTTGGGCCTGTTGCTGGACCTTCTTTTCCTCGGGCTCCTCTCCATTTCTAGCCCTATAGTTCTTTCAGATAGGAACAAGTGGCTCAGCCGGTATGGACAAGTCCCAGTCACTGCCTGATGGCTCACAGCCGCCTGCACTGTAACCTTGTGTTTCTTTACTCTTGAGGCTTTAGCTTCCCCATCTGTAACATGGACTCAATTGCCACTATCTGTGTGATTGAGCTGGGTAAGCAGAACAAAGCAATGAAGACACATTGCCACCTAGTGGCTGGGCCAGGACGACACCAGAGAGGTTTCCATTTGGGAACCGTGGGCGGATAGACACAGCCTGGCCCCAGGCTTCTGGGCTAAACTCCTAGGGTGCCCTAGCCAGGCTGATTCCTGTGAACGGGAGGATATTTTAAGTCTAAGGTTCTCTGAAGACCTCCTGAGAGGAAGCAGATACAGAAGAGCAGAGCGACACACCTTCCTCTCGGTACTCCACTGTGTACCCCGAAATAGTGCAGTTCCCGGTGCTGGCTGGGGGCAGCCAGCGGAGGATGACGGAGGTGCAGCTCCTCTCCTGTGCGATTGGGCGGTTGGGGGCCGCGGGAACACCTGTGGAGACAGACAGCAGGGCGGTGCGGCTTCTCCGAGCTGGGAGTTGCATGTTCTAGTAGCACACTTCAGGGGAAACATACCAACCACGTCTTAAATCTGGCCCATAACCCTGTCCAAGAAGCACACCTTTCTCTAGGCCCAAGGGAGGTCTAAGAGATGGGATGCACTGTCTGACAACCTCCCTCAATTAAACATGGTCAGGAATCATGCTGGAGGTTAGGGTAGGAGCTCTTAGCAGGGTTGGGTGTCTTCCCATTGGTCTGGGTTCTGCTTTAGATCCTTTCTTCCCTGAGTCTTGGGGTGTCCTGGTCCGTTCACTTAAAATGATCAATGTAAAGTTTTTGAGGCCGGAATAGTTAATGCAGAATAGGGGCATCCAGGGCAGTGGGGAGAGAGGAATTTGGAGTTATTGTTTAATAGGAACAGATAATAAAAGTTATGTGGATGGATGGTGGCGGCCACAAACCAATGGGTGTGAACTCAGTGCCATTACACTTTACACTTAAAAGTGGTTAAGATGCTAAGTTTTATTGTTGTGTTTTGTTACAGTTAAGAAATGCTCTGTGTGTGTGTGTGTGTGTGTGTGTGTGTGTGTGTGTGTGTGTGAGAGAGAGAGAGAGAGAGAGAGAGAGAGATCGGCATACCTTGCACCTTAACTGTAGCGGACGTGGATGCAGTTCCGTGGTCATTTGTTGCTATGCAGGTATAAATCCCACTGTCTTGGGGCATCAGGTTGCAGATCTTGAGCGTGCTTTCCCCAGAATCACTAGGACATTAAATGGATCTCCTTCAGACTCCCGTGGGATGGGTAAAGTGCCAGGGGCTTGGTTCATGGTGTGCAGAGCTGAGAGTGCATGCCTCCTCCAGCTCAGCCTCTACAACCTTGCATCCATTTCCTTATGTGGGAATTTATTTATTCATTCATTTATTTGTTTAATTCACTTTGCATATCAATCACTGCTCTCCCTTCTGGTGCCTCCCCTCCCTGAACACAGTCCCACCCCTCACTTCCCTCCTCTTCTCTGAGCCGGTGGACGCCCCCTCTGGGTATCCCTTCACCCTGGCACACCTAGTCTCTGCAGGGCTAGGTGCATCCTCTCCCACTGAGGCCAGACAAAGCAGCCCAGTTAGGGGGACATATTCTACCCACAGGCAACAGATTTAGGGGTACTTCTTTTTCCAGTTGTTTGGGACCCACATGAAGACCAAGCTGCACATCTGCTATATATGTATGGGGAGGCCTACGCCCAGCGCGTATAGGCTCTTTGGTGAGTGGATCAGTCTCTGAGAGCCCCCAATGGTCCAGGTTAGTTGATTATGTTGGTCTTCCTGTGGAGTTCCTATCCCCTTCAGGGTCCTCAATGTGGGGATTTTTTTTTTCCTGGCTATGCTTACTGTCCAAATTTGTGTAAGTAAGGAATAGAATAGGGATGGACTGAGATATAAATTAGAAATAAATGAAATCCTATAACCTACCAGTTTGCAATATAATTAATCACACAAATAATTCTTGTGGTAAAATAACCTCAGTCTCTTAAGTCAGCAACAAATGGTAAAATGTAATCAATAAGGAATATGCTTAAGTATTTCAGAGCTTACATGAGGGACCCTTAAAATCATTAAGTGGGTGTCTGTGGAGATGACTCGGTGAGTAAAGTGCTGGTTTTACAAGCATGAGAATCTGGGTTAGTAACAAGTAGGGTGTGGCTTGTGCCTGTGACCCCAGAACTGGGTGGGTCGGGGAGCAGGCAGATCCGGAGGCTTGCTGGCTTGCTAGTCTAGCTGAAACAGTAAGCTTGGGGCTCCATGAGAGATGCTGTGTCAAAACAAAACAAAAAAACAAAACAAAACAGGAGGAGAGCAGCAGACGAAGACACTTGAAGTGAACCTCTGACCTTCATATGCTCACACCCTGTCACACGTACATACACCCATACCACACACCATACACCTACACCACACACACATACCACATACACACCTCATACATACACACATCACACACACACCATACACACCACACACACACACACCACACACACATAGCACACACACCATACATGTACACACATACCACATACACTGCACACGTATACACATCACATATACACCATACACCACACACACACACACACACACACACACACACACACACAGTGAACTAAGAAAGGGTAAATTCCTGCACTTAACTGGTAACTTTCTCTCTTGCCCCAGAATGAGGTTCAGAAGAGAACGTCTCTGAAAGGGTTAAATTACAAGGAAGTCAACCCACTCCCTTAGTGGTGATTTGAATGAGAATGGCTCCCATAGCCTTAAATATCTGAATGTTTGGTGGAACTGCTTAGAAAGGATCAGGAGGTATGGCCTTGTGGAAGGAGTGTGCCTCTGGGGTGGCTTTCAGGTTTCAAAGGCTCATGCCAGGCCCAGTCTCCCTCTCTCTGCCTCCTGCTTGTGGATCTCAGCGAGGCTCCAGAGTCATGCCTGCCTGCCTGCTGCTGTGCTCCCTGCCATGATGGTCCTGGGTCTACTACTCGCTGGAACCATGAGCTCCAAATGAAATGCTTTTTTCCATACATTCCCTTGGTCATGACACCTTCTCACATCAATAGAAAGGTGACTAAGACACCATCCCTGTGGCATGACATATTCTGAGATCTGCATGGTCTTTGCCAAACAATGATTCTCACACAGAGCTGCTGAGACCCAGGAGGCTTTTTGGCCTGACCAGACATCTGTTTGGAAACATCAAAGAAGATACCTCCTCCAACACACACACACCAATACAGACACACACGCACGCATGCACGCACGCACACACATAAACACAGACACACAAATACTTATATACACAAACAGACACACAGACAATCACAAACACAAACTCACAGACACTTACAAACACACACAGACACACCCATACATACACACACTCTCAAACACTCCACACACACACACACACACACCACACACACACATACATACACACACAAGCACAGACTCACCAACACTCACTGACACACACAGACACACCCACACATATACACACTCACAGACACAACTTAAGCCAATGGAAATGTGCTCTACTCCAGGCATTTCTCTAAGTGGCTGGTGAGTCATTAGAGCTTGGTACTGCCTGTCTGCTGGAAGCAGCCATGTGCAATGATGCTCAGAATTCGTCGGGGGACAAGTTAGCAGAGTGGTTGGGAGGCAGTCAACCAAGCAGCCTTTAGTGTGGATGCACCTTGTAGCTTGATATCCATTGCACGGTTTGGAATATACACCCCCTACCCCCATAAAATAGCTCTTAGGTGAGGAATGAATCGCATCACCATCTTTATCTCAAAGCATGCTGATGGGCACCAAGCATTCCAGGGTGCTCAGCTAGCATTCAGTACCTTCTGACAGATCTCCTTGGACAGATCATCTAACAGTGTGTCTATAAGGCAGGGCCACAGAAACATTTTATATTTATAGTTCAGGCTTAGCCTGTTATTTAAAAGATAATGGTTTATTTGTTTTCTGTAGGCCCTGCACAGAATGTTTCTAGATGGTTCCTGTAAGCCTCATGTCTGTCTGGTGCTGGGCAGCACACTCGAAGCACAGAACCAGGCTGAGGGGTCAGCTACAGAGTGGGCTGTTGAGGCTGTGCTTGGGACTTGAATACAGGGTGCTCTGGTGTGTGGGGCTAGTTCTCCTACTCGAGGCCAAGCGTATGATCTGGAATAAACACTAGGACTGATCTTTTGGGGTGCCTTGTAATCCAGAGAGAATTTCACCCCTGTCCAGCCTCTGGGTGCTAAGGGCCCAGACCCTGGGTGATCCACTTACCAGGAGGAGATGGTGTATGTGACTGAAGTGTTGTCAGTGTCTAGGATGCTCTGATCTGGACCCTTCCAAGTGATGCTGGGCTTTGGCCGCCCACAGGCTTTGCACTGTAGCAGCACTGTGTCTCCAAGCAAGCAGGTCACATCTACTAAGGGCACAAGGAATTCCGGAGCCACTGCAATGGAATTGATACACATTTACAACTGCCATTTTAGACATTGTAATATTCTCACCCTCAGAGATGGAGTGTCGGGGTTCAAATGACCCTCCGCCTAACACTGATCAGTGTGCATTGTCTGATTGGTGAGAAACTCACTATGTAGATCAGGTTGGCCTCAAACCCAGAAAGATCTGCCTGCCTCTCGGTGCTGGGATTAAAGGCGTGCACCTCCATACCCTTATTTAACAGCAACATGAGAAACAAAAGCAAAAGAGGGAAAATCTCCATGATGGTATGAGGTGGCATTTGGGGACATTTTACAATACAGTCTTTGAGCTTTATCCAAATGTATATTTTTTAATTTATTTAATCAAAGTAGAACCCCTTATATATCTTACATGCTGTATTCTTTGTATTTACCAGCTTATCTTAATGATCTCTCCTTATCCATAAATACATAAGCATATTACCACTACGTAAAGTCCCCACCTTAAAGCTAGATATAAGGTAATTTATTAGCCAGTCCCCACATTCTCAATTTTACCCCCTTAAAAACTCACCTTCCATTCCCATTTTCCATGTAAATCTTCAATTTTATCAGAAAATGTTTTTACTTCTACTTTTAATCAATTTAGGAATATTTTTATGCCTATCATCTTATCTGTATAATTTTTCCTGAAATAGTCAGTTTTAACGTGTTTTTCTATATATTTCTTGAGTTTTATCAGAAATATTTCCCTTGTAGATTTTCAATTTTATCAGAAAATGTTTATAATTCCACTTTCAATCAACTTAGGAATATTTTTATGCCTACCATTTTATCTGTATAATTTTTCCATGAAGTAGTCAATCTTAACGTGTTTTTCTATATATTTCTTCAATTTTATCAGAGATATTTTCCATGTATATTTATACAATGCAATACTACTCAGCAATTAAAAACAATGAATTCATGAAATTCTTAGGTAAATGGGGAACAGGGGCAGGGAAGAGGGTTTATGGGACTTTCGGGGAGGGGGGAACTGGGAAAGGGGAAATCATTTGGAATGTAAATAAAGAATATAGAAAATAAAAATAAAAATAAATAAAAAAAAAAAACCTCACCTTCCTGGATGAAGTTGGGATTCAAGATCTGAAAAACACACACACACAAAAGAACAGAAAATTGCTTGAACCTTTACAGCTCGGAGAAAATGATAGACTTTACTGAGTCAAAACCAAGGACCGTTTGGGGTAATGACTTCAGGAGCCCACCCTTTCTTTCCCTGTGCTGTTATGGATGACCACAGTCAGAGATACCCTCTTCAACACCAAAGGGCATAGGATTACTTCCTGTCTAAGATGGCCACCTCATAGGCTTACTGCTTGTTGGTGGTTGCGGCTTCCTTTCTCCCTTCTCTGTTGCTCTTTTTCTATGCATAAATACCATACCCTTCCTATTCAACATGTCCTCTACCAATACCATAGCCAACAATTTCCCCTACAGGGAGGAACAAAATTCATGAGAGCGATCAAACTGGGTCACTGCAATGAATCTACCCAGTGGTTCCCTTTCAAAGGTCCTCCATCCACCATATTTGGCCCTAAGCAGAGCTCTCCTGGTTGAAGAAAAAGAGCAGTAGATCCCAGCTGCCTATCTGATCCCAGTCCCAACTTTGTGGCCCTGGCCTCCACAGGGGATGGATAAACACCCAGTCTTCGTGCTACTCGAGAGAGCAAAGGAAGATTCAAGTCCACCACATGATTCTTGAATTCCATGGCTGGTTTGAGGAGAAAATAGCAGTGCACTCGAAGATGCCCTGTCCCAGAACACCTGGCCACTCTAGCCAGTTGGAAAGTTATCCTTTCTCAAGTGGTTGCTCACTTTGTTCTGTCCCCAACCTTTTGTGTTACCTCTCCCAGGCAAAGAGCAGCCCAGGTCATAGAAAGCTGCCTTGTGAGAAAACTCAAGCTGTAGCAGAATGAGAGCCAGGTGTCACCTTCTGTTCCATGTGGTCGCATGCTCACTACTTGGCATTGATTGGTATTAATTTTCCTCCACTATGAAATGGGAAAGAAAAAGATCTAGTGTGGCTGGCTATCACAGACATAATAAGTACAGTTTTATATGCCAAGGGCTCACCATGGTGCTTGTTGGATGACAAGTACTTAATTCCTATTCAGATAAAAACGTGAAGTTCTAATGGCTTTCCTTCTGCTAGGCTGTCTGCTGAGGGGCCTAACCTACTTTATCAGACAAGGTTCTTGCCTTCCACCTAGGGTGGAAAACTCACCTTACACACAGAAAAGCTCAGGTAGTACCTTTTGCATGGTCTGTCACTGCCTCCTGCGAACACACTCAGTTTCTGTGTGTTCCCATATAGAGAGGGGGTGTGTAGGACCCTCTGGAAGATGCTGTTTCCTCCTTGGGGTTTCTCTTTGCACACAAACTACCCTTTTACACTTAGGTTTTTACCTAAATGGGCTATAGGCACCCTTGAGGCGCTAATTCCGGAACAGTGTGGGGACTCTGGCTTAGGCAGTAGTAGTCCGAAAATGCCACCCCCAAGCTCCCTCAAACCAATGCTTCCTGCTTCTTAATGGAGGCAGCTTAAAACCAGAAAGTGTAGCCAATGCCTGGACCTCATGACAAAAGCTCTTGCCTGGGTTGGCATGAAGTAGTGTGCATGTGTTTGGAGTAGGGGAGAGTGCACTAGGAACCAAGCCCGTGTCTTTGCATGTTAGGCAAGTGCACTGCGTTGAACTACAATGCTTCATACATTTCCTCATTTAAAATTTTGATATAAGACCTTACCAAATTGCTAGAGCAGGCTTTGAACTAGTGCTTCTCCTGCCTCAGCCTTCTGAGTAGTTGGGGTTCCAGGCATGTGTCATAATGTCTGGCTGGCATTTAACACACACACACACACACACACACACACACACACACACACACACACACACACACCCGTGCGTGCGCACATGTATTCATTCTTTGAGAATTGTATACATATATACAATGCATTTTGATCATATCACCCCACTCCCTCTCCAGCTCCTTCCAGAACTCCCTGCCATATTCTGCCCTGGCTTCACGTCCTCTCTTCTCATAGCCCATGGAGTCCAGTCATTACTGTCCATATACGTGGTGCTATGCAGGGCCATCTGCTGGAGCACAGGCAGCCGCCAGGAGCCACTTTCCTGAGGACACTGACCTTCCTATTCCAGGAGCCTTCAGTTGGCAGCCCTCAGCGAGGGCGGGACTCTGAGCCCCTCCCCTAGCAGTGAGTCTTCTTCACTGCCTTGGTCCTGTGCAGGGAACCACTGCTGCGGAGAAGTCGACCAAGCGATGGCTCTGTACACTCAGAAGGCACTTTTTCATGGTCGTCCTCCTCAGCCTTTGGCTCTTATAGCCTTGCTGTTCCTCTTCTGCAGTGTCCCCTCTGGAGAGGACTGAGATGCACACTCCTCATTTAGGGTTGAACGCTCCACAGTTGAATTCATTCATGCTCAGGACTCTCTCCAGCTGTGGGTCTGTGTTTTAATTGTCCATGGTGAAAGAAACTGCACTAGTCTGTTGGTCCTGGGAGTCAGGCGGGACAGTCGCTTTGTTTTAAAAAGCCCCACTCAGGAGAATTCCCAGGCAGCCTGGTTGAAGGACCTCTGGTAGCTGACTGGGTCTGTGCAAGGCAACTGATCTCTAACCTGCTAGCTTCCTACCCTTGAGGCTTTTGTGGATGTGTGAAACATGGAAGGACATGGTAAATAAAAGCTATTGGGCCTCTCACACACACTAAGAGACGTCTCTGTGTGAAAATATTCTGGCCCATGTTAGAGGGAAGGATCTAAAACTTTTTTCTTCAGGGTGTTGAGGGTGACCAATTAACTACTGCAGTAGCACCACATGACCAGCAGGCGGCGCGCGAAAGAGGTCGTACACTCACCGGTCTGGCTTAGGTAAGGAAGGCAACCTGGTCCAGGTCAGATATTCGGCACAGAAAAGAGACTAAGAATATTTCCAAATATTGAGGGTGATTACTCAGTGCTGGGCTTACAGGAGGCTTTCCTTCCCACTCAAGAAGCACTGGCTGATGTGTGTGTAGTTTTGTGGACACAGAAATACAAACACAAGGGCTCTACTCTCCGTATTTATAAAATAGTATATAATATTTAGGTGACTTTTCCTTCTTCTGTTCTTCCTCCTCCTCCCCCTCCTCCTCTCTCCCTTCTTCTTCCTCCTCCCCCTTCTTCTTTTTGTTGTTTGGGTTTTGTTTTGTTTTCCCCGAGGCAGGGTTTCCTTTCATAGCCCCCTGACTGTCTAGGAACTTGCTCCATAGATCAGGCTGGCCTTGAACTTACAGAGATCAGCCTGTCCTTCGTCTCCAGAGGCCTGGAATTAAAGGCATGTGTCATGATTCAGCTCTCCTTCTTATACGGACTTTCCAAATTTTCTGCAGCCAACCCATTTCCCTGTCAAAGTATTTTGTAAAGAAAGGGGCAGTTGGACCAATAGGGAGGGAGCTGCTGTTATGCACGCCTGTGCCCGGGATCTCCACACAGCGGGCATTTGATACACGCTGGTGAATAAGTGCTTGATCTTTCACCTCACTTCATGTCTCCCAGGAATGTGACGTTCAAAAAACAGGATCTCAAAACAGGCTCAAAAGATATGTAAAGTAATTAGTCCCAGGTAAATGTCTAATATCTGACTAGAGCCTGTTTGCAAACAGACGGAACACAAGCTTTGGAAAATGATTCTAAAACAACACTGTGCACAGCCTCTGAGAGCGGTGGCTCTTTGCAGCTAAAGTCAA
Source organism: Tokudaia tokunoshimensis (assembly GCA_036184795.1). Lineage (NCBI taxonomy): Eukaryota > Metazoa > Chordata > Mammalia > Rodentia > Muridae > Tokudaia > Tokudaia tokunoshimensis. The sequence goes on from BTHU01000015.1 coordinate 20,435,777, forward strand.
AGTGTGTAAAGTAAACACTGGAAGACAGGCCAGAGGAGGCGCCTTCTGCACTTGGCTACAGTTCTTAAACAACGCAGACTCAGCTTCATCTGAGGATTGTAACGCCAACGTGGTTTTGTGGACACAGCCCTCTGTCATCTGGAGATTGTAACGCCAACATGGAAGGGTTGTTTGATGCTGATAAGGATTTATTGAGCAGACCCCGGTTAGGTGGTTATACCAGGACGGAACATGGTAGGCAGGCACACTGCCATCCACAGACTTCAACGCAGTGGGGAAGATGGGATTCGATGGCACCTGCCATGGTATGCACCATTCCTCAACAGATAACGGAGCTTTAGACTCTGCGACACCCCATTCCCCTACTCCATCGGGGCTCTAGTGGAGAAAGAACCTGAGGATGTTAAACAGGCTCTATTCGGTGGCCTGTGTGTCCCACCATGCTGGAGATTCCCCAGAGAGAAGGATAGGAGCCCCTACCAGGAGTCTTGCAGGGAAGACAACAGAGCAAGTGACAAGTTAACATATTTCATACACACTGAGGAGCCAGGCACTGAACCCAGGACAAGTGCGTGCTAGGCAAGCACCTCAGCGCTGAGTGACACTCTCAGGTCTTAGTAGGAAGAATTGAAGTGAGGCTTCAAAAGACCAGGAGAACACATCCCAGATGGGTGCAGGGAGAACTTGTCTTTCTCCTCTTCCTCATCCTAGAACCCTGGCTGAATCGTGTATGCTATTGAACACATATGCTGCTTAAGAAATGAACATTCCAGGCTGGGGAGATGGCTCAGCAGTTAAGAGCACTGACTGCTCTTCCAGAGGTCCTGAGTTCAATTCCCAGCAACCACATGGTGGTTCACAGCCATCTGTAATGGGATCCGATGCCCTCTTCTGGTGTGTCTGAAGACAGCTACAGTGTACTCATATAAATAAAAATAAATAAATCTTTTTTTTAAAAAAAGAAATGAACATTGTTACTGAGGGTGTAGATTTAGTGGGGATGCCGAGGAGAGGCTCAATTGTAGGTTCTTCGCCTGGAAAGACCCGGGAAAGCCAGCCATCTTCGTTTCTTTGCCATTTGGTTGACCCAGTGAGGAGAGCAGGTGTTGCTGACCATGGTAATAGCAGTACGGATCTGGGCAGCATTATCTGATTGGTATACACTACCCACAAACACTTTCCTTAGACCCTCCGAAGCCTGGGAGAAACATAGAGGCAGGATTGCTGATCCCCATCTCCTGAATAAAGTGTAAGATCCCGCAGTGACAGCGGGCTGGCGGGCTACGGGAGTCTCTGATTTGGCTCTGTCCGTCAGTGTGGAGTGCACTAGGAGGTGTCTGGGGAAAGCACTGCACTTTGTCATTGATACCAGAGGCCCACCTGCTCTGCTGGGCTGCTTCTGCCCGATCTCTTTCCAGTCGTCCATAAACTTTCCAGCAGGAACTTAGACCCCGAGTGACGTTCCACACCGGTGCTTTTGCTAGCTGTGCCTGTGCATTACATCTACAGAAGACGCTTTTCCTCTTTCCATTTGAAGCAAATCTAAGCATGGGCGGGAGATGGCTGTGATGCTGCTCTCCACTGTGGTCTACTCAGGAATGTTTTTGCCTATGGTTCTGTATGGCTCCCAGGCCCACGAGGGCAAGAGCCGAGTTGTCTTCTTATCGCCTCCAAATTTAGCACAAAATTTGGCATGTGGTGTTCCGTATCTGTCAAATCACTGACAACTTTTAGTGGTGGGATTCTAATTCAGAGGAGGTGAAGATAATGCATCCTCTCAAGAAACTGGAGCATTTTTCATTTTTTATAAATTGGACATGTGACTTCCTTGGGAATCCCATTGGTCAGTCCAAGTCTGGCACTCAGCCGATGGCGATCTTCTTCCTCTGTGCTCGTTCAGAGGCTGGGACCTCAGGGCCATGAGCTGCCATGCATAAAATCTTATCTGCATTGCATTTGCTCAGCAGTCTTGTGCACCCACAGCAGATGGCAACCCTTCTGTGTTTTATGCACCATCAGAGCCTTCAGTCATGGTGTCAAACATAGTACCTGTTGTAGAACAGGTCAAACACTGTTGAATTAGATTAACTCAGGTCCCTCTATTGCTGGACTAGAATTTGGGTCTCCTGGCTGTCTTGTCTGGTGACCATTATGGGTATCCGTAGGGGCTAGAGGCACTAATTCCAAGTCTCAGAAATTTCTTGAAATTAAATGTCCCCCAAACAGGTGGGCAGTGAGTATGGTGACAGATGGGAAGCCACGGAGAACTAGAATGTCAGAAAGAAGTGGTTGTGGAGAAAACGTGGTATTTTTCTCACAAAATGCATGTAGTCTGACTCTGAGAGATGGAGGGAGGGAGGGAGGGAGGAGAGAGAGGAGGGAAAAGGAGGAAGAGAGAGAGGGAGGGAGGGAGGGAGGAGAGAGAGGGAGGGAGGGAGGGAGGAGAGAGAGGGAGGGAGGGAGGGAGGAGAGAGAGAGAGAGAGAGAGAGAGAGAGAGAGAGAGAGAGAGAGAGAGAGAGAGAGATGAGAATGCTGGGTAAAGTCAGTTGGGGTGGGGGAGTGGGTACAGGCAGGGATGGACATGGACAGCTGAGGAGCCTGGTTTTATTTGAACAGTAGAGGGCAGCAGGTAGCAGGGTTTCCTGAAGCCATAAGAAAGAATCACCAAAGCAACTTTCTTCCTTCTGGATTTTTCTTCAAAACGGGACAACAGTGAGTTCAGGGGAAAAGTTACAGGTAAAATCAACCAGTGTTGAATAACAAACTGAGTTTGAAGAGAGCTTGAGGATCCCGCACAGTTAATGCCTGAGAGTCTGACTCGGAGAAAGAAGGTAAAATTCTGTCTGGAAACCAGTTGTCACCTGAAGATGACCTGACTTTGTTTTTTTCTGAGTCTCTCTTCACCTGATCACAAAACACAGTTCCACACTGCACACAAAGGATGCTAATGGGATAAAGATGGCGGATACAAGCTCAAATCGAATGCCCCTAACTGTCTCAGAGCTACAAATCTGAGTGCAGGGAAGGAAAGGGATGCTAGACAACATTTAGTTAGAAAACAGACAGATAGTAAAAGGACATTTTCCGGGTTGAGGATATAGCACAGTGGTAGGGCACTTGCCTAGCATATGTGAGGCCCTGGTTTTTATCCCCAGCACAACACAAAACTCCCTAAAATTTTTCTTCTATATGTGCTCCTGGGGTTGGGTATGATTTCTGATTTGAAGGTTTAGCTACTCATTATTTCAATCTGACTAGATCAGACAGTTTCCCAATTATTTAATCATTTGTTTATTTAGAGATAGGGTTTCTCTGTGTAGCCCTGGCTGTCCCAGAACTCACTCTTGTAGACCAGGCTGTCCTCAAATTCACAGAGATCCACCTGCTTCTGCCTCCTGCTCCTGGGATTAAAGGCATTCACTTTGACCCAGCTTCAAATCATTTTTTAAAATACTTTTTTTTTTTTAAAAATTGTGTGTGTGTGAGTGTGTGTGTGTGTGTGTGTGTGTGTGTGTGTGTGTGAGAGAGAGAGAGAGAGAGAGAGAGAGAGAGAGAGAGAGAGAGAGATGCATGTGAATGCAGGTGCCCAAGAAGGTCAAGGGTATTAGATCCCCTGGAGCTGGAGTTACAGGAAGCTGTGAGCTGCCTTACATGGTCTCAAACTTCAGTACCCAACTCTCCAGCTCCCTCCAAACCTTTTCTTCTTTTTTTAAAAAAATTATCTTTGTAGTTGGAGAACCTGGTCTGTCTCTGTGCTATTGATTCCTTGATTTTCCTGAGGTTTGCTCTGTGAATCACTGAGGAATGTCCGCTGAGCTTTGCAGGCGCCCTGTGATCATATATGGATGTTGGTGTGTACAGGTAAGCGGGAGTGGTGACTTCGTCTCTTCTACTGCTACCCTCTTAGGGAAATTCCTAGGTCAATGGCTTGCACGCTCGTATGTGTACAACATAAGGAAATGGGCCAGATCTTCTGACTAGGGGGAGGCGCCTCAGGACACACATGACTAAGAGCTCAACATGGATGCCAGCCCAGGAAATCAATTCAGACATTTCCAACTAGTGTCAAATAGACTGACTCGGGTGGCTACAATGGCTGAGTTCCTGAGTCACTGGTAAAGGGTGTGCCCAAAGACCTGCAATTACCCCAGCAGTCAGGAGATTATAAAAGCTGTTGAAGAAGAAATTCTCCTCCTACAGTAGCTGTGCAACAAGAAAGGACCTGAGCCTTTGCAGGACATAGGTCAAGCTGAGGACACAATTGGACCTGAGGGGGATTGTCTGTGTAACAGCTCTGGCTGTCCTGAAACTCCATTTAGACCAAGCTAGCCTCAAACTCACAGAGATCCACCTGCCTCTGCCTCCCAAGTGCTGGGACTAAAGGCGTGTGTCACCACTGCCTGGCTGAGAGGTGTTAATGCTTATGGTCAGCTTGGATTGAGACGTGACTGGGAGATGTGTAAAGCACAGCTCCAGCCGGGTCTATGAGGGCATTTCCGGAGACGATCAATTAGGATGGGGGACGCTGGCTCTGAACGTGGGTGGCACCATCCCATAGCCTGAGTGAAGGCAACACCCTCTAGTGTGGACACTCCATTTCTCTGTTCCCTGGCCATCATGAGGGACCAGCCTCCTCTCCCACACACTCCAGCCACCACGAGCTTTAGCCTCATCTCTGTCCCAGAGCATCAGGGCTGAAGGAACATGACAGAAACCCAGAAGCCAAGAGGCAAACCAATTCTTCCCTTTTCTTGGTGACTTGACAAGATGAACATAGGTGAGCAACGGTGTCCTCCCTGATGGCCAGAGCACAGGATGGAGGGCTATCTTGTTTCAGCTAAGGTCCCTTGGGTAGTAGGACATCCATCCGCCCTTATAGGGAATCAGAACCAATCTGGGCAGGAAGAGAGTGTCTGGTTGCCAAAGGCATCAGATCCATTACAAAGCAAATGTTTTGTCAAAATGACAGGAATGTAATGCTTCACTTTCTTTTTTCTTTAAAGAGCCCTTTTCATGAATTCTGTTATTAAAATACAAAAACAGGCTTCAGTGGAAACATACTGGCAAAGCCAGGGGGTCAGTTGCCTGACTGGGGCGTCGAAGTTTCATCTGTGTGGCCAGGTTATTTTGAAGCCCTGAATCTGGGACAGGGATAGCAGAGTGTCTGAGGCTGGAGTGACAGGTTGTCTTTTCGAGGATGGGCTATCTGGGGCCTGAAATTGTGAGTTGGGAAGAAAATACGCGCCAGCTCAGAACACTCACCGTTCCTAGACCTGAGAGTGGTCCCTTCAGTTACCATTCCTACCCCCACTCAGGAGTGAGCGGACTGCACCTCTTCCAGTTTCTTCTGTCATGGTCTCAATGCTTTGGGAGGCTGACATGGTTCAGAGCCAAGTCCCCTGATATACATTACCCCTTAGATCTACCTGGTGTTCAAAGGGCTATATGTCCGCACACTAGGGACTGTGTAAGCTGCCTGCAGAGGAACCCAGAGCTCAGGAAAGCTGACTGGCCCAAGGTCACACAGCTGCCAGGATCCAGAGTCCAGGCTTCCCTGGGTCAGTCCCACTGGCTTTGTGTGGCCTCAGTTTGCATCATATTTCAGCCTTGAGAAGCCAGGACTGGTGCAAAGGAGAGCCCTATGGGTTGAGCTGGACAGAGCAGTACATCCATACAGGACAACTGGCAGAGGAAGGTAGGCCTTCTCAGTTCCCCGAAACTGTTTTAAATTAAAACCAACCTGGAAAGGCTGTGTTCTAAGTCGCCACAGGATGGTGTGAGAAGGGGGAATAATGGCCTGGGAAACCAAGCAACTGACTCAAGGGAACTTGGAGTTTCCTTTTCTTTTCTTCTTTAAATCAGTGTATATACGCATATGTGGTCATGAGCATACACTTGTGTGCCTGTGTGTACGGAGGCCAGAGGTCAGCTCTGAGAGTCTTCCTTGACTATTCTCCGACTCATTTCTGACACAGGGTCTGTCACTGAACTGGAAGCCCACCGATTCAGCGGGGCCGGCCAGCCAACCCAGGGATCTGTCTGTCACTCAGCTCTGGGATTATTGTTGCTATGGATGCCACCGGGTCCATCCTTTTACATGGATGCCGGCAATCAAAACTCAGACCCTCCTGTTTGCATGTCAGTCATTTTACTGACTAAACTGAACGTTACAGCTTTAAAAATTGTTTTGTGTGTATGTGTTTGCCTCTGTGTGTGTGTGTGTGTGTGTGTGTGTGTGTGTGTGTGTGTGCCACGTGCATGCCTGGTGCCCACAGAGGCCAGACGAGGGCATCTGATCCCCTGGAACTGGGGTTATGAATGGTTGTGAGCCACTGTAGGTGTTGGGAACCTAACCCAGGGTGAGCAACGAGGGTTCTTCACCACTGATTCGTCTCTCTAGCCCTGAGTTACATTTTTTTTTGTACTTCAACTCCCTGTCTGAAAAGGTAAAAGAGCCAGGGAGATGGGAGGAGACGGGAGCACAGAAAAGGAGGAGGTGATGACCACATAACTCAGGGAAAGTCTTTCCTGTCGCTGAACTGTGCTCTTCCAACAGAAAGGATGCTTATTTAGGTTATGTTGAAAATGCTCCTTCTACCCTGATTAGAAATATTCTCCCCAATTAGCCGCCTTTTTGTAAGGGTTGGGCCTTGCCACCTTCCAGAGCCCTCCTCCACGATGCAGTCTTCATTAGTTCCCCACGTCACATAGCTGGCAGCTGAAAGAGGGCAAAGCCTACAGGGGTTGGGGAGTCTTTCTCACTCTGATGGATTGAACACTGCCAAGAGGGCTCCGGAGATTTATTAAAGACGTTAAAACACATGTAGTTAATTAGGTTCGATGTAAGAGCTGGGCTGAGAATCCTGATCCTCAGAGATAAAGACCCAAGTCTGGCAACTGACTCAGAGTTTTCAATCTCACTGAGTGACTCAGGTAGGTGGAAATGTGGGGTTGAGGAGCTGCGAAAACCCAGGAATGACCTCCCCAGCTTTTCAGAGGCAGTATGGATGTGGGAACCTCCAGGCAGCAGCTATGAGTCCGAAGGGAAATCTAGCCCAGGCCAGAGAAGATGTCAGTTTCTTAGAGACAGGCCCTGGCTAGAGGCAGATGCTGGGCCTGGGTACTCAGGCCCCAGCTCTAGCCTGGAGTGTCACTTGTAGACATGGGGGTGGCCATGGGACTGAAGAAGCTGGCAGGCAGCCATGTGGCTCTAAGCCCAGAAGAGCTGTTCTCAAGAGACCCCAGTGTTTCATTTTTATCCTCATTTGGAGTTTTTTTTTTTTTTGCATGTAAATTTCTTTCACACATAATGTCCCCATTCGCTCCCTCCCCCCAAGGGTGCAAGGAAAAGCTGAACTACAGGCATTCATTTCTAAAACAGTTCTCCATGTGGCATGGTGACAGATGGCCAGGGGATGCAGAGACCTTGTGCCTATCGTGCTGTGGCCGGTGGTATGGCCTGCAGTGCTGGGAGTGTATGGTGTCTGTGAGAATATCCACAAGCATTGGTTGACAGGAGAAGGAAGGGCTGTGCCAACAATCTCCTCTACTCTAAGTGGCTGGTTAAATCTGAGGATCCAGTGTGCCGTAGTCTTTTAAACTGCTTTCAAGGACAGCCTATGTCTTCTTAGAGTACTGTGGAGACTCAAATATATGCCGGGATAGGATACATCTGTTGTAAAGACCCAGCAAACTGCCCCTTGAAGGAATGCGATCCCCAGTGGAGAGAAAGTAGAGGGTGTCTTGGTGACATCAATCTCCTGGAGGCAGATGAGTCTGCTTACAGTGTACTGCAGGATGGACACGCTGCTATCAGGTCAAGGGTGGTTGGTCGGCAGGGCAAGACTTTCACATTTGGAGTCCAGGCATGGAGCATGGGTACACGGTGCCAGGTTTTGGGGTCCCAGGAACAGAGGCTAAGTATATATAGGGCTAGAGGGGGCTGCTGCTTGGCTCAGCGAGAGCACAGAATATGCTTCCAGAAGACCAGGGTGAAGTTGGAGAGCTTTGGGAATAGGTTCCAAATACCACCTTAGCAGCAAGAGGCCTTTCAGAGGAAGCTCAATCATCTGGGTTTCAACTGGTCTTCAGCATGTACTGTCAACCATCTGGGTTTCAACTGGTCTTCAGCATGTACTGTCAACCATCTGGGTTTCAACTGGTCTTCAGCATGTACTGTCAACCATCTGGGTTTCAACTGGTCTTCAGCATGTACTATCAACCATCTGGGTTTCAACTGGTCTTCAGCATGTACTGTCAACCATTTGGGTTTCAACTGGTCTTCAGTATGTACTGTCAACCATCTGGGTTTCAACTGGTCTTCAGCAAGTACTATCAACCATCTGGGTTTCAACTGGTCTTCAGCAAGTACTGTCAACCATCTGGGTTTCAACTGGTCTTCAGCAAGTACTATCAACCATCTGGGTTTCAACTGGTCTTCAGCATGTACTATCAACCATCTGGGTTTCAACTGGTCTTCAGCATGTACTGTCAACCATCTGGGTTTCAACTGGTCTTCAGCAAGTACTATCAACCATCTGGGTTTCAACTGGTCTTCAGCATGTACTGTCAACCATCTGGGTTTCAACTGGTCTTCAGCATGTACTATCAACCAATTTTGTCTGTCACCTCTGCTGCAATAAAATTCCATTTTCATGTCACCCATGTTTAACAACTATGTTCAAGATCCCACATGCTCTTTGTCTCTGAAGTCACTAAGCCAACATCGGAGATGACGGCTACCATCAGGACACTGACAGGTTCAGAGGAGCTCATGAGTCACCCTTGGGAGGGTCAGCGCGGAATGAATGCCAGTGGCTGTTAGGGCAACTGCACCATACACCCTGGAGCAATAGGCAGATTCGCACATTCCCTGTCGAGCATCTGGGTTAAATGGACTTTCTGCCTACAGTTATCATATACAAAAACTTCCTGTTCACGTAGAGACACACGGGGGCTTTCTCCCGCCATCAAGAACACCCTGACGTCTTTGCTTGGGTAGCCGTAGCACCTCTCAGGGGCTCATCTCACTCAGTTCACAACGAGGCTACCCAGCTTTGAATATTAAGAACTTTAAAAATGGGGTTTACTTCAAAGCAGGGCTAAGTGTGTGTGTGTGTGTGTGTGTGTGTGTGTTCTTATCTAAGTATAGAACGAAACATCTGACTAGACCAATCAATTTTCTCAGTGGATGACAGCTGGCACACCCCATGCACTCACTCACCTCTTCTCTGACAGTGTGGGACTCTGCACTCTTCTCTCCCTACCCTGTTAGAGCTAGACAAAGTCCCAAGGTGCCTCGGGACACAGATACCTGGCTCTTAACACCACCACCCCACCCCCGCCCCGGTCTGGTTTTCCTCTACTTGCAGCTGACTCCTTCAGTACATGGCAGCGACATCTAGGCATGGTGGGTGATAAGGCACCATGGCTGTCTACAACAACAGATATGGGACAGACGTTGACAGGTGTGGGACTCACGCCTGCCGGTGCCTATCCTATGAAATGCAAGGAAAGCCGCGTCAGGAATCCCCCTGCCTTCTCCATCTCTAACATGTATTCAAGCTGTGAATGCCCATTGCTTCCTTCCACAACAGAGTGCTCTACTGACCCACACCTGTCAGACTTGGCTCTGTGGCAGAACCCACACCCACAGGGGGACTGCTTTATTTGGGCAGAATTCCTGTTTTCAACCACCAGCCTCTTGGCTCAGCTCAATTCAGGTGGCTTCTTCCACAGCCGGCTTTCCTCTTCTTAGGCCACATGGTCTCTCATGGGTTTTTTAGTTGTTTTCATAATATGGTGGAGGACTTCTTAGAGATTATGCCAAAGAAATAATAATAATAATAATAATAATAATAATAATAATAATAATGCTACCTAGCTAGGGATACATACAAGAAAACCTAATACTGTTACGTTAAATGGACATGGTATCAAACTATTTTCTAAATATTTATCTTTGTAGTCATAGATCAGTATTACTCTCGGAGGTAATACTTTCTTCCTTCCTTCCTTCCTTCCTTCCTTCCTTCCTTCCTTCCTTCCTTCCTTTCTTTCTGAGGCAATCTCTCTCTCTCTCCCTCTCTCTCTCTCTCTCTCTCTCTCTCTGTCTCTCTGTCGCTCTGTCTCTCTCTCTGTATGTGTGTATAGCCCTGCATGTCCTAGAACTAGTTCTGTGGACCACACTGGCCTTGAAGTCAGGGATCTACCTGCCTGTGCCTCCCGAGTGCTGGGATTAAAGGTGTGCATCAACAGTGCCTGATAGAGAAGCTTCCTTTTTGCATAGGACATGAGTGGTTAATGTGTAGGTCCACAAATGATCAAAGTGCTGAGGATGAGCGACCTCTGAGTGATCAGCTATATGTGAGACATGCACCATACACATATTGCCCTTCCCCCATCCCCCAAGACACTGGGAACACCCTAGAAGAGGAGACAGAGAGAACGCCAGGTCTGGAAGATGCAGAGGACTGGATATGGCTACTGCATCATGAACTCATAGCTATGGTTATCTGCACAAGATTGGGCCTGACAAGATTATATCAGGAAGAGGGAAGGGACACATAAGGCCCCATCCCTAGCTGTGGAGCTATTGTCATTGCTGGGGTGGGGGTGGGGGATGTCCTCGTTTCTTCAGTGGCATAGTCACTGATACATTGCCAGTGCTCGAGTGAGGAACCCCAATTAAGTTCAGCAGGTATTTAAGAATAAGACAAACACTATGGAAGGAGGAGGTCAACTTGTTGGGAAGAACAGGGTTTGGAGGGAGTGGGGGAGGTAGGAGCAATAGGGGGTGTAGAGGTGATAAAAGTATATTCTACACATGTATGAACTAGTCAAGAATACATTTAAAAACTAAAGAGATTCTTCTGCATTAGAGGAAATATATAATTTTTAATATGCTGGTAGGGATGGGACACAGCTTTGGAGAAAGACATTTCAGTCTATCCTGAAAGTCTAAATAGCAAGGCAAGCTAGGATACGCTTGCCCTGATTCCTCAGGGTTTGTGGGTTTGATGGTAATAGATCTGGCAAGGGATGTTCAAGATGGGAGGATACTATTCCAACTCCCATATGCATGCAAACCTGGGGTGTGGAAAAGGTCTACCACATTTTCCTGCCTCACTGTTCCTAGACCAAGGTTACAGGAGAGAGGCAGTTGGGTGGGCCTTTTCATATGATAGCCATAGCCACTGGCCCTGGGAGTGGGCAAAAGAATGCCTGAGTTAATCCTTTCTTTGTTCTTAACCAGTTACAGTTAACACAGTAACTAGGAGCCAGGTCATCCAGAAAAGCCATAGGGCATCGAAGGACTAGAGCCCAGAAGATTGAGAGGAAGAGAAAGGGGCACAGGAAGAGGAAACTATAAGGAGAGAAAACTATAAGGAGAAAAAACAAAACAAAACAAAACCCAACCACTGGGTGGCTCTTATCCTTCCACTGTGAACCAACTACCAATTACAGCTGTTTTCTATGAAAAAAAAAGTATTCTATATTTCTAATAATTAAGTTGGATATTTTCTACATAAAGCCAAACCTTCCAAGGACGAAAATATTAAGAAAGCATTCAAGAGAAAAGAATAAGGTTTTGCTTTTAAAAATGATACCAAAGTAGAGTTTCCTAGCCAAACAGAACTGAATTTAGGTTTTGTTTTGTTTTGCTTTAGTCTGGATGGGAGACACCCTGAGATGGCCTGACATTACAGAAGCACGAACCACCCTGGATTCTAGCGAGGTCCCCATTAGAGAACACACCGGGAAAAGGCAATCAGTATAGGAAATAGGACAACATAGCTGCTTCTACCTCCATACTAGTATTAGGGTCAAGATCATCACACTCTGACTCCTCGGAACTGTTCGTCTCCTGGGTTGGCAGCATGAAGAAGGGGGAAGAAAGAGAACATAGTTAGAACACAGTAGTCTGGCTAGAGGGGCATATCAGAGAAGCGTGGACATGGGAAACCAGGCAGAGAAACAGCCAGGTGCTTCTCAGGTGGGGCGTGGGGCATCATGGCGGCAGCATGCTCTCTCGGGGGGACTGTGGGCACCTGTTATCACACCAGGAAGAGCAATGGAAGTGACTGGATGAATCATGAGTGCCGGAACTAAACTGTCCACTCTGGCCGAGGCTGGGCTTCCCAATTTCTTTTCCCCAAAAGGATCTTGAATAGGTTTTGGTTCCTCTTTACTTGGGAAGGTAAAGTGCTCAAGAGATAATCAATGCGTGATTTTCTTTCTTTTTTAGATTTATTTATTACGTATACAGCTTTCTGCCTGCATTTATCCTGCAGGCCAGAAGAGGGCACCAGATCTCATTATGGATGATTGTGAGTCACCATGTGGTTGCTGGGAATTGAACTCAGGACCTCTGGAAAAGCAGACAGTGCTCTTAACCTCTGAGTCATCTCTCCAGCCCCAATGTATGATTTTCATTGTCCTAAGGCAAAGCATTTCAGAAGGATTGCCTAACAAGGCGGATCACAATCACATCGTTTCTAGATGGGAAAAATGGAGGGTCTGCCAAGCTCATGGTTGATAGTTCAAAGTAACATAATTTAAAAACCAATCAGGGCTTTGCCATTGTGTCTCCCTATTTTTCCCATGTGCAGTGGGAACGTGAGGAAATTGCTTACAGGTAATGTCTGGGGAAAAGAAATGAAACTTTACTAAGGACATGATGGACTTTAAATGCCAAACCTCTGCCTTCATGAGATCAGCGGTTTGGAGTGTTCTCCTTTAGCCTGAATGTGTTCCCGAACCTAGGCTACTGAGTAGGTATCTTTGAGAAGTTTAATATGAGCCAAGCATCTTGCATCTCTAAGATGCTGCAGATATTTTGCTGCGAAATATCTGCTTTATCATAAAAAGAAAAGGAAACGAGAGGTACTTACTTGAATTGAAGGTGCCAGGAGAAATAAAAAATAAAAAACAGATTGATCTTGCATGCAGAATCCTGCTAAACTACTCCCCCTTTGGTTCCCACACTGGGCAGTGAATAAGTAGCCAATCACCACCCACCCAAGCTGCCTGTAAGAATGCTTTAGGGAGAGAACAGATGACAGGGACCCAATTGCGAACACCTTACTCACTTTAACAGAGACTTTGTTGCCCAGAATATCCTTGGGTTTACGAGGCCCTGTGGCTTCATTTTTACCCGTGTTCTCCACGTCTGCCCGCTTTCTCATGCGTAGAGTGTGCCAAGAGCATGACTTCCTGTTATACCAAAAAATGCACCAATCAAAATGGCAGGATGGAGCAGAGCGAGGTGGTGGGTGGGCTCACCACTGCTGCTGTGTATCAGAGGAGATGCTCCAGTGAAACCCCTTGCCGGTTTCAGAGCCCCAGACCTGCTCCTGAGGTGGCTGGGGCTGACCTCACCTCTAACTGGGAGTGAGGATGAACTTTGACCCTTCCTGAAAGTATGCTAGGTAAAGTACAGCATCTGGAAGAAATGGGTGCCAGGTCACCAGATCCAGGGAGGTTTTCTTTGAGCATCTGATGAAGCCTCCTAGGACTGAGGTAGTGTTTTGACAGGGGCATGCTAGATGGGATGAATATAGAGTAGGAAAGATAAAGGAAATACATTTTATTCTGTGCAAACAAGCCACTGGCAAGTTCTTGAATACCTCATATATTATCTGGGGTAAGGCACTCGCAAGGACTGGGGGAGTGCCAGGGGTTTCTGAGGAAGTTGCCTTGGTAAGTGGAGGCGTCTATCCCACACATATCTGGATACTTCAAGACAAGGTTTCCGTGTGTCCTTCACGTGTGTGTTTGTGACTATAGGGCCCAGTCACTAAAGGGTTCCAACTTCCCCATTGGAACAAGGCCCAGTTTGTACTCCCAGGGAAGTGACAGTCAATGTTCTTTCATACAGTCTATCCCACTAGGGGTTGTGTTCACAGCTACAGAAAACTGGCTCAGCCCTTGAGTCCCACATCTGTCAGAGTTAAGGACAGCAAAGACCATGACCTAAGCAGCAACAGGGACCTGAGCAACAGTGACGTTTCATGGCTGCAGAATTTGCATGAGTTAGCAAATTAGTTAAAAATCTGGGGGGGGGGGGGGCTGGAGAGATGGCTCAGTGGTTAAGAGCACCGACTGCTCTTCCAAAGGTCCTGAGTTCAAATCCCAGCAACCACATGGTGGCTCACAACCATCTGTAATGGGATCTGATGGCCTCTTCTGGTGTGTCTGAAGACAGCTACAGTGTACACATCATGTATATAAAATAAATAAAATCTTTAAAAAAAAAATCTGGAGTGAGGCCTGTACTTCCTTCTGCATTTCCTGGTTAAATATGGGGCTCCTCACACAGCGCTCCAGGAAGAGAACCTTCATGAAGGGAGAGGCAGGTGAGACTTAGGAGGAAAATACTTCAAATGCCTCTCCTCCACAGCACTCCAGGGCCACCAGGAGCTGAAGGAACCCAAGGTAGATATTCTAGAAAAATTCCTTACCTAGCATACAGCCTCAATAATTAACCCGAAGAGGAAAAACCAACCGCAAGTGTGTTCTGGCGTGCCCTGGGAAGTGGGATCCTTCCAAAGACCAGAGCTTGTCTCAGAGCCCCCGACCTCCTCAGGACCTCCCAGAACACCTGGATCCACCTTCCCTACCCCAGGGAGAATCAGACATGGAAGACACCCCTAGATCATATAACACTGCGGTCTTTTGTCTCGTCTTTTATTCCCAAATCCATGTCCCTGGCTCCCTTGGGAATATCCTGAGTCAGGAAGGTCCCTGCTGAAAAGAATCCCAAGGTAGAAGGTATAGTGTGTCTCTCTGGGCACGTGTGCTGTGTACGCCTGTTTACTGTCGCCCTCTGAGCTCCCCAGTGTGCTTGGTGAGAACTGTTAAAAATAGCGCTGGAGGAAGATCGGAGGAGCACAGAAGCAGGAGAGGTTCGATTTCAAATTCTTCTTCCCAGAAGAACACGTCATCATGGTTTGGGGAGCTTCCATCTCTTGGCCACAAGCCCGGTGACTGATGTGGACACAGTTTCAGTGACATTTATCCTGTAGGATCCCTGTGGTCACAGCAGGCCCAGGGAAGGGAGAGTGAGCAGCCTTTCTGATTAACACTAGTACCGCATTTAGTCAGCGGCTCACCTCCAGCGCCACCGACGCTTGTGAAGCTGTGGCTTACGAGGAACCCAAGGAGTTAGCAGTGCATCTATCTGTCCCCTTTGCCCCTCTCCCCTGAGACCAAGACACCAAAGGTGGAGGCTGGGAAGGTGGGCTCGGTGTCTGGGCGACGAGGGCATTGCCCATTAAGAGCTACCTCTGTGAGGCTGGGTTACATGGGGGCTCTGTGGCCTTTCTAATCTAAGGTTTCTGAAATAAACATCTCTAGATTAGGACAGGCAGGGCCTATTTCACCGTGGGGTCACTTCTGATTTCTGTGGTCACCTGGAGAGGCCAGGAGACATCAGTACCTTCGATTTCCTGACAGAAAAGGGTCAAAGAAGGCCATTTCTGCTGGTGTCGCTGCTCAGTCACCTCATGATAGTGCCTGGGACCCTCTCACGGGAGCCGTGAAGCTGTGAGAAAAGCTGACACTGGCCTGAGCTGGTCACCACAGACACCAGCACTTGAAGGACACCCGGGAGCTGGGAACCCTCTGGATGGCACTGACTCTCTGTCATTCCCGTTTGCTAAAGTTAGAGAGAATCCAGGGGGGATGTTTAGAGGAAAGGGCAGGGTTCACGATTTAGCAACAAAGGCACTTTTGATACAGGAAAACAAAACAAAAAACAAACAAAAAAAAATCCACCCTGCCAATGCAGTCAACCAACCCATAAACTTTAGAAAAGAAAAAAAAATCATTTTCACACTCAAAGTCTGAGAATAATGAGATGGGGGGAAAGGGTCAACTAACCTTTAACCTCATTAAAACATGCTCATGGTGAAAATTTATTTTACATATTTAAAATAGTACATTTAAAATTATTAGTTACATTACAGGTACAATGATAAACATTGCGGCTCCTCATATTGCACAACCTGACTTCATCCATAAGGGTTTCTTTAAATAGTGCAAAATGCTTTATACAGGAATGTGTTCAGAAGGGTTTCTGCAATCAAAATAAGAGGAATATCTTACAAATTACCATGAACATATATTAAAGTGACAGGGGAGAGAGAAATAAAAATAAAAAGTTACAATCTGTACAGAGGAATTGCCATGGACAACCAAAAAAAAAAATCCCCTTTCTTTTGGGAGAAGCAGCAGGCTCTGACCTGTCCAGGCCTGGCATTTGTGCTAAGGTCATTTCTAGGTGCCAATCAAAAAATATATATATCAGTAACTTCATACAATATAAATAGAAGTCCAGTCCAGTGAGTCCCGTGGTGGGCCAAATGTAGCAACGGAAGGCATGCCTTTTGTCCCCTAGGGTTTCAGTAGGGTTCTTTTCTTAACGAGTGGGGGGAAAAAGAAGGGGAAAGATGAACAGAAAATTATAAACGAAAGGGAAATAAAATCCACCATCACCACCATGTCCAACCACCACGACCCCAGAGTGATCTAGCCTGGACACCCCGAGCTGCAGGCGGGCGGCTCCTCACCCCCATCCCCCACCCAAGTGTCATCATGAACAGGCAGCAGCCATTCCCCATGGGGTTTGCATTTTGTGTTTTTTGGTTTTGACATTTTTTTTTCTTGAACCCACATATTCCTCTCCCGGAAGCCATGGAAGCACTTACTTGATGCTCCCGTCACTACTCTCGGCCGCAGTTGTGGCTTTGGTGAGGGGTGCCAGGATGCTGCCTGGGACCCAGCCCTCTGCTGCCGGGGAATGGTCGCTGGCGGGCTGGTACACCAGGCACATGTTCTGCTGGTTGACGGCGAGGACCTGGACCACCTCCCCTTGGCTCACACAAATTTCGTTCTCCTTCAGTGCATAGTAATCTTTGATTACAGCCATGGATGAGGTCCCATTGCAGCCTCCCAGGTCGTTCTGCTAGGAGACGGGGGCGGAAGGCACACAAACACAAGGAGGGTGGCTTGCACAAGCTTGCTCTGCATCCTATCGCATGGCCAAAGGCCAGACGGCTCGCTGGCAGGATGAAGGGCAAGCGGAGAAGCAGAACACTCCTGAATGAGGACATTTTCGTAAACATGCCCTGAAAGCACATTTTATAGCAGTACAGTACTGTTACCAAAGCTATAACCAGAGTATTTATTATAATGGTTTCAGATGGTGCCCAGAGAAAGTTACAGACACACTTTCAACTGGAAGCTCCTTTCTAGCATGCAGCCTTCCTGACGGCATCCTCTTGCTGATGGCAGGAAGAACCTGTTATCAGCACAGGGGCATGTGAGCACTTGGGCAGAGTGAGGTCAGCGTGAATGTCAGGTCAGGGGCCACAATCCTTCTCTATAAGAAGAACACAGACCCTTTGATGCTACATACCCGCCCCCCATTTTTTAGACCTCATTTGACATGTAAGTCAGGACCTTGAACTCATGATCCTTGAACCTCAGCCTCCCCAAGTGCTAGAATTCACAGGCATGCACCACCATGCCCAGCTCATTTCTTTATCTCTTTAAGAAGCATCACTTGCCTGTGCTCCTCCTCATCCTGACCCTCTCTGACACAGGAGTAAGAATGGTATTGTGTCCGATGCACAGGTAAGGCCCTGGGTTACCCTGTGAAACGGACATCCTGAGGTCTCCCCACCACTGTACTTAATACAGGAGGCGCTGCCCATGTGACCTCTTCATGCGCGTCATACCGGGGCAGCTGCGTCTACACAGACCTGTAACTCCCCAGGGGGCCAGGCTGCCTCCTAGGGCATGGTGAGAGCCAGAAAATCTTCCATATGGCTGACAAAATGCCATAGTGACTTCAGTGACTTCAACTGATTCACACGGGCAGGGTTTTTCTAGGGTAGAAAATTATTTCAGGTGGTACGGTGAGAAAGGCGGGTGGGGCAGTTATTCTAGTACAGGACTGAACTTACATGTTAACCATTCATTTGAACAAAATCAGCATCAATTAATGATTCGGGAAAAGAATTACATCCATAACACTGGACCACGAGTGTAAGAAATGCAGGTGTCCCAATTCCCAGACCTAAGGAGTTCTGGAGACTACCTGGGTCTGCTGGGCAAATCCGCTAGGTTTTAAAAGGGAGGCTCAGAGTTTGGCATGGAGAGCAAATCTCGAGGCTCCTAACCTAGCTAGCACTTTCTCGGTTTTCTCCTGTACCCACTATGGTTTAGGATGAAGCCAGCTGTGCAGACTAGACCTGCGGTACACTGTATCCCTGTCGAGTTTGAAATGTAGACTATGGAATTTAGCTTCCACACATGCTCAATGATCAGTTTCCTCTTGCCACATCAGCCAATGGAGGGTGGGGCTTCCTTCGGTAGGTCCTGGTGCACGCCATAGATGGGGCTGGCTCTTTCTAATATGGCAAACAGGAGCAGTGGTTCACAGCACCCATTTTCCCTATTCCCTCACATTTAGATGCTAACAGCCCTTGGACACACAGTGCTCCAGCTGGAGGAAATTGGTTTCAGTTAATGACAAGGGAAGAAAGAAAAATAAGTAGGACTTGATTATATTTAATGGATTGTTCCTGTTAAGATGATCGACAAGAGATGAAGCTGTTTCCTAAGGATGATTTCAGGTCTTTGAGGTGAGAAGGCGTGAGTAGGCTGCCACTTACCTTGCTAGCGTCAAACTTGTCCCCAGGCTGGTGGTAGTCGAACCCTGGACTGCCATTGGAGGTAGATATCTTCAGGGGTGGCAGAGGCGGGTTGTAGCTGGAGCCCTTGGGGGGCTTCTCTGAGCCCACTGGGCCAGAAGAATAGGGCCGGGGGCTGGCTTGTGGAACCCTAGGGGGCTGGGAACGGATCACGGCTGTGCTCCTCTCCTTCCGCTGATACTCAATGGGTGACTGAAGTGCTGCAGATGAGAAGAGCGAGTTACTCTACCTTCAGGGATCCCACGAGGATACGGAGGCCTGCTAGGGACCGACGTTCATGCTAGGTATGTGTGTGTGTGTGCACGCGCATGTGCGTGTATGTGTTTAAAGAGCTTCAGAGGGACTGGCTGCCACTCTGACATTTAAAACTGCCAGAAGAAAGTATGTGTGAAGCACTGGGAATAGGTAGCACTCAGAAGACCTACGTGTATGGTCACAGGTCTCCATGGAAGGGGAGGGGACGGACCAGGTAAGGGAGGTAGGGTGCATGGTATCTAGGAGGCTCAGCACAGCTGGACGTCGGTCAAAAGATGAGAACCTTCAAAGTTTTAGATTCAGATTCTATCACTGGGGCGCATTTGAGGAATGCAAACCTTGTAGCCCTTAGCCAGCAGACTTGAAAGGAACAGGCAGAAGCCTTCTCATCTAATTCAAAAGCCACTTTGACGCCAATAAAAATTAGGAGCTCTGGGGATGTGGGGCAGGGAAGAGGCCAGCTTGAAAATCCACGTGAGTGTGGACAAAGCAGGGGGGAGTCGAGGCAAATGGTGGAATGGGCGACTCAGAGGATGAAGAAGGTCTGGCTTGGAGGGAAAGATGTCAGCTCTGCTCTGCTCTTACGGAGTTCAAGATTCAAAGATCTGAGCACTAAAGGGGCACAGCCAGGAAAAGTCACCGTACACCGCCGCATAAAGGACTTTCAGGGCAAGCACAACTAGGCTGTTTATACGGTGTTTACTGCAGTGACAATTTAAGTAGATTAATAGCTGCTGCAGTCCAGCACATGGTGATGGTACAGCAAGCCTTTCGGCAGACTCAATGGGGGTCACACACTCCTTTTTAACAGGTCTCAAGAGGGAAGATTGGAGGAGGCGCCTGTGCACGTGTCTGTAAGAAGCCTGGTCCTGTTCTATCACCACGTCATCTTCCCCTGAGTGTATCAAAATGCATAGCAGGCCTGCCTGAGCACAGCCCGAGGCTCCTGGGGAGAATTCTGTGGGCATTAAATAGTTAGGTAATGATCATCCAGCTCAGTGATAGCTCTATCATTCACTATAAATAGGAGGAAGGTCTTTCGGGACCATGTAAAATCTGATCCATTGAGTGTGCTGAAAGCAGCGTGGCTCCAAGTTTAAGCACATCATAGAATACTTTAGTACTTTCTTGCTCAGTAAGCCCTACCAACTGAGTTGCAAACTCTATCCATGGCATGGAATTGGGGTGCTATGTGGTTATGTGCACTGACTACCTTAAAGCGCTGGAAAATACTATTTTTTTCAATAAGTTATGAAGAAGGCTAGACCTGTATTTGCTCACTAGCCTTAAAGGGAATACCTCCGTCTTGGGATCAGGAAGCCTCTGCTTCTCTCACTCAGTCCTGACTCAACCTCCTGGCTGCTGCAATCACAGACATGTACCGCCATGACAAGCTCAAAACTCTAACAGTGAGGTTTTGTCTTTAGGGTTCACTTCCTTACGTCTGATCACTGTCTGGATGCCCCACTCCCACGCCTCCTTCCTTCCTTCTTTCCTTTTTTCTTTGCTTTGTTTGTTTGGGAGCACAGGACAAATGTCTGCTCTGCTGTTGGTGATTGTACGGAAGAACCAGCAAACTAGTTCTCAAGTCACGGTTTTGGGTTCAGAATCCCCCCCCCCCGCCCTTTTTTCTTTTGGTTTTTCGAGACAGGGTAACTCTGTGTAATCCTGACTATCTTGGAACTCACTCTGTAGACCAGGCTGGCCTAGAACCTGGAGATCTGTCTGCCTCTTCCTCCCAAGCACCTCCTATCTCAGACCCTTTTCTAATGTCTACTGCTTTTGCTTTAGACGAGTTTCTTAATGCCTTCAAGTCTGTTTTTCCTCACAGGAAAATAAAAAGCAGGATGCAGCCATGTCATGTTATATGGGGATTAAGTGTGAAGAAACAGATGAAATGCTTAGTTTAACTCATGACAAGAGGAGGGGTAAATACACGAGAGTCACTATTGCTAATTTGTTTATTTCTGGTTTCAGCTTACTATTTTTTATTTTACTTTAGTTGTGAAGTGATGAACTTTTTAAAAACCCTCGTTCTCACCTTAGTCCACCAGAAATCCTTCCTAGAATGTAACTTAAGTGAATCTATTATACTCTCACACATATTTGCATCACACCAGTCTCAAGCTGTGTTTAGTCAAAGCTGCATATTGAGAAACTGTAAGCTATATATATAGCTTTCAGTTCTAACCTGGGTTGTTTAATTGGCAATGTTTTAAAATAAAAGGGAACCTTGGGAGCTCTTAGTGTCTCCTGGCGACCTTTTCCAGTTGGGAACATGACCCCTAAATACTCCCTGAAAGTTTGAAATGGCATTGAACTTCCATGTTCTGTCTTTAAAACTTGTGGAACTTGAGTCAGGCTGTGGTGGACAGCCAGGTCTACACAGAGAAACCCTGTCTTGAAAAACAAAACACCCCTCACCCAAATAAAATAACAACAAAAAAGTTATGGGGTCTGGTTAACAGTAGCCTTCTCATTTAATACCCAGAAAACTTTTTTTTTTAACAGTATAGGACTTGAACTCAAGACCCCACGAGTATAGGCTAAGCAAGCACTCAACCACTGAGCAATGACCCTAAGTTCTAACCTTTTGTTTTAGGATGAAAACAATGTTCCATTCCTCACCTCAGAGAAAAGTGACAGGGCAAGCAGGTAGGTCGTGCTGTCCTATGGGAACACTGCGTGCCCACCCATGTACTCCAGCATGGGCAGAAAGATCTAGGTCCGGTTTCTTTTCTGAGCGAGGTACGAGAATCATCCCATCCCACCCAAGGTCCTCAGCTAGGATGGTACCTCTTACCTTCCCCCCAAGAGCATTCAGTTCCACACTAGACACCTGGTGAATGGTATCTTCACACCATCTGAAAGAGTCTAGAGACCGCACTGGTAGGAAGAGGAGTGCTACCTTCTAGCTGTCTACCTCCACTCACGCGCTCAGCTAAAAGTGAAGAGATACCAACAGGGACAAAAGTGAAACCCGAACAAGATAGCGATCCCATGTCTCCTCTTACGGAGGGAGGATGCCTGTAGGGTCCGCACTGTCTGAGTGACCACCAGTTTGCTGTGGAAAGTTTGGATACTACTGAGGTGGGCTTAGCAATTGTTTCTCATCCGAGAGGGGTGAGGTCGGCGAGATGGGAAGCTTAGGCAGGCTCTCACCTATGGGAAAAGAGGAAGGATTTGAACTGCTTTACCAAACTCCTATTTACTTCTAGATAATCCTAGAGCATACCAGTCATCAGCTATAAGTTGAGAAAACAAGAATTGTGGAACTCAGGCCCCTACAATACAAGATGTGCCTGTCTTATACTTTTCCCCAAATTATTACAAGTTGGTCACAGGATCCCAAAGACATGCATGTATACACAATAGCCTACAAACTACATGAGGCTAGAGATCAGACAGAATGTCATTAGGCCTTATAAGTCTCCATGAACTTAGACCGAAGGGTGCTCAGGGGCAGGGTCCCCTGAGCCGGCCTTGCTAGAAGCAGGCCTATCACATACCATTTAAGAAGTCCCTCTGTGTTTCTAGGACTTGGTTGATGTCCTGCACCCAGGCCTGCTGGATGTCTGAGTTGGCAGCCTGAAGAATGACCCTTTCTGAAGTCTCCCTGTTCATGAGCGCAAATTTGCAGGGGTCATCATCCACATTGTCTTCCAGGACCAAGTAATTCATCTGAAATAAAACACGTTTATCCTTTTCATACTTAGGGAGTTAAAATAAACTGGCATGCTTAATACTATCCTTCAAAGGTATTTTTTTTTAATTAAACTTCATGCTTTTTCACTTGTATTTTTATGTATAAGTGTTTTATCTGTACACTGCATTCATGCTTGGTGCCCATGGAGGTCAGTAGAGGGCATCAGATCCCCTGGATCTGGAGTTACAGATGGTTGTGAGCCACCATGTGGTTGCTGGGAACCGAACCCAGGCCCTCTGGAAGAGCAGCCAGTGCTCTTAAGTGCTAAGAAATTTCTCCAGCTTCTCTTTCAAAATTTCTGATCTCAGGAGAGATTTCCAAATTTACTCCGGGTTTAAGAGTAAAGTCTCAAGTTCCGTCTTTGGGCAAACGACACAGATGGACGGCCATGCTGGAGACTGGCCCTGGGCCTGTCACTGCTCCTTACTGTGATCGCCAATTAGTTTCACCCCTCCCCCAATGTCCCTGCTTGCCCTTTTGCACCCCCACTGCCCCTTGTTACCTTGATGCTTCTTTTAAACATGTAGCCTGGGGTGAGGGACCCCTTTCGGAGCAGTTCACTGAAGATGACAATCTGCTCAAAGAGAAACACACGCCTCTCCTTGGTCCTGGACTGCATGCCAGTATCCAGCTCAATCACATAGAACGTGTCCTGCTGCAGAAGCTTGCCCTGGGCGGTCAGGGTGCCCTGATGGAGACAAGGGCCAAGGGAGGGTCATGAAAAGATAGATTCAGCTCTCTTGGGCTACATGTTTCCTACCTGTGGCGGATGTAGACAATACACCTGATATTCAAAACCTTCGAACTCCAGCAGGACATTGCATTAGGACCCAATTACTCATCTAGGGATAGACTACGGACATTTCCCTATTCATATAGGGTTGTTGGAAGGAAAGGGCTTACGTCATGGAATCAACAAGAAACAATGTCTGAAAATGCCAGAAGAAATCAGCTAAAACAGAATGAGAGAACACATATACACTTCCACATATAGCTCTGGCTGGCCTGAAACTTGCTAGGTAGATTAGTTTGGCCTTGAACTCTCAGAGAGTCATCTGCCTGTCTCCTGAGTGATGGGATTAAAGGTGTGTGCCACTTTGCTGTGTGGTCTCTCCTGTATGGTGTTTTTGTTTTGTTTTGTTTTTGTTTGTTGTTGTTGTTGCTTTGTTTTGCTTTTTTTTGTTTTGTTTTGTTTTTTTAATTAAAGAAGACCCGTGATGCTCAGGAAGTAGCCTATCTTCCGTTGCAGCTTTGAGAATCTTGTCTGCCTGGCTTCTTTGTGGTATGGGACAACTGCCTGGGGCACTCTCATTGAGGACAAGGAGAGTGATACAGACAGGATCTCAAATAACCCAATGAAGAGAGAAGAGGGACCCTCTCACCTCCTTCTATTATTTAAGACAGGGATACTCTGAAGTTTTAGTTTCTTGATAAAACTGACAGATGAAGTTGGAGTATATATGTGATTACCCTTATTTTATAAGGTCAGAGCTACTTCTCTGAATCCTGTGATCCTCCTTAAAATGTAGCCAGCTATCGAGCTACATACTACCCAGCTGGTACAGGAAAGCATATCTGGTTTGCCAGCTTCTAATCAACTTCCCAGAGAGACTTTTAAAGGGAATGTGCCCATCCAGCAGATCTTCACACAACCTATCAGGAAGACTCCTAGTTATCATTTATTTACTTATTTAATTGCTTTGCAATACGAAGACTGACATCTGGGAGAGAGGTCAGAGGGTCTATGGAATACACTCTTTCATAGGGCAACTTGTGCCCTTTAGTGCAGATGTCAGTCAGGCCCTGCACGTGACACCATATGCCAAGCATTCCCTGGCACAGGGGTCATTTTTCCTTCATGTTACTGAGAAACACCCGCCCTTTGCTTGGACCATGGCTCCTGACTGCCAAGGTCAGCAGGAGAACAGGCTTATCTCTACCCTGGTCCAGAGTTAATATTAAGCCAGTGACTTGCTAGCCAGAAAAGTTCTACACACTCTACTAACATTACACAAGAACTCAGGGGCGCGGGCAGCCAGGACTAAAGGAAAAAAACTGCATGATCTGAGAGGGAGACGACAAGAATGAGGGGCCAGAGACGGAGGAGGCAGAGACTCACTGTCCTTCCCCATCAGCTGAGGGAATTTGGAACAGATTCTCTGTGGCTGAATGACGAAAATACAGATGATGCTGTGATTTACAAGAGAAAACTTCACATACACATACACACACACACCCCTCAGGTGAGTCAACATAACACAACATAAATGGATGCCCTCCCTCCTTTCAGCAGTCACTACCTGAAGGGACTCAGAGAAAGCTAGCTAGACTGCTATTCAGAAAACACCAGGAGGTCAAGATTGGAGAGCAAGAGGCAGCAGGGTACTTGACTAATAGCCTTAGGCTTGGTATAAAGCCAGGAGAGAAAAGCATACAATCTCTCCAGGAAGACTAACAAGAAACTACCCGTGAATACTCAACTTTTGCTAAAATCTGACAGGTCTACCTAGACAGCCAGGAACCCATGAAAGCCCGCCACCTGGTTCCTATCATGTAAGTGCATGGGACCCAGGCAGGGGCAGGCAGGATGGACAAGAGGGGAGAGGAAGACAACCCAAACTGGGCTGTAGCGTCTTCCATCCTCCGTGATACCGCAGCCGGCCTTCCTTCTGCACTTTAACTTGACAGAGGTGGGCTAGGCTCCCTAACTATCGCAACTTCCAGGAACCTCTTTTCTCCAAAGAAAGAATAATGAGACCTTGGACTTTGGGAATACTGGGAGGGAGGATTATGAAAGGGGAGATTTGGACACAGACAAATCTCACACCGAGAGGGAAGGTGATGTGGTCCAGAAATGCCCTGGGGCGTGAAGATGCCACCAACAAACCAAGGAGCAGGTCCTCCCTCAGCTGCTGGGGCCTGGGACTGTCCCTTGTCCCGGGACAGAAATGTGTGAAGTTTTTAGAGCGTTACACTTTCCCTGACCTGAGATCCAATCACTACACAGACATCTATAAAAGATCTGCCCCCTGAGAACAGTTCTTTTTCCCTCTTGGGTTCCTGGCTCACCATACACCCTGCAGTGCCTCGGGTGCACACAGTTCTCAATCAGGAGGAAGGGAAGAGACCATTGGCTCAGTCATAAGGAACTTCTTCTCTTTCCAATCCCCTTGGAATTCTGATCCCAGTTTAGCCCAAACCTTTATGCCTCCATTATCACTGAACTTCTGCAATAGCTCCATCTTCCAGGTCTGTGAACTGACGGGGCACCCCTAAGGGCTCACCTCAAAGCCCTGCAGGCGTCCCAGATTCATCATGTCATTACAGCGCTTGGGGACAAGGCACATTAACTCCACTGCTTTCTGTGGGAAAGAACACATTATTCAGGATGCAGGAACCAGCATTCAGTAGGAAGCTCACAAAACTCAGGGCTGGAAAG
The DNA here is from genome assembly GCA_036184795.1 of Tokudaia tokunoshimensis. Classification (NCBI taxonomy): domain Eukaryota; kingdom Metazoa; phylum Chordata; class Mammalia; order Rodentia; family Muridae; genus Tokudaia; species Tokudaia tokunoshimensis. Next base: position 20,461,897 of record BTHU01000015.1, read on the forward strand.
AGGGACTTATCTCCCCCTAGTCTCTTTGTTCTCGGGAAGGGTGCGGTCCCTGCGGCCCACTCTGAGGCCTGTGTGGGGTTTTTAGATAAGGGAGGCTGGCATTAGCACAGGGGTTCCATGTCAACTGGGACACACATGGGGAAATGCTACCCAGCCCAACTTTTCTCTAACTCCTGCTTTTATCATCCCCTCGCCTTCTATTTTCTTTCTCTTCTGTGTTGCTTTCCGAACGCCCAAGCAACAGCCTGGCCTGGTTGTTGAAACACAGGAGGGTTTGACCTAAAATAACCTGCCAGAAATGGCTGCAACCCTTTTTGGCTTAAAGTAATCCCTACAGCAGCAGCATAAAGGACTCACTTAGGGGGTAATCCTCAGGGGGTGTGGGGAATGGAAATGGAATAATTTATGTGTTAGGGTCAAATGGCACCTGGAGCCAGGGACACAGTTGCATATTGGATCTCAGCAATTTAACCAAGAGTCAAATATCACTCTTACCCAGTAAGAGCCCCAGACACCAGTGGACTAGGCTCTGGGCTGGCCCAGGACGGACGGACGGGATTCTAGAAATGCTCTGTTCTCAGCAGCACTTGCCATGCCTCATGCTGCTGACTAAGAGGGCAGTGCCTTGGACCCTGGACCTCCTTTGGGGACAAGCCACTTGATATGGTCCCTAAGAAGAACAAGCATTACAAGCAGAAACCTACCTCAATATCGGAACACTCCAAACCAGCCTTCTCGCTGTATCGCAGGAAGTCCTATCGAGGAAGGGTGTGGGAGGGGTGAATCAGATAGTAAAATAGCCAGAGAGCCATAAAAAAAAAACTTATCATAAAAACCCAACAATACCCCAAAGACTTCCCTTTCCAGTGGGGGTGGCAACAGTTTGTTGTGGCTGAGAAGTGGATAATGAGTCATGTTAGATATAAAGATGGAATATAACAAATAAACCACGGGGAGGGGAAGGGAAGGACAGGGGGACCATGACAAGATGGACAGGAGAAAGGAAAGTCAAATCTTTCTCTTCCACTTGACCTCTTGTTTTCAGAAAGGGGGGAAAAATCAAGTTGTTTAAAACATGATTGGACCTTAGGGACTATGTAAGGTCTCCAGACTCCGCCCATTCCTTTATAGGCCATTCTGGTCTTATATTCTTGTTATTTTCTAGGGCTTTGTTGTTTGTTTGACATAGGGTCTCACTTTATAGCCCAGGCTGGCTACATACTCATGACCTTCTTGATGAGTGTGACCATGCCTGGCTTATGCTTTTCAAAGCCATTGAGTCAGTGGCTGTAACAAAAAGAGAAGGAGCTCAGGGTGGAGGTACATTATAGACCCCGGTTCTCAACCTGGGGGTCGCATATCAGATATTTATATTATGATTCATAGCAGTAGCAAAATTACAGTCATGAAGTAGCAACGAAATTGTTCTAGGTTGGGGTTCACCACGGCACGAGGAACTGTATTAAAGAGCTGCGGCCATTAGGAAGGTTGAGAACCACTAGTACAGAGGTAGGGTCCTTGGCTCAGTTCCCCAAACGAAGGATGAAAGAGAGAGTGAGACGGGTGTGGGCGGGATATAAATCAAAGGAAAACAAAACAAAACAAAGCATAAAAAAACAAAACAGAAAACAAGAAACTTCGGGCAGAAACAAGGGCTATGCAAGCTATTCAGGCACAAAGCGGAGGGCTAGCGGCTTTCCAGCCCTGAAGGACAGTGTAATGGAGATGATCCCAAGCCCTATGCCCACGGCTCCAGCCTGAGGAGATCCTTCTCCAGTCTGGACCCAGCCTCCCAGCTTCTTACCTTGAGTAGCAGCTGGTACTTTGTTATTCTCTGAATGGGCTTGATGAGGAAGTCGCTAAGGGTCAGCCTTTGATTGATCTCTTGTTTAACCTCCTGAAACACAAGGGTAAAAGGGGTAAGTGGCTAGTCTTCAAGATTGCCATACAAACTTCTGGATCTTTACCATTACAACTGCCTACCCCACTGTTCATGTCTGAGCAATGCGTCACACGGCTTCGAAGGGCTTGCTGAGTATTTACAGTGGGCACTGTCAAACTACTGTCCCCCACCTTAGTCCTGGGAGAAAGGCTGAAATGGGTATTATGCTCTCTTTACCACTCCAGGAAAGAATCAGGAGAGGCTTCCCTTTAGACACAACAGGCCTACAAGGCTGGATCCTAAACTCTGTTCTCTAAACACACAGGGTTCTTTCTAAGGGGATGGGGGAGGGGTAGTGTGGACTCTTTGCCCTCAGAAGTACTCCTGCCAGGCTGGGGCATGTACACACTGAGAGGTGCTAGACATGGGAATGATATTAGAAAGAAGGGATCCAAAGGCTTGGGGTGCTGTGGATGGATCAATTCAAAGATGTGAGAGCTAGAGGCTGAGAACATGGTCGACTGTGAAGCGACTGTAAGCCCTTTAACCAGGGGCAAGCACTTAGCAACATTCCTAGCAGCAGGTGGGGAAAAGTGTGGACATTCAGTGCTCAGTGGTCACATGAGAACAAGAGCTTCCATAGTCTGTGACAGATCTTCCCACAAATGGAGGCTTCTCAACAGTGGGTAGACAGCCACCTCAGCCCCTCCTCGAGCAAAGGTGCAGATGGGGACAGACTTAAGAAGCTACCAGCTCTGTGAAGGCTGGTTTCCTTCCATGGAGCCCACTGGCAGGGGCACCTGTGAATGGAGGACCTGGGTATGTCTCATTGCAACCGCCTTGGCCTGGGAGCATAGGGATCCCATAGAAAGCAGCTCACCTCAAAGTAGGCATCGTACTCAGCCACGATGTACTCAGAGCGTGGCTTGTTCTGGCAGTACCACACATAGATGTGCAGCTTCCGCTCCTGGTACAGAAGGAAAGGTGACGATCATGCACCTTGGCTTCCAGCTCACCTCCCCTGCACCCACCCCCAAGGAGTCAAGGGCAGTTAAAGACAAGGAATGAGCCCTATTAAAGAAAGAACAGGGCGGACAAATGGCCAAATGTGTTTAAAAAAAGCAAAACCAGAGTGTTGAGAGAGAACAAACTCAAGAAGAGCCGAAGGCAGGAGACTTTTAAAATGAGTGTGTTGGCACCAGGGGAGATGGGGACAGCTGGGGTGACACTCACATGTTTAATGAAGAGCTGGGCCAATCTGTCTTGCTCTTGGATACATTTTTCCAGTTCAGCCAGGAAAAAACTAAGAGGAGAGAGGAGAAGGAAGTCACATTACTTGGAGAGACATCCTCTCTCAGTGACGAGATAAATGACAGGGACCTCCCCTCAAATGCTCCATTTAGGTCAGATGCAAGGGGCAGATAGATGCTCCAGGCAGCTCAGAACTCACTCTTTATGCCAGTCGTAAATCTGGTGGATGTTTCCAAACACGATCTTTTCCTTCCCTCGCATGTCCTCAGGGACCCCCTTCTCTTCTATTCTCTTCATGAAGCCCTGCACGACAGAGGTGACATGAGCGGTAGACTTCACAGACAGCGTTCTGGGCCAAGTCCCATCCTTGAGCACCCATGTTAGCCCATACTCTGTTTAGATCTGCAGACAGCACTGTGGTAGCTTCTCCTACTCAGCCAGGGCCCACCTCCCTCTAAATGCATTAAAATAATTCAAGAGGAAAACAAAATCTGTCTCCACGTTCTGCCTGAATTGTACCTTTTTTTTTGTTTTGTTTTTAGTTTCATTTCTGCAAATCACCAGAGAGTTGAAAATGCAGAGCCACCAGGTTAAAGCACTTGGGCCCAGGTAGGGTACAGTTTGCTCCTGATCAAGTGAGCATAGATACACCCACCCTGTCATCTGCTCACCTCCACCACAATCCCCAGGTCCTTGACGTAGTCCTTCTCTGTCTGTACCAGCTCATTCAGGACAAACCTGAGCAAGAGATAAGGACAGTGAGGATCCAACTCATTATTAAACAAGAGATCTCATCCCTCCTCTGCAAGACAAGGTCTCCTATTTCCCAGGCTGGCCTCAAATTCCCTTTATAGCCCAGGATGGTCCTGAAGCTCTGCTCATCCTGCCTTCACCTCCTGAGTGCCAGGATTAGAGGTGTATGCTACTGCAGCCAGTTTTATGCAGTGCTGAGGACTGAACCTGGGAGTTTGTATATTCAAGGCAAGCACTTGATGAACCAAGCTACACCCCATCTCCTGTTGCAGAAATACAGGGTAGAAAGAACTATAAGCACCTTTTGCAAAACTGAGTTATGAAAGCTTTGAGACCAACGGATTAACATGAGATTTTATTTCTTTATTTTGGTTCCATCCTTAGCAAAAGAGGAAAGACATTTGTGCGATAACTAGTCCTGAAAGGCTGCAGAAATATAGATATCGAGTAAAGCTTCTATAATACATAATCTGAAGTTAGTCAGGAACGTATCCTTGGTAACTGGTCTAGAAAATCCTCAGTCAAGGCTAAAGAACCTAGGTTGGCTACAGGTATTCCATGTTCACACCTCTGAATATAGCCTTTCCTACCCTGGGATATGGGACTGTTAACAAGGGCATTTGCTTTCTTGGGTCCTTTGTGAATTATTTCCATCTCTTAGATTTACATCTCTTAGAGCATTTATTATATACCAGTTACCCCATCTGGGTTTTCTCACACTTATAAAAAGGCAGGGATTATAAAATCCTCTTATTTAAATATTAAGATAGATGGAAAGGTTAGGTAATTTACCCAAACCTATAAAGTGAAGAGCAGAGGGGGGATTTGAACCTAAGTGTTAAGGGTCCAAAGATTATTCTTTCACAGTAGAAAGTAGGCACAGTTCCCTACGGCCTAGGGAACAGCCTGGCCAGGCCTCTGGCATCCCCCGAGCTTTCACCCTACTCCTTTCTTCAGTTCTGAGAGTCAAACACTATACAGAAGACACCACGGCTATCCACATGGCACAGAGGTCCTGTGTTTACAGGAGATGGAAAGAGTTTTGCCTGGAGGCATACCAGCACATATTTTTGGCCCGAGTGACAGAAGGGATAGCATTCTGAGATGTCAAAGAAGAGTTGGGACTGTTACAACCCAGCAACTGTTCTAAACCCAGGAAGTAATTCATCTGAAATGCTTGTCCTCCGCAGTACAGAGAAGCCACTGAGTCGGGCTGGGAGGGGGAGGGGGATTGGGAGGTGTCTGGGACCTCAGAGCACATGGAGGGAGCAAAGAACACATGCTTTATCAATGTGCTCAGCACTTCCAGCTGGCCCTCTTCCCCCAACACACGATCATGTGTTTCAGGCCACAGGAAGGAACTGGCAAGGACAAATAGGAGCCTTTAGATATATCTTTAGCAAGGCCCAAGTTACTTCCTGAAAGAGTGGTTAGTGAAAACCAAGAGGAAAGTGAGAATTCAGGGTTGGGCTAGCCTGGAGAGGAAAGCTGGTGCTCTGCTGCCAGGTAGAGATATTTCTATCTTCAGTTGTTTGCTGACCAACGGAGGTTGCCTTGGTGTTTTAGTCTCTCGGAATTGCACTGGATTCCTATGAAGGGCCAATAAAGTACCTGGGAAGATGAGACATGATCAAAGAAGCCTAGCTGGTGTGGTAAGGAGGAGAACCATCATCCCAGTACTTGAGAGATAGGAGAATTTAGAGTTTGAGGCCAGCATGGGCTACTTAACAAGATTCCTTCACAAACGAAATGAAACAAAACATCGCATCGATATACATGCATTTCAAGGCACTGCATGATCAACAGTCAAACGAATTAAAATAATGCAATGCTTTTTCATGGTCAGTCCCAACATTAAAAGTTACTCACAAATGAATGCTACTCTTTGGTCTACCTGAAATTCTTCTGGCTACAAACAGACTTTATTTAGTTACTTTTGTTGTTGTTGCTATACTAAAATACTTGAGGAAAGCAACTGACAAGTAAAGAAGGATTTCTTTTGCCTCAGGTTTAAGGGGTAAGGGGAGGATACAATGTCTGGGTTGGAGCTGGTCACATTGTATCCATACAGATGAACCCTGGTGTTCAGCTCAGATTCCCCTTTGTTCTTTTTTATTTAGTACAGAACCCCATCCTCTGGGATGGTGCCATGCACACTCAGGGTCAGTCTTCTAGAAATGTCTTCACAATCTTGTCCAGAGTTGTCTCTCCCAGGAGATGTTCATCTAGTCAAGCTACCAGCAAAGATGAGCTATCTCATACCTTCCCTCTTTCACACTGGTCGGGGATGGGTGGCCTTTGGGAGCTTTGGTACTGGGTGTGCCACTGCGGAGACACTGTGGATTCTTACCTCTTCCTGCTCTTTATGCAAGGCCAGAACCAGTTGTAACTGCAGCCTCACTCACGGCTTTACCCTGGCTTAATCTTCTTCATTCTGCTCTATTTTCTCTCTTCTCCAGATTCCAACCTACTACTTAACTTATTTTCTTTGTCTGATTTCTCCCATTAGAATGTAAGCCTGCCTTGAGTGAAGGTTTTCTGTTGTTGCTATTGTGTCTTACTCATTGACCTGTCCCACTGGTAGGGCAGATGATGTGCTTAACAAGTGTCTGGTGAGTGACGGGTGGCAAGTTCCTTCTCAGCATCTTCCTCCTTCCATGCAAACGACACTTGTTTCCATCCTCTCTCCATGTGGCTCTCATTTGACTCCTTGACGACCTCCTCCCATCCCCTGATGGAGTCTCCAATGCCTACATTCTGCTCCAGCCTCTCACGGTATTTATACCTGAACACCATGTTATCTGGCCACGAGGTCCAGCAGGTTACAGTGAGGGCATCAACAGTCAGAGGCATTCAACGGGTCAGTTTTCAATCGTTCTGGATATGGAAAATGGAGGATGTGCTGAAAGAGGGGATGGTGCAGTGGACTAAAAGAGCAACCACCGTTTCTGGCTTGTTATCACAAAGTCAAACAATATCTCATTCGGGTCCTGACGAATGCTCTTAAGGCCCATTCAGTCAAGAGTGACAATTGGAGAGCCTGGCTTTTCCAAGGATCACATGTCACCTCAAAGGTCGCTTCCCTGATATAAGCCGTGTTTCATCTTGACTAAGGAATAGGAACGAGTTGTGACCACTCCCCACCCCCACTACTGTAACAACCACGGGAGAAAACAGGGAAGGGCATATGCTCTGCAAGGCTGTGGAAACTTCTCTTTAGAAGATGACAGCTCGCCGGGCGGTGGTGGCGCACGCCTTTAATCCCAGCACTTGGGAGGCAGAGGCAGGCGGATCTCTTAGTTCGAGGCCAGCCTGGTCTACAGAGTGAGTTCCAGGACAGCCAGGGCTACACAGAGAAACCCTGTCTCGAAAAACCAAAAAAAAAAAGAAGATGACAGCTCGCTTACATAATTCTTGGGGGTCCTTCTGACCCTCGAAAAGTGCTGGGGGTAAACACAGGTATTAGTTTGCAATGACACGTTCCTCTCCACCATAAGGTGACAGCCCTGCTTTGATACCAGGCTCTTGCTATGATGTGACCATTTTGCTTCCAAGGAGACAAAGCTCTAAATGTTTACTTTGTATATTTGCCAGTGGCAAAAGGACTTGGCTTATTTGATTCACTGATTTCTGCTCATTTTTATGTTTGTGGCCTGGACAAAGGAGCCGTGGATGGAAAGGAGAAAGGAAGACAGAGACTAAGATGGGATCCTAATACCTGCTTAGCTCAGTCTGCTTGCTACTCACAACCTCACCCTGAGTTACTGGCAGCTTGCTTCCAGAGGAATTGATCCCAAAGGAGAAAACTCAAGTTCTGGAGGAGTTATGGTTCTGCTTTGCTGGTGTCTAGTATAGTCTTCACTATCTCAAATACTAGGAGACTGACTTTGCATCAAGGTAGAGAACTCAAACCTTACACAGCACGTGGGCTTTTGCTAGATGTGAATGGGATCTTACCACTAGCCATTCAAAGTGAGAGGAGGCTCTTGCACAATGAAACCTACAAATAGATGTGAAATGAAAGACCTGGGAGAAGGAGCAGGATGGGCCTTGCCTGGCAGCAGAGCCTCTCCTGTGCTTCTCTGGCCTGTGTCTGAGGAGCATGTCCTCAGATATCTCCACTAGACCTCTGCCGGTCAGGGACTCTCTGTCGCTGCAGATCCACAGGAACCATCTCCTGTTCTCTGAATTCCATTATTTTCATGTTTTAAAAGCATGTTTTACAGTTGTATTAGATCTTGGTTACAGCCACACTTTCTCAATAACAGCAATCTCACAGACTATTCCCCCAACCCAAGCTTCCTTAAGGCAGTGCCAAAGTGGCCTACTGATGTTCAGCGTTGTTTTGTATAGACCTGGGCCATCTTCATTTAGAAAGGATAAGAGTAGAGAGACAGCACGGGGCTATCTAATTTCCTGCAACTGTCCAGCACACACATGTACCAGGATAAGGTAGTGGGCCACTTACATCCTGCCTCTCAGAGCCTTGGCTTTCTGTTCTTCTTCTAGGTTTCTAGGAGGTGTGGGAGGGGTCATCCCCTCATTCAGGCAGCCTGTAGGATCCTTCAAGCTCCCCCGGTAAGAGCCTCCTTCCAGAGTCTAAAAAAGAGAAGGATAAATAGCCTCAGAGTGAGCACTGGAAAGTTATTTACAAGCCCTGTGTCTCCCCAGTCTAGCCACAGGCAATCTGAAAGCCAGTATCCAAGGCTGTGCTCTCTGAACTACAGTGAAGCATTTGGAGCCCAGAGACTTCCACCTCTTTGCAGCAGGGAGCTGCCATCCACAATCAGGGCACACTAGGCATCCGTGTGATCAGGGCACACTACTCATCCGTGTGATCAGGGCACACTACTCATCCATGTGATCAGGGCACACCAGGAACCTGTGTGATCAGAGCACACTAGGCATCCGTGTGATCAGGGCACACCAGGAACTTGTGTGATCAGAGCACACTAGGCATCCGTGTGATCAGGGCACACCAGGAACCTGTGTGATCAGAGCACACTAGGCATCCGTGTGCCATCAACTGCCCAGACATAATGAAATTGTCACGGCAATTTACCTCTGGGTGAGGGCTCCAGCAGGAAAGCCAACCACTTCGATTCTATACCAAATAAGGCACTGGGAAGGAAAACTGGTCATAGGACTACTTCATGCAAATTGGTAAGCTAAGAAAAGTGACAGAGGTAGGTGGTAGAAACCATACTTTGTTAGGTTAACTACAATACTTTGGAAGAAGACAATGAGATGTATAATAAAAAAAACAGCCAACAGATGGCGTCTTTTCTAAAAACATCTTTGTTAATGTTATTTACCAAGGGCTTTCTTTCACTAATCCTCATTCCTGTTGATTAAGGTGCTACATAAGGTGCTTACTTGTTTGAGGAAAAAAAAGGTATGTGGATTAATCCAGTGATCTAGAAGCAGCCGAGAAAAGGAAGTTGAGGTCTAACCCCAGATCTGATGAACACAGGGTACTCTTGTAGGAGACATGAAACTGTCCCCTGTGTCCCTGGATTTTCAGATCAGATCCTCCCTATTAGCAAATTTCTAAAGGACAGAGATGATACTTGTACAAACCCCAGGAAAAGTTAAGAGTACTTCCCAGTAGCTAGTGTCTGTCTGTCCCTGGGCACTGGTAACAATAACATATTCAAGTTGTAACATACTCAAGTTGTAACTGGTAGAGTAACATACTCTTTGGGGCCAAACTAACATTTTAATGTACTAAGCTGATTTGCTTAATGTATATTTAGGATACCATATAGGTTTTTGGAGAGTTTTTAATTTTATTTTTTTGGCAGTCTCATACATATATGCAATGAGCTTTAGTTCTTTTTTTCTCCTACCACCCTGTCTTAGCCCCACCCCTTTCCCACTTGAAACCCTTCTTTCCCAACAAGTTGCTACCTATTTTCATCTCTGTGTGTGACAAATAAATGAATAAATGAAGAAATAAATAAATAAGGCTGCTTCCTGAGCATGGGTGGGAGGTTACTTACTTGAGTGTGACCAACTTATCAGTGGTTACAGCACTGAAGAAAGTGACATCTCCCCCATGTAACTGTTAATAGCCGTCAGGAAGGGGGGTTCCTGAGCCCTTCCCCATTTCATGATGAAATGTTGCTGGGTCCAATCTTATACAGGTCTTGTCAGAAAACCATAGTTGCTTTGAGTTCATGGGTGCGAGAGACAAGAGGCAATGGAAGTCCGGAGACACGATGTTTTGCAACATTGTATCCCATCTTCCAGCCCTTGCATTCTTTCTAACTCCTCATCCGTGGTGTTCCCTGAGCCTGAGAGCCGGGCTGTATGCAATACAGGTGCCTGAGGATCAGTGGAAGCAACGAGGCAAGCAGTAATCTTAGAGATCAGGGTCAAGGTGGGCACCCATAACACAAGCATGAAAGACAAACGCCAACTACCCAAGGTGGCTGACCATGGCAGCCTCTGTGGTTTCTAGGAGGAAAGGCTTTGTTTAGCCGTCTTTGAAAACACCAGTTCTAAGACACAAGACACCAAGATCAAATAGTGCAGATCAACGAGGTGGTAGAGCAAAAGGCTGTGGCTGGGTCTTAAACAGTCTGAGCTTGAGAACATCTATCACTGACTCTCTTAGCTGCTACGTTTCAACAGAAGCCAAACAGAGGCAGGAAAGAACATTCCAGGGAAGCAAATGAAAGCAAATGTGGTACCCAAGAGGAGAAAAGATGGAGAATATTAAGACTTTATTGTTGAACAGTGACATCAGCCTTCTTCCCTACTCCCTAAATTGGGCAACTGTGTCAAGGGTCAAACAGATCTGTTGCCAACACTAGAATTAAAAGCACAGACAGTATTTTCCAGCTTGAGAGAGACAACTAACTGCTTTCCACTTGATGTAAAGGTGTTTACAGAACAAGTAATCAACCATGGAAACTGTTATATCCAGAGCAGCAGTATAGGCTAAAAATAAAGAAAGGTCGAGAAGGGTTTAGCTACATTTATAGATACAGGATCTGTAACCTGTTATTAAGGAAATTAGGATGTCTGGTACTGAGGCTGGACAAGCCAGTGGACAGGCAGCTTTCCAGTGCATGTCCCTTGGTGCCATCACCAGAGACAGACTCCAGTACAGATGGACCCAGCTGGTGAGGGATATGCTTAGTACCTTTAACTTCCCATCTTCCTCAATCTCCTGTTGTGGCCTTTATTCTGTGGCCTATAGGCTGGTGGGAAGGTGAATGCCAGGCCCAGTGAGCAGGCCTACCCACTGCCTCCAGGGTGCATGGCACAATCAGCTTGGCGTGGGCCAATCTGTCTACAGGGTAAAGGGCCTCTGAGGAGTCTAATGTGCCACACAGGAGAATCTGCATTTTTCTCTTGACTGTGTGAGCAAAGAGGCCGGGTTATGTCTTGGAGAGGACTCTGGGACAGCGTCAGAGTGTGGCATAGTGACAAAGAAATAGAGGGCCCGCTACGCTCTTATGGTGAGCAGCCTGCCTGGAATGATGGAGCTGGCTCTCTTGCTAACAGTAATTTCAGATCTCCTAGGTCTGTCAGCATTGTCGTCTCCAGGGGAAAGAGACAGTGGTTGCCAGTTTGTCTCCACAGTAAAGACGTCTGTCCCACCTGTGGTTCAGGGCCACAACATGCAGCAAATGAAAAGGAAACTGAACAGGGAAGGAACAAATGCAAGTTCCTATAACTCCTCCATTTCCTTGCAGAAATGCAAAGAGGATGCAAATAGACACCTTACTGTGGAGGAAAGCCACTGTCCTGGCGAAACGGACATATTTCCTAATCATGCCCATAAAATGCCTTTCCTATAAGCACTCTCTCATTCTCCCTACATGTTATTCATTACATGGCATTGTAATTAATGTCTTACTTATATATAAAAAACCAAGCATCTACTATATCATATGCTGAATGCTTGGAGATGATGGAGAAATGAGGATGAGTAAGAGTCTCGGACCTCCATAGTCTAACCCACACTGGGAGTTCTGAGAGACGGACCATATAGGATAACATATGGGCAGGCAGCTCTGAAGTGGGAGGGAGATAGAACAAAAAGACTCTATAGGAAAGACAAAGCTGAGTCAAATTATCCCTTGGTGTCCTGGGGGCTGGTTCAAGTCTCCCTGGGATCCCCAAATCCAGGGTGCTCAGTGCTTTAAAATGCTTAGTGTTTCCACAACTGTGCTTACCCTTCTGTAGAGTTAACTAATTTCTGCATTCTTGATAGTATAGAATATAATGTAAATGCTATATAGTGATTGTTACACTGTCTTGCTTTGGGAACAAGGAAGAAAAAAGCCAATACATGTTCAGTGCAGTTGTAATTTCTCCCCAGAGAGCTCTGATCTGAGATTGGGCAAATCTATGGAAAAGGAACCCAGGGATGTGAAGGTATGGCTGTTCTAACTTGTAAAGAAAGAGAGAGAGAGTGGGTTCATTGGATATAGAAACTGAAGAACATTCATTCCTGGCAGGAACTGCCCTGTGAGAAAGGTCATGGAGTGAAACCACGTGAGGTGAGCTACCATAGAATTGGATATGTGAGGATCTGGATTGGCAGATGACAGTGCTAATGAATGGTGTGTGTGTGTGTGTGTGTGCAAGTGCGTGCATGCATGCATGAGTATGCGCATGTGCTAGTGACCTGGGGATAGATGCTAGTGAGCTGGCATGGGTGCTGGTGAGCAGGGGTGGGTAATAGTGAGCTGGGGTGGGTGGATACCACAGAAAGAGGGCATGAGCATCAAGGTTGGACCTAAAGACTCTTGTTCATGGCATTAAGCAAGAGAATAAGACTGGATTTAAGTTTTAGAAAGATCGCTCTCAACATTTCAAAGAGTTTTTAATGCCACGTCTCTGACTGGACAGCAAAGGAGAGCAGGACTTAAAATCTAAATACCACAATTGATTACATTATTTGCCAAAGGGTCTAATAGAAAACACATGAAGCCCTCACCTGAGTGTATCAGATGATGATGGTCTCTGTCTGGACCACTGTCATTTCCCCAGTCTCTCCTGAATGAGCTTTTATTAAGTTGCTATTAAGAGGGAAGGCATCCCCTTGGCAATGACATGGAGAGATGCCAGGAAAAAAACAGGGAGGGACGGACTGTACCAGTGCAGGCAGGAAGGGCTTCTGAGCATTATCTTAGGCTGTGGACTCTGTAAGGAAGGCTCCATGCTGGTTCTCAGAGGTAGGTGCAGGGCAGGCCTCAAGGGAAGCCACTATGGCCTCCTGGGTGGAGATCAAGGCGCATTCAATGGGAAGTGGTTGGCCTAGCAACACTCACAACAATCAGTCCCCTCTTAGCTGCTCCTATGATAAAAACTTCATCATGACCTTAGCATAGTTATCATGTATTGGGCGAGAAGAAGTGAGGAGAAAAGAAAGAAGCAGAGGTGGGGGAAGAAAGCAAGTACTGGTCGGTGAGAGCAGAGAGAAGAAACTTCCTCATGCTGCTGGTGGGAGTGAAGACTGGGATGCAGTCATCTGGGAAAACAGTGTGGCCATTCCTAAGGAAATGGAATATAGAAGTATCATAAGGTACAGCACTACAGCTGGGCGTGGCAGCTCATGCCTTTAATCCCAGCACTAGGGAGGCAGAGGCAAGCCGATCTCTGTGAGTTCGAAGCCAGCCTGGTCTACAGAGTACAGCCAGGGCTATGTAGAGAGACACCACACTTAAGCCTAAAATAAAAAAGGAGATGAGTGAGGAATGAGGTGAAGATGTCTGTATCTGAGCTCACAGGAACACTATTTACAACTGCCAAGACGACAGCGACAGCTTAATCTTCCCTGATACATGAATTTTCACATGTGCCTACACATACACTTTTTCAGTCAGGCATGAAGAAAAAATTCTACCATTTGCCACATTTTGGATAAACTTGGACAATATGATGCCAAATGAAATAAGTCAGACACAGAGGAAAATATCCCATTATGTCTTCTATAAAGGAAGTCTTTTTCCAGAGTTTGCATGGAGTGAGAGGATGAAGTAGAGGTTGCCAGTGTGGGAGGGAGGGACGGGAAGGAAGGGAGGGACGACAGAACTCAGCAGTACTAGACCTCAGATGTGTGGCATGAATAGTTCCAGGCCCAACCCACACCTGCAGGCTGTGCTTAACATGGTGTTACATCAGGGATCTTTGTCAAATGGAGAGATTTAGGTGTTCTTGTCACACAGGAAGCAACCACGTGAAATAACAGCTCTGTGTCTCCATAGGGTGAACAGTTGACACTCTCTCTCTCTCTCTCTCTCTCTCTGTGTGTGTGTGTGTGTGTGCACGCGCATTGGAAAGCTCACATTGACACTAATGTACTTTTAAAATTTTTTACAATATCCCCCTGACAAAAAGCATTAGAGCTAAGCCATTCTCACTGGGGTCGGCTATAGGACACCCGCACAGTGAAAAAAACTGAGGTGTGGGGTTTCCAGGCAAATGCAGGTTGGTAACTCCAGGTTTTAAAATTTTTGTTGGATTCTAACCTTCCTGGTTCTGAACCTCAGGAGCCCTTACCAAAATGACCAGATGGCCAAGTTCTAGAAAATGTGCACTCCAGAATGGATGGAATGGAAATTGCTTTATTTCCTGCTAACTCAACAGGGCTACTGACGATCAAGTTAACTGATGGAATGGGGTAGCACAGCACCAACAGAAACACAGCCTGGCCTGAGCCACACACAAGGCTGCCCTGGGGAGGTGAGTGTTCTCAAAGTAGGAAAGCCAGAGGGTAGAAGGTTTGCTGAAGCCAGCTTGTACATTTCTCAGGCCACCATGGAGACTGAATGAGAGCTGCTGCCGCCATCCCTGGAGGTGGGAGACTACCAGGAGGCATCCCCTGGGCCATCAGAGTCCAGTGAACTATTCCAGTGTGCCACCTATGACAAGTGCTAAGATAGGCTTTCTTCTTGGAGGTTCAGTCCTGTCTGCCAGGCAGGTGGCAGAACCCAGGGGCCTCCAGGCCACAGTAAATAGACACATTAGATTGTCCCCTGGCTAGGAAGCTATGGCTCTTTAGATCTAAAGGATAAAACCAAATGATATCATCTATTAAACTATTTTCCTAAAACATTAACCTATCACCAGTCTACTGGCTGACAGATACTAAGTTCCTACAAGTCCACACGAGGTCATGGAAGCTGGAGACAACTTGGTTTTTCTATTGCCCTAAGAGCTAACATTTGTAGGCCTTTGCTTATCAGTGTGTGAGGCATGGTCGTGTCGAGGCAATCATCTTTACTCTCTTGAGATTAGATTCAGGTCAACAGATTCATCATCATTATCAGGAGGGGTCAAACAGACCGTGTCACTCTCCAGAGTAGACGGAGACACTTCTCTAGGGCTGTTATCAAGACCTCTGCCTTCCAGTTCCTCACACACTTGCTACCTGTGACAAAACCATAGCTGCTGAAGAATGAAAAGTCTTATCAAGACTCACACAGAACAAACAGAAAAAGTGTTTGTTTCTGGCTCAGAGTTTAAGACAGAACCCAGGAAAAGTGGATTAGCTCTGGTGGGGGAGTTGTGGGCAGGCTAAAGACAAGTAATCCAGTAAGAACTCTAAAGGGCCCACTGTACCTAGGAGAGTGGAGGTGCTCCAGGGTTTAACCGCACAGGAAGCCAGCCTTCGAATCCTGCTTTCAATCTCCAGTAGCAGCTTCTGGGCAGCAGAGGTAGCACCATGCTGCAACCATAACCAAGGGTCTGCACTGGGGCATCCCTGCGACCTAGAATATGGGGGTTCTCATAGCCCCCAGGTACAGCTAGGGAGCCAAATGAATTCTAAGTGCAGAATTTGATGCTATTTCTTGAACAATTGTTCAAAGAAAGCAGACTCCAGACTGAAATCCTAGCCTATCAGAAACTCCTTAAAATGGATCAGAGACTCTTAATTGGAAAGGGTTCTGTTAGTTTGTCCTCATCCCACACTAAGATAACAACCCCTCCAGGTCCAGGTTCCATCCTCTGGAGCAAGCATTAGACCGATCCTTCATTTCCACAACAGCACTTTAGGTACTGGCAGACAGCCCTCCTCATGTGTTTCTCCCCAGGCTTAATCTCGGTTTCTTCAACTTTCATTCAAACGACATGGACCACATGGTATTGCCCACTTCCTCTGGGACTCTTCCAGTTCCTTCAAGAACATGCTAGATGACTGTATTCAGAATGAATAGATTACTCACACATAGCTCATAAAGGTGAGGTTGGGAGGCTTGGAGCTCAGTGGGACCACTGCTCTTGACCTGCATGAAGAACTTTGAACAAGTCTGTGATATCAACATAAACTCTGAACTCGTAAACTCTGATTGGATAAGTCTGTGACAACACTGGCTACTTTGGACACCTCTCTGTGGCTGTGTTCCACCAAATAAACCCTAGAACTTTTTAAAGAGCTCTTTGTCTCTTTTCTTTGAAGCCCAAAGCTAATGGTGAATAAATAGGTATACATATTAGAGGTCAAAAAGCAACTTAGTGCTTTCAAACATGGCTGAAATATCCTTCATTTGCTGTTGCTCTGTGGCTACACCACAGTGGGATGGGAAAGAAAGAAGGAGAAAAGAAAAAGAATCAAATTTTGGTGGGAAAATTCTAAGAAACCAAACCACCGCTCCCTCACTCTTTTCTTAATACGTGTTTGGTTTCTTACATTATGCCAAAGATATCCCTAGATTGTAGCTCCATGTAGATCTTCAAGAAGTTAATTATTGGTGGGAAAAGTTAATGCTCTTTTTATGGTAAATGCACCACGGAAAGGGCGTTTATTCAGCAGCTATTTATTGAGAGTCTGTGATCAGGCCTGTGAACAGTAACCTTAACCCATGCTTCCTTTGCTCTGGGACATTTGCCTCTGTGGGGCATCCCAGTCGTTTCGCTCATGTTTCTAACCCTAGATCCAACGACACCATAAACCAGGGAGCAACAGTGCGAAGGTTAGCAATGGTAAGAATCAGGGTGAAGGTCACCCCAAATAGAAGCAGACGTGGATCTTTGGAAACAAGTGTTCATGAAGAACCTATTAAGCATAGAAGACTACTATATATTAATGGAAGAAAAAATAATACTGCCTGAAATAACGAGTGAGCAGGGAGAGAAGTGGCAACATCCAGCCATTTTAACAACAACAGCGCTGTCTCTGGCAGCACGGAGCTTCTGGAACTGCCGTGGGACTTCAGAGGAAACGTGGTCCGGAAAGGCAAGGGAAGCCTTTGTGAGAGATGAAATTGAGTGGGACCCTGAAGGCCTACTCTGCATTAGATAAGCAAAAAGAAGAGGGAGACCATGCCAGGGAAATGGGGTGATAGCAACAAAAGCTTGAAGAAAGACAAACCTGTAACATTGTAAAATCAATGTAGGGACTGGAAATAAAAGGTAAAACAAAACAACAAACAAACAAACAAAACAAAAACAAAAAAGCCCACAGGGAGGGCAGGGGGAATGGCATGGAAGTGAGCAGCCTACCAGAGCTTGCCTTCTAACCAGAACCACCATCTACAGCCACCATTTGCTCTGTACTTACAAGCATCAAGCCTCTTGTCTGAGAGAGGATGCCCCACGGTCCTCCAATCCCTGGGCCAAGTGGAGGGAGGTTAGTTTTGGAAGAACAGTGACTCAGCCAAGGGACAGGAAAGCCAAACAGGGGGCACAGATGACGGAGGAAGACAGGGGCATGCTTCCAACTGCTGTTTTATTGCTTACACATAAAAAGATGGGGGCAGAGAGACAGCTGCATCCAGGAGAGCTGTCTGGGGAGGAGCATTAGCACACCACTAAAATGCTGATCCAGCTCAGGCTAATTGCCCTTTCTTGTGGAATTATGATTGGCCCATAAGATCGCCACAGGCTAGACCAGTTGTTGGTGGCTCATGTTTGCCTTCCGCCAGGGACAGAGACACATTCGACTCTAGGTTTTTGTGGCACAGTCATTTACATGTTTCTATTCCTCTATGATCAGTTGTCTAATTTCTAAGGCTTGGTAAACTAGGGAGTCTCTAAATAAAATGTTCTGGTTCTTTGAAACACCCAGACCATACTCTT